>CAKXYN010000303.1:0-452500 GCA_935064755.1 Tragelaphus eurycerus
CTGGCCTGTATAATTTAAGGATCAATTTTTATTAAAATGTCCTATAATTTTACACATATTGGAGGAAGTGTTCACATTCAGTGGTCTTATTCTTTTTCAGGCCTACCTACTACGTCTCATTTCAGAAAAAAGTATGCAAGCAGAGAGCAGAAAACAGAAGTTATTGCTCATATACAGAGAATCACTACTCAAATTTCTATTAATAATTATTAATTGAGGGTGGTGGTCTTGGACAGGTCAAGAGGGTCAGAAGTGGAGGGGTTTCTGAAGAGTCCTGGAGGTGTGATGGATTAAAATCTGAGAGGGAGGCATCAGTGGCAGGATACGATCTGGGATCAAGCCCTGAGCCTTTGGAGTGGGAGCACTGACTCCAAAACCCTACACTACCAGAGAACTAACTCTAGGGAGTATCAAACAGTGAGAACTCACACAAAGGAAACCACTAGAATACAAGACCTGGCATCACCCAACCACCAGTAGCACCCTATGCAGGACACCTCATCTAAACAACAAACAAAACAAAAATACAAACCCAATCATCAGCAGACAGAATTACCACCTCATTCAGCCTTACTCATCAGAGGAAAAACAAACAAACAAAACCCTAAAATCTCACCTTATACGAAGCTTACAGAAACCACTGGACCAACATCAGGAGGGCAGAAACCAAAAGTAAGAAAAAAATTCAACCTTGAAGCCTGGGAAAAGGAGACCTCAAACACAATAAGTTAAAAAAAAAAATAATGAAAAGGCAGAGAAATATTACACAAATGAAGGAACAAACTAGAAGCACAGAAGGAACCTTCCTCAACATAGTAAAGGCCATATATGATAAGCCTACAGCAAACATTATTCTCAATGGTGAAAACCTATATGCAAGCCCCCTAAGATAAGGAACAAGACAAGGGTGTACACTTTCACTATTATTATTCAACATAGTTCTGGAAGTCCTAGCTACAGCAATCAGAGATGAAAAAGAAATAAAAGGGATCCAGATCAGAAAAGAAGTAAAGCTCTCACTGTTTGCAGATGACATGATACTGTACAAAGAAAACCCTAAAGATAGTATCAGAAAATTACTAGAGCTAATCAGTGAATTTAGCAAAGTTGCAGGATACAAAATCAAGACAGAGAAATCACTTGCATTTCTATATACTAACAATGAAATATCAGAAAGAGAAATGAAGGAATCAATCCCATTCACCATTGCAACAAAAAGAATTAAATATCTAGGAATAAACTTACCTAAGGAGACAAAAAAACTGTGCACAGAAAATTATAAGACACTGATGAAAGAAATCATAGATTACATAAACAGATGAAGAGATAGTCCATGTTTCTGGGTAGGAAGAATCAATATTACATAAATGACTATGGCTGCTATCCAAAAGTCTACAAGCAATAAATGCTGGAGAGAATGTGGAGAAAAGGGAGCCCTCTTACACTGTTGGTGGGAATGCAAACTAGTACAGCCACTATGGATAACATTGTGGAGATGCTTTAAAAAACTGGAAATAGAACTGCCCTATGATCCAGCAATCCCACTACTGGGAATATACACCAAGGAAACCAGAATTGAAAGAGACACGTATACCCCAATGTTCATTGCAACACTGTTTATAATAGCCAGGACATGGAAGCAACCTAGATGTCCATCAGCAGACGAATGGATAAGAAAGCTATGGTACATATACAAAATGGAATATTACTCAGCCATTAAAAAGAATACATTTGAAAGCGTTCTAATGAGGTAGATGAAACTGGAGCCTATTATACAGAGTGAAGTAAGCCAGAAAGAAAAACACAAATACAGTATACTAACACATACATATGGAATTTGGAAAGATGGTAATAACCCTGTATGCTGCTGCTGCTGCTGCTAAGTCGCTTCAGTCGTGTCCGACTCTGTGCGACCCCATAGATGGAAGCTCACCAGGCTCCCCCATCCCTGGGATTCTCCAGGCAAGAACACTGGAGTGGGTTGCCATTTCCTTCACCAATGCATGAAAGGGGTGAAAGTGAAGTCGCTCAGTCGTGTCCGATTCTCAGCGACCCCATTGACTGGAGCCTACCAGGATCCTCCGTCCATGGGATTCTCCAGGCAAAAGTACTGGGGTGGGGTGCCATTGCCTTCCCCGTATGCAAGACAGCAAAAGAGACACAGATGTATAGAACAGTCTTTTGGACTATGGGGAGAGGGTGAGGGTGGGATGATTTGGGAGAATGGCATTGAAACATGTATAATATCATATGTGAAATGAATTGGCAGTCTAGGTTCGATGCATGATACAGGATGCTTGGGGCTGGTACACTGGGATGACCCAGAGGGATGGGATGGGGAGGGAGGTGGGAGGCGGGTTCAGGATGGGGAACACATGTACACCCATATATGGCAGATTCATGTCAATGTATGGGAAAACTACTACAATATTGCAAAGTAATTAGCCTCCAATTAAAATAAATAAATTTATATTAAAAAATGACTATACTACCAAACAAAATCTACAGATTCAATGTGATCCCTATCAAATGACCAATGACGTTTTTCACAGAACTAGAACAAAAAATTTCACAATTCATATGGAAACACAAAAGATCCCAAGTAGCCAAAGCAGTCTTGAGAAAGAAGAATGGAGCTGGAGGAATCAACCTTCCTGACTTCAGATCGTACTACAAAGCCACAGTCATGAAGACAGTATGGTACTGGCACAAAAACAGACATATAGACCAGTGGAACAAGATAGAAAGTCCAGAAATAAACCTATGCACCTTTAGGTACCTTATTTGTGACAAAGGAGGCAAGAATATACAATGGGGAATAGAAAGCCTCTTCATTTAATGGTGCTGGAAAAACTGGATAGCTGCATGTTAAAGAATGAAATTAGAACACCTCCTAACACCATACACAAAGGTAAACTCAAAATGGTTTAAAGACCTAAATGTAAGACCAGAAACTATAAATCTCTCAGAGGAAAACATAGGCAGAACACTTGATGACATAAATCAAAGTAAGATCCTCTATGACCCATCTCCTAGAGTAATGGAAATAAAAGCCAAAGTAAACAAGTGGAACCTGATTACACTTAAAAGCTTTTGCACAGCAAAGGAAACTATAAGCAAGGTGAAAAGACAACCCTCAGAATGGGAGAAAATAATAGCAAATGTAACAAATGACAAAGGATTAATGTCCAAAATATACAAGCAGCTCATACAACTATTGCCAGAAAACAAAGAACCCAATCAAAAACTGAGGAAAAGACTTAAACAGACATTTCTCTAAAGAAGACTAAAGATGGCTAACAAACACATGAAAAGATGCTCAACATCACTCTTTATTAGAGAAATACAAATCAAAACCACAATGAGATTATCACTTCACACCAGTCAGAATGGCCATCATCAAAAAGTCTACAAACAATAAATTCTGGAAAGGGTGTGGAGAAAAGGGAACACTCTTGCACTGTTGGTGGGAATGTAAATTGATAGAGCCTTTATCAACAATGGTATGGAGATTCCTTTAAAAACTAGGAATAAAACCACCATATGACCCAGCACTCTCACTCCTAGGCATATACCCTGAGGAAACCAATATTGAAAAAGAAACATGTATCCCACTGTTCATTGCAGCACTATTTACAATAGCTAGAACATGGAAGCAACCTAGATGTCCATTGACAGATGAATGGATAAAGAAGTTGTGGTTCATATACACAGTGGAATATTACTCAGCCATAAAAATAATGCATTTGAGTCAGTTCTGATGAGGTGGATGAACCCAGAACCTATTATACAGAGTGATATAAGTCAGAAAGAGGAAGATAAATATCATATTGTAATACATATATATGGAATCTAGGAAAATGGTACTGAAGGATTTATTTTCAGGGCAGCAATGGAGAAACAGACATAAAGAATAGATTTATGGACATGGCGAGAGGGGAGGAGAAGGTGAGATGTATGGAAAGAGTAACATGGAAACCTACATTAGCATATTTAAAATAGATAGCCAAGGGAATTTGCTGTATGGCTCAGGAAACTCAAAAAGGGGCTCTGTATCAACCTAGAGGGGTGGGGTGGGGAGAGAGATGGGAGGGAGGTTCAAAAGGGAGGGGATATATGTATACCTACGGCTGATTCAAGACAGGAAAAGGTCAGTTTTCATTCCAATCCCAAAGAAAGACAATGCCAAAGAATGCTCAAACTACTGCACAGTTGCACTCATCTTACACATTAGTAAAGTAATGCTCAAAATTCTCCAAGCCAGGCTTCAGCAACACGTGAACCGTGAACTTCCAGATGTTAAAGCTGGTTTTAGAAAAGGCAGAGGAACCAGAGACCAAATTGCCAACATCCGCTGGATCATGGAAAAAGCAAGAGAGTTCCAGAAAAACATCCATTTCTGCTTTATTGACTATGCCAAAGCCTTTGACTGTGTGGATCACAATAAACTGTGGAAAATTCTGAAAGAGATGGGAATACCAGACCACCTGACCTGCCTCTTGACAAACCTATATGCAGGTCAGGAAGCAATAGTTAGAACTGGACATGGAACAGCAGACTGGTTCCAAATAGGAAAAGGAGTACATCAAGCCTGTATATTGTCACACTGCTTATTTAACTTATATACAAAGTACATCATGAGAAACGCTGGCCTGGAAGAAGCACAAGCTGGAATCAAGATTGCCAGGAGAAATATCAATAACCTCATATAGGAAGATGACATCACCCTTATGGAAGAAAGTGAAGAGGAACTCAAGAGCCTCTTGATGAAAATGAAAGTGAGAGTGAAAAAGTTGGCTTAAAGCTCAACATTCAGAAAACGAAGATCATGGCATCTGGTCCCATCACTTCATGGGAAATAGATGGGGAAACAGTATCAGACTTTATTTTTCTGGGCTCCAATATCACTGCAGATGGTGACTGCAGCCATGAAATTAAAAGAGGCTTACTCCTTGGAAGGAAGGTTATGACCAACCTAGATAGCATATTCAAGAGCAGAGACATTACTCTGTCAACAAAGGTCTGTCTAGTCAAGGCTATGGCTTTTCCAGTGGTCATATATGGATAGGAAAGTTAGACTGTGAAGAAAGCTGAGTGCCGAAGAATTGATGCTTTTGAACTGTGGTGTTGGAGAAGACTCTTGAGAGTCCGTTGGACTGCAAGGAGATCCAACCAGTCCATTCTGAAGGAGATCAGCCTTGCGATTACTTTGGAAGGACTGATGCTAAAGCTGAAACTGCAGTACTTTGGCCACCTCATGCGAAGAAACCTCATGCGAAGAGTTGACTCATTGGAGAAGACTCTGATGCTGGGAGGGATTGGGGGCAGGAGGAGAAGGGGACGATAGAGGATGAGATGGCTGGATGGCATCACTGACTTGATGGATGTGAGTCTGAGTGACCTCCAGGAGTTGGTGATGGACAGGGAGGCCTGGCATGCTGCTATTCATGGGGTCACAAAGAGTTGGACATGACTGAGCAACTGAACTGAACTGAACTGATGGCTGACTCATGTTGAGGTTTGACAGAAAACAACAAAATTCTCTAAAGCCATAATCGTTCAATAGAAAAAAAAAAAAAAGAATTACTATTTGAGATACAGTAAGAACATTACTCTCAGAAGAATTACTATTTGAGATACAGTAAGATCATTACTCTCAGATCAGATCAGATCAGATCAGTCACTCAACAATAGCATTGTAAATATAGCCTTTTGCAACCTTCGAGTTGGGCCAATTATGTCTAACATTAAATTAAACTACCAAGATCAGCTTGAATTTAAACTTGTGGCTGACAGGACTGGCATAGGGTTTGCTACAGCATAACTATGAAACCACATGTGTGTCATGAGCCAAAGACTGTCACTCTTAATTTGTACTGTCATCACATGAACTATGAAAAAAATTTTTTTTACTTGGTAATGAACTAAGCAAATGCAAAAACATGACAATTTTCATAATTCAGAGAACTAGAAAATCCATGTAATTAGCATTGGAGGTGTGATGTAAAATGGTCTCAGTCCAATGATCCTTGAAGGCAACATGAAGCAGGGGAAAGTATGGAATCAGACTGACCTAGGTTTAAATTCTGCTTTTCTGGCTTGTCAGCATTGACAAAGGAACTTAACAACGAGTTAATCTCTCAAAATATGTCTCCTTATCTACAAAAGGGAATAATATTTATCTCCTAGTTCTGATACAAACATTATTTTGTGAATGTTCAATAATAAGTGCAAACACTTTAGCATTTGCTATTTATCAGGTTGCTATAAGTATTTTATATAAATCAACTTACTTAATCTTCCTAACAATTCTTAGAGGTATGTAATTATATTATCCTCATTGTACAAATGAGAAATATTTAGTATGAAAAAATTAAGGAACTTACTCCAGTTCACACAACTAGTATGGTCTCATAACTATGTAGTCTGGCTCTAATCTTTGCTCAAAATTACTACATAATAATATCATTATTAAATCAGTTAATAAAACAGTTCCCTTCTAGTCACAACTCTAATTCATCTCATTGGTCTAATTCATCTCATTGAAATACTGACACTATTTACTTCTAATTTACTTTTAATGAAAGAGAAAACTGATCAGTTACCAAGTTACAGTAATAAGGACTATATTGAACTATATTCAACATCCTATGACAAAGCACATAAAAATACATATAAAAATATATAAAAGAATCTGAACCACTTTTCTGTACAGCAGTAATTAACACCAGACTGCAAATCAATTATACTTCAATAAAAAATAAATCAAATAAAACAACATTGCCTCCCCCAAAAGAACTATATTGGAAGAATTTGTGTATTGCTATCAATTATGGAGAATTCTGAAAGTGATGGGAATACCAGACCACCTGATCTGCCTCTTAAGAAAATCTGTATGCAGGTCAGGAAGCAACAGTTAGAACTGGTCATGGAACAACAGACTGGTTCCAAATAGGAAAAGGAGTACGTCAAGGCTGCATATTGTCACCAAGTTTATTTAACTTATATGCAGAGTACATCATGAGAAATGCTGGACTGGAAGAAACACAAGTTGGAATCAAGATTGCCGGGAGAAATATCAATAACCTCAGATATGCAGATGACACCACTCTTATGGCAGAAAGTGAAGAGGGGCTAAAAAGCCTCTTGATGAAAGTGAAAGTGGAGAGTGAAAAGGTTGGCTTAAAGCTCAACATTCAGAAAACGAAGATCATGGCATCTGGTCCCATCACTGCATGGGAAATAGATGGGGAAACAGTGGAAACAGTGTCAGACTTTGTTTTTCTGGGCTCCAAAATCACTGCAGATGGTGAGTGCAGCCATGAAATTAAAAGACGCTTACTCCTTGGAAGGAAAGTTATGACCAACCTAGATAGCATATTCAAAAGCAGAGACATTACTTTGCCAACAAAGGTTCGCCTAGTCAAGGCTATGGTCTTTCCTGTGGTCATGTATGGATGTGAGAGCTGGACTGTGAAGAAGGCTGAGCGCCGAAGAATTGATGCTTTTGAACTGTGGTGTTGGAGAAGACTCTTGAGAGTCCCTTGGACTGCAAGGAGATCCAACCAGTCCATTCTGAAGGAGATCAATCCTAGAATTTCTTTGGAAGAAATGATGCTAAAGCTGAAACTCCAGTATTTTGGCCACCTCATGCGAAGAGTTGACTCATTGGAGAAGACTCTGATGCTGGGAGGGATTGAGGGCAGGAGGAGAAGTGAATGACAGAGGATGAGATGGCTGGATGGCATCACTGACTCGATGGGTGTGAGTCTGGGTGACCTCCGGGAGCTGGTGATGGACAGGGAGGCCTGGCGTGCTGCGGTTCATGGGGTCGCAAAGAGTCGGACATGACTGAGCGACTGATCTGATCAATTTTAAGTCATCAATAAAAAGATATGTGTTTATTATATCAACTAGCTCTCCAATATGCTAAATGTGTTAACTCTATTCTAATTCACTAAATAACTACATGTTTTAGAGTTATTCTAAGAAAACCCTCAGGTAATCTTAATCCTAAAGTAATGCTAACTAACTCATTACAGCATTATGACCAACTAAAAGGCTGCTAACTGCACCGTCCAAATCATATTAAAGCCAAAAAAGTGTATACAAGTTAACATACAAGCAATAAACTATTGCTTATATAAAACAAGTCAAAATAAAAAAAGTTTCATATCAGCTAGCAATGGCACCCCACTCCAGTACTCTTGCTTGGAAAATCCCATGGATGGAGGAGCCTGGTGGGCTGCAGTCCATGGGGTCACGAAGAGTTGGATACAACTGAGCAACTTCACTTTCACTTTTCACTTTCATGCACTGGAGAAGGAAATGGCAACCCACTCCAATATTCTTGCCTGGAGAATCCCAGGGATGGGGGAGCCTGTTGGGCTGCCATCCATGGGGTCACACAGAGTCAGACATGACTGAAGCAACTTAGCAGCAGCAATGATTCTGGAATCAGTGGCACTTTATAGGGAATCAGGTTTCAGAGTATTTCAGAGTCCCTGATACCATAAAAATATTGGCACCAAAAGTCATTCTCTGTATCCTCTTCATTAGCATTTTCCCAAGTAATTCCAAGAAAACATTACGCAAATACTGAGTTTAAATGGCACCAAGTTTTAGAGACAATAAATTTCCACTCTAATAGAAAATAGAAATATAAAAAAAATTCAATGAATATTCTTTCACAATTCATATCCTTTATTAATTATTTTGAGAGAAAATGCACTTAGCAAAGGCAGAATAAAGCCAAACTTTTACTATTTTAATAAGCTTATTAAATTACTTTAGATCTCTCATTTCTATCTGATATCTATCCTACCAAGGAATGACTGACTATCCTACTCCATCTACACATCTATATTTTATGGCTCTTGACATTCTACAATGAAACACCCAGAACCCTTATAATAGTATCAAAACCTTTTAAAACTGAGTATCAAAACCTCATGTTGTTGTTGCTGTTGTTTCATCTCCAAGTTGCATACGAATCTTTGTAACCCCGTGGACTGCTCCTATGTCCATGGATTCTTCAAGCAAGAATACTAGAGTGTGTTGCCATTTCCTTCTCTGAAATCCTCACAATCCTCCTTTATTTTAAATTGTACTACACAAAGGGAGCTAACTCATCCTTCTCCCTTAAGTCTCCCTATTCAATTTTGCCTTCCTTTCCTCAACATTGCCCAAATCCAAGATATAGGATCAAGTGGCAACATTTCAGCATAAAGTACGATACAGATCCTTTAATGCTTCATCACAGACACTTCATTATACCAATCAACTGTTACAATTTTCAAGAAAATACTCAGTGCTGTACCTCATAATGCTATAAGCACATTTTATACTTAGTTTGAGCTAAAAAATGCACATCATGGCTGGAAAGGTTTACATTTTTCAGACAACTAAAATTAGAAGATCAGGGAGATAGGATGACAGAGGAGTAGGTGGATGTGGAGTACATCTCTTTCCACAAGTGCACCAGGAATACACCTTAAGATGTAGAAGATCTCTCAAAACAACACTGAGAGTGGGCAGGAGTCCCTGAACATGGGTAAGGAATATATAGATCAATGGAAAACTTGGTAGGACTAAGGAAGGAAGGGAAAAAGAGGAGAGTGAGCAGGACTGGACCTGCACCCGGAGGTGAGGGAACTGAAGCAGGGGTCAGATCCCCACACTGGGGCAACTGTTTGGGACAGAGGAGAAGCATTTGAGGCTGTTGGAAAGTAAAGCAGCTGATCTGTGACAGTCAGAATGGAGAACCACACAGACTGTCCTTGGTGCAGCCCTACATACTCTGGACAGGAACACAAGTCCCCTGGAATGCACAGTGGCTAGGATCTGGACTATATGGATTGGAGAGCAATCCCAGGGTGGAGTCTACTGTTGACTGTGGACAGATGGGCCAAAGGGACACGAGGGAGGAGACTGCACTGGGGAATGCCTTTGGAGGAAACCTGAGCAGCCATGGGGGCAAGGTGATACTGCGGACACACAAGGGGGTGGAGCCTTCACTGTAGCCTCTTTCCCCACGTAACTCCAGAACTGGCAGCTGCTAAGAGAGGAAGACATCAGAGAGGGGAGCCCTTTAAATGCCTTATGCACTGAGCAGTAGAGAAGGACTCCCACCAGAGAGGTCATTTGAACACCAGCTGCCAGAAGCTAGAAAAAGGCTCTAATAGTCCCATAACTTCTGCACCTGAGACAGCCAGCATACCTGCACACTTGACACCACCAGACTCCATCCTGTGATCCAAGCAGCAACACAACTCCACACTCAATCTTCAGTGGGGCAGAGCTGCCAGAGGCTAGAAAAAATCCTAACACAGTATCTCCTATACCACTGGCCACCGGCTCCCCTGTGTACCTGGCACTGTGAGGGTCCCCATGATCCAAGCAGCTGCGCCACCTCCATGCTTGATCCCACTAAGACAGAGCTGCCAGAGGCTAGAAAAAACCCTAAGAGTACCATATCTCATGTTCCCTTGACCACTGGCTCCCCTGCATACGTGGTGCTGCCAGAGTCTCTGTGATCCAAGCAGCTGCTCCACCTCCACACCCAGCCCTCACTAGGGCAGACCCAAGCCCTCCAGGGAAGCCTCAGGAGCAAACTCCTCTGGATGACCCACATGCAGAGGTAGGGATAAAACCACAATTGAAACCCAGGGGCAGTGTGGCTGAGGAGGAGGGCTGAAAATCTTCCCAAAACCTGTACAAGATGCAGATTAAATCCACATGATTAATTTAGGCAGAGTGTCTATGGAATATATAAAAGAACAATGAGAGTTCCCACAAAAGAAAACACACTAACTCTGGCAGCTGTGGACATTGGAGGCAAAAATATGCAAGAGTAGGGCCAGAGTAGAGTCTCAGCTGTCCCCACAATAGGTCAAGAGACTAGGCCCATATTGGCGCACATCCTAGGGAGGTGAAGGTGGACTGTGACTCAGGGTGAGGTGAAGGACACTGACAGCTCAGATACGAGAAAAACATTTATTATTATGCTTATATTTTTATCTGTTCTGAATTTTTTTTCCTCTGATGCTGTGCTTGTTGATTTTATTACTACTATGAACTCTATTTAAGCTTTTGAAAGTTTTTTAATTACACTTTTTATGTCCTTATATATTTTTACTCTGTGTTGTCTTTTTGAGGTCCTTTTGGTGGGAAGGGGGGCAGTTCTGCCTTTTTAAAACTTTTTGTTTGGTTGGTTTTTTGTTTTTCTTATTGTTCTTTTCTTGCTGTAGTTATTCTTTAACACATATAAATCTTTTATATGTACTTCTATTTAACTTTGCTTTTCTATTTTTTTTTTTTCTATTCTTGTTTTTCTCTTTTTTCCCCACCATGTTTGTTATTTTGTTTTCTCTGCTTTATTCCCTAGCTGGCACTCTGCATTGGTTTCATTTTCTGGTTTATGTTTTAGTTAGTTTTGTTTTTAATTGGATAATATCATTTTTGGTTTCCTTTGCTCACCAGGTCACTGTCTTGTACGTTCTTTTCTTTGAACTGCTTTGGTTTTGCTCGTGTATGTGTATAGGTATGTGTTTATGCTCCTTGTTTTTGTTCCTATTTGTCTGATTTTGTGTTTATTATTTGTCCTGGTTTGCTTTTGTTTCTTGTTTTGTTTTGTGTTTTTGTGTGTTTGTTTTAATCCCTTTAATGCCATAACAAATGGCTTTCGTATTAATAATACATGTTTTTCTCTTATCTCATCTGTCAGTGTCCTTTCCCTCACTATGAGTCACAGTCCCCCTCTGCCTCCCTAGGATGTCCTCCAATACTGGCCTGTCTCTTGACCTATTGTAGAGATAGTTCAGACTCTAATCTGGCCCTACTTCCGCATGTTTTTGCCTCCAATGTCCAAAGCTGCTAGAGTTAGTGTGTTTTCTTTTTTGGGAACTCTCATTGTCCTTTTATATAATCCATAGACACAGAGTCTGCCTAATTAATCATGTGGATTTAATCTGCATCTTGTACAGCTGTTGGGAAGATATCACATATCAGGCCAGAGCCTTTGGAGTAGGAGAACTTAGTCCAGGACACTAGACTGCCAGAGAACTCTTGACCCCAGGGAGTATTAATTAGTGAGAACTACCACAAAGGCCTCCACATGTATGCAAGACCAAGAATCACTCCCCTGCTGGCAACACCCAGTGCAGGCCCTTTCACCCAAACAACAAACACCACAAAAACACAAAGACAATCATCCTCAGAAAGGCTTCCCAAAGACATATCAAAACATAGCACTCACACACCCCTGCCCCTCAGAGGGAAAAAAAAAAAAAAACCTCAACTTCTCCCACCAGAACACGGCACAAGACCCTCCCAACACGAAAGCTACACAAACCACTGGGTGAACCTCACCCATTGAAAGCAGAAACCAAAGATAATGAGGAATATGACCCTAAAGACTGGAAAAAGGAGACCTCAAACACGGTAACTTAGAAAAATGAAAAGAAAGAGAAATATTATATAAAAGAAAGAACAAAGTAAAAGCTCACAAGACCAAATAAATGAAGAGGAAAAAGACAAACTGATAGAGAATTCAGAGTAAAGATAGTAAAGATGATCCAAAACTTTGAAAATAGAATGGAGAAAATGCAAGAATCAATTAACACATTTAACAAGGAAAGAAAAGAAATCAACAATAAGCAGGTGAATAACACAATTACTAAAATTAAAAATACTCTAGAAGGAATCAATAGCAGAATAACTGAGGCAGAAAAATGAAAAAGTGAGCTTGAAGGCAAAATGGTGGACAGAACTGCTAAAGAGCAAAATAAATGAAAGAAAATGAAAAGAAGATAGTCTCAGAAACCTCTGGAACAATATTAAATTGAATCACATTCAAATTATAGGGATCACAGAAGAAGAGGAAATGAAAGGGTATGAAAAAATTCTTGAAAAGATTATAGTCAAAAACTTCCCTAACATGGAAAAGGAAATAGTCAATCAAATCCAAGAGGCACAAAGAGTCCCATATAGGATAAACCCCAAAAGAAACACGCCAAGGCACATACTAATCAAACTAAGATTAAACAAAAAGAAAGAATACTAAAAGAAGCATGAGAAAAGCAACAAACAAGAGAAACTCCATGTGATTAACAGCTGATCTTTCAGCAGAAACTCTGAAGGCCAGAAGGGAATGGCAGGATATATTTAAAGTACCGAAAAGGAAAAATCTGCATCCAAGATTACTCTAACTGGCAAGGATCTCATTCAAAATTGATGGAGAAAACAAAGCTTTACAGACAAGCAAAAGTTAAAAGAATTTAGCGCCACCAAACCAGCTTTACAACAAATGTTAAAGGGAATTCTATAGGCAAGAAACACAAGAGAAGGAAAAGATCTACAAAAATAAACCCAAAACAATTAAGAACATGCCAACAGAAGCATCAGATCAGATCAGTCGCTCAGTCGTGTCCGACTCTTTGCGACCCCATGAATCGCAGCACGCCAGGCCTCCCTGTCCATCACCAACTCCCGGAGGTCACTCAGACTCACATCCATCGAGTCAGTGATGCCATCCAGCCATCTCATCCTCTGTCGTCCCCTTCTCCTCCTGCCCTCAATCCCTCCCAGCATCAGAGTCTTCTCCAATGAGTCAACTCTTCGCATGAGGTGGCCAAAATACTGGAGTTTCAGCTTTAGCATCATTCCTTCCAAAGAAATCCCAGGGCTGATCTCCTTCAGAATGTACTGGTTGGATCTCTTTGCAGTCCAAGGGACTCTCAAGAAGCATATGTATCTATAATTTCTTAAAATGTAAATTGATTAATTTAGTCACTCAGAGCCAGACATTCTGAAATATGAACTCAAGCAGGCCTTAAGAAGCACTGCTGTTAATAAAGCTAATGGCTGTGATGAAATTCCAGCAAAACTATTCAAATCCCTAAAAGATGATGCCATCAAAGTTTTGTAATCATTATGTCAGCAAATCTGGAAGACTAAGCAGTGGCCACAGGATTGAAAGAGATCAATCCTCATCCCAGTTCCCAAGCAGGATAGTACCAAAGAATGTGCTAACCATTGGACAACTGCACTCATCTCCCATGCTAGTAAGGTCATAATTAAAATCTTGCATGCTAGGCTTCAGCATTATATAAACCAAGAATTTCCAGATGTCCAAGCTGGTTTAGAAAAGGAAGAGGAACTAGAGATCAAATTGCCAACATTCGCTGGATTATAGAGAAAGCAAGGGAATTTCAGAAAAACATCTATCTCTGTTTCATCAGCTACAGTAAAGCCTTTGTGTGGATCATGATAAACTGTGGAAAGATCTTAGAGACAGAAATACCAGACCATCTTACTTGTCTTCTGAGAGACTTGTATGTGGGTCAAGAACCAACAGTCAGAATCCTGTATGGAACAACTGACTGGTTCAGGATTGAGAAAAGAGTACGACAGAGCTGTCTTCTGTCACCCTGTTTGTTTAACCCATACGCTGACCACATGACCAGAAATGCTGGGCTGGATGAGTTACAAGCTGGAATCAAGATAGGTGGAAGAAACATCAACAACCTCAGATATGTGGATGATACTACTGTAATGGCAGAAAGTGAAGAGGAACTAAAGAGCCTCTTGATGAGGGTGAAGGAGGAGACTGAATGAGCCAGCTTAAAACTAAATATTAAAAAAACTAAGATCATGGCATACAGTCCCATTCCTGCATGGCAAACAGAAGGGCGAAGGTGGAAGTAGTGTCTGATTTCCTCTTCTTGGGCTCCAAAATCACTGTGGACAGTGACTGCAGCCACGAAATTAGAAGATGACTGCTTCTTGGAAGGAAAGTGACAACAAACCTAGACAGTGTGTTGAAAAGCAGAGACATTACTCTGCTGACAAAGGTCCATATAGTCAAGGCTATGGTCTTCCCAGTGGGCACATGTGGTTGTGAGAGCTGGACCATAAGGAAGGCAGAACACCAAAGAATTGATGTCTTCTAACTGTAGTGCTGGAGAAGACTTCTGAAAATCTCTTGGATAGAAGGAGATGAAAACAGTCAATCTTAAGGGAGATCAACCCTGGATATTCGCTGGAAGGACTAATGTTAAAGCTGTAGCTCTGGTATTCTGATCACCTGACTCGTTGGAAAAGTCCCTGATGCTGGGAAAGATTGAGGGCAGAAGGAGAAGAGGGCATCAGAGGATTAAATGGCTTGACAGTGTCACCGATGCAATGAACATGAACTTGGGCAAACTCCAGGAGATGGTGAGGGACAGGGAGGCCTGGCATGCCACAGTACATGGGGTTGCAAAGAGTCAGACATGACTGAACAACAATAAAAAAAAATTGATTAAACACTCCAGGCAAAAGACACAGATTTGCTGAATTGATATAAAAACAGGACCCATATATATGCTGTCTAAAGAGACTCACGGAGAAGGCAATGGCACCCCACTCCAGTACTCTTGCCTGGAAAATCCATGGACAGAGTAGCCTGGTAGGCTGCAGTCCATGGGGTCGCGAAGAGTCAGACACAAATGAGCGACTTCACTTTCACTTTTTACTTTTATGCATTGGAGAAGGAAATGGCAACCCACTCCAGTATTCTTGCCTGGAGAATCCCAGGGACAGAGGAGCCTAATGGGCTGCTGTCTATGGGGTCGCACAGAGTCGGGCATGACTGAAGCGACTTAGCAGCAGCAGCAGCAGCAAAGAGACTCATTTCAGACCGAGAGACACATACAGACTGAAGGTGAGAAGATAGAAAGAGATACTCCATGCATATGGAAATCAAAAGAAACCTGGAGTAGTAATTTTCATATTGGACAAAATAAACCTTAAAATAAAGAATATTATAAGAGATAAGGAAGAACACTACATACTGATCAAAAGATGAACCCAAGAAGATATAACAATTGTAAATATTTATGCACATAGGAGCACCTTTGATATATAAGGCAAACACTAACAGACATAAAAGGGGAAATTGACAATAAGACAATAGCAGGGGACTCTGACACCCCACTTGCACCAATGGACAGATCATCAAAACAGAAAATTAATGACATACAAGCCTTAAACGTCACACTATAACAGATGAACCTCATTGATACTTCAGGACATTCCATCCAAATGAAGAATACACTTTCTTCTCAAATGAAAATGGAACATTCTCCAGGATAGACCACTTCTTGGGTCACAAATCAAGCCCTATTAAATTTAAGAAAATTGAAATCATAACAAGCATCTATTCAGACCACAATATTATGAAACTAGATATCAATTACAGGATTTAAAAAAACTGCATAAAACAAAAACACATGGATATTAAACAATATGCTTCAAAATAATGAACAGGTTACTGAAAAAATAAAAAGGAAAATCAAAAAATTATTAGAAACAAATGACAAAGAAATCATGATGACTCAAAACCTATGGGATGCAAAAAAAAAAGGCAGTTCTAAGAGGGAAACTTAGAGAAGTACAATTTTACCCCAGGAAATAAGAAAAACATCAAATAGAGAACCTAACTTATGAGCCCTGGGATTTCTTTGGAAGGAATGATGCTAAAGCTGAAACTCCAGTACTTTGGCCACCTCATGTGAAGAGTTGACTCATTGGAAAAGACTCTGATGCTGGGAGGGATTGGGGGCAGGAGGAGAAGGGGACGACAGAGGATGAGATGGCTGGAAGGCATCACCGACTCAATGGACTTGAGTCTGAGTGAACTCTGGGAGATGGTGATGGACAGGGAGGCCTGGCGTGCTGCGATTCATAGGGTCGCAAAGAGTCGGACACGACTGAGCGACGGAACTGAACTGAACTTTACACCTAAAACAACTGGATAAAGAAGAACAAAAAATCCCCAAAGTTAGTAGAAGGAAATAAATCATAAAGATCAGAGCTGAAATAAATGAAAAAGAAATGAAGGAAACGATTAAGATTAATAAAACTAAAAGCTGCTTTTTAAGAAGATAAATAAAATTGACAAACCATTAGCCAGACTTATCATGAAAAAAGGGAGAGGAAACAAATCAACAAAATTAGATGAAATAGGTGAGGTTACAACAGAAAATGCAGAAATGTAAAGGATCAAAAGAGACTATTACAAGCAACTATATGCCAATAAAATGGACAATCTGGAAGAAATGGACAGATTCTTAGAAAAGTTCAACCTTCCAAGATTGAATCAGGAAGAAATAGAAGCTATGAACAGGCCAATCACAAGCACTGAAGTCAAAACTATAATGAAAAATCTGCCTCCCACAAAAAAAAAAAAAAGCCCAGATGGCTTCACAAGTGAATTCTATCAAACACTTTGAGAAGAGTTAATGCCTATGCTTCTGAAACTCTCCTGAGAATTGAAGAGAAAGGAACACTTCCAAACTCATTCTATGAAGACACCATCACCCTGATACCAAAAACAAAGACATCATACCCACACAAAATTACAGATCAATATTACTGATGAACAGAGATGCAAAAGTTCTCAACAAAATTCTAGCAAACAGAACTCAACAACACCTTAAAAAGATCTTACACTATTATGAAGTTGGGTTTATCCCAGGGATGCAAGGATTCTTCAATATATGCAAATGAATCACTGTGATACACCATATTAACAAATTAAAAGATAAAAACATATGATCATCTCAATCAGAACTACCAGCTGGGGCAATCAGAGAAGAAAAAGAAATAAAAGGAATCCATATTGGAAAAGAAGAAAAACTCTCACTGTTTACAGACTACATGATACCATATATAGAAAACTGTGAAGATACTGTCAGAAAACTACTAGAGCTAATTTGGGGGCTTCTTCTGGTAGCTCAGCTGCTGAAGAATTCACCTACAATGCAGGGAGACCCTAGTTTGATCACTCAGGTATGAAGATTCCCCCCACTCTAGTATTCTTGGGCTTCTCTGGTGGCTCAGATGGTAAAGAATCTACCTGCAAGGTAGGAGAACTGGGTTCGATCCCTGGATTGGGAAGATTCCCTGGAGAAGGGAAAGGCTACCTACTCCAGTATTCTTGCCTAGAAAATTCCATAAACAGAAGAGCGTAGTAGGCTACAGTCCATGTGATCGCAAAGAGTCAGACATGACTGAGAAATTTTACTCATTTGACCAATCAGTGAATTTAGTAAAGTCTCAGGATATAAAATCGATACACAGAAATCACTTGCATTCCTATATACTAACAACAAAAGTCAGAAAGAGAAATTAAGGAATCAATCATATTTACCATTGTGCAAAAAGAATAAAATATCTAGGAATAAACCTACATAAGGAGACAAAAGCTATACACAGAAAACTATGACACTGATGAAAGAAATCAAAGATGACATAAACAGATGGAGAGATATTCCATGTTCCTGGGTTGGAAGACGGGGAAGGCAATGGCACTCCACCCCAGTACTTTTGCCTGGAAAATCCCATGGACGGAGGAGCCTGGTAGGCTGCAGTCCATGGGGTCGCTAAGAGTCAGACAGGACTGAGCGACTTCACTTTCGCTTTTCACTTTCATACGTTGGAGAAGGAAATGGCAACCCACTCCAGTATTCTTGCCTGGAGAATCCCAGGGACAGGGGAGCCTGGTGGGCTTCTGTCTGTGGGGTCGCACAGGGTTGGAAGAAGTAATATTATGAAAATGATATTACCCAATGCAACCTACAGATTCAATGCAATCTCTATCAAATTACAAATGGCATTTTTCACAGAACTAGAACAAAACATTTCACGATTTGTATGGAAAAACAAAAGACCATGAATAGCCAAAGCAATCTTGAGAAAGAAGGATGGAAATGGAAGAATCATTCTTTGACTTCAGACTACACTACAAAGCTACAGTCATCAAGACAATATGATACTGGCACAAAAACAGAAATACAGACCAATGAAACAAGATAGAAAACCTACAGATAAACCCACACACGTTATGGGAAACTTATCTTTAACAAAAGAAGCAATAATATACAATGAAGAAAAGATTGTCTATTCAAGAAGTGGTGCTGGGAAAACTGGACACCTATGTGGTAAAAGAATGAAATTAGAACACTTTTTAACACCAAACAGAAAAATAAACTCAAAATGGATTAAAGACCTAAATGTAAGACTAGAAACTAAAAAACTCTTAGAGGAAAATATGGGCAAAATACTCTATGATATAAATCACAGCAAGAGTCTCTATGACTCATCTCCTACAGTAATGGAAATAAAAACAAAAATAAATAAGTGGAACCTAATTAAACTTAAAAGCTTTGGCAGAGTCATGGAAACTATAAACAAGGTGAAAAGACAATGGGAGAAAGGCAAAAGACAATAAGAATGGTAGAGAATAATAACAAATGAAATAACTGACAAAGGATTAATCTCCAAAATATAGAAGTAGTTCATGGTGGGCTGCAGTCAATGGGGTCGTGAAGAGTCAGACATGACTGAGCGACTTCACTTTGACTTTTCACTTTCATGCATTGGAGAAGGAAATGGCAACCCACTCCAGTGTTCTTGCCTATAAAACCCCAGGGACAGCAGAGCCTGGTGGGCTGCCATCTATGGGGTCACACAAAGTCGGACACAACTGAAGTGACTTAGCAGCAGCAGCAGCATGCAACCCAATACCGGACAAACAATCCGATCAAAAAGGGCACAGAAGACCTGAACAGACATCTCTCCAAAGAAGATATACAGATGGCTAATAAACACATCAAAAGATGCTCAACATTGTTCATTATTAGAGAAATTAAATTCAAAACTATAATGGTATGGGGAGGGAGGTGGGAGGTTGGTTCAGGATGGGGAACACGTGTATACCCATGGCGGATTCATGTTGATGTATGGCAAAACTAATACAATATTGTAAAGTAATTAACCTTCAATTAAAATAAATAAATTTATATTTTAAAAAAATACTATAATTAGGTATCACCTCACACCAGTCAAAATGGCCATCATCAAAAAATTTGCAAACAATAAATGCTGGAGAGGGTGTGGAGAGAAGGCAACCCTCCTGCATTGTTAGTGGGAATGTAAATTGGCACAGCCACTATGGAAGACAGTATCAGATCAGATCAGTTGCTCAGTCATATCCGACTCTTTGCGACCCCACGAACTGCAGCACGCCAGGCCTCCCTGTCCATCACCAGCTCCCGGAGGTCACTCAGACTCACATCCATCGAGTCAGTGATGCCATCCAGCCATCTCATCCTCTGTCGTCCCCTTCTCCTCTTGCCCTCAATCCCTCCCAGCATCAGAGTCTTTTCCAATGAGTCAACTCTTTGCATGAGATGGCCAAAATACTGGAGTTTCAGCTTTAGCATCATTCCTTCCAAAGAAATCCCAGGGCTGATCTCCTTCAGAATGGACTGGTTATAGAGATTCCTTAAAAAACTAGGAATAAAACCATCATATGACCCACTATCGGGCATATACCCTGAGAAAGCAAAATCAAAAAAGACACATGAACCCAAATGTTCACTGCAGCAGTATTTACAATAGCTAGAGCATGGAAGCAACCTAGATGTCCACTGACAGATGAAAGGATATAGAAGCTATAGTATATAAACACAATGGAATATTACTCAGCCATAAAAAGGAATGTGTGAGTCCATTCTAATGAGGTGGATGAACTTAGAACCTATTATACAGAGTGAATTAAGTCAGAAAAACAAACACGATATATTAATGCATATATATGGAATCTAGGTAGATGGTACTGATGAACCTATTTGCAGGGCAACAATGGAGACACAGTCATGTGGACCAGTGGACAGGGTAAGGGGAAAGGAGCGGGTAGGACAGATGGGGAGAGTAGCATGGAAACACACACTACCATACGTAAAATAGATACCCAGTGGGAATTTTCTGCACAACTCAGAACACAAACTGAGGTCTCTGACAACCTAGAAAGGTGGCATGGTGTGAGAGGTGGGAGGGAGGTTGAAGAAGGAGAGAACATGTATACGTATGGCTGATTCTGTTGATGAATGGCAGAAACCAAGACAATAATATAATGCAATTATCCTTCAATCAAAAACAAACAGTGAAAAGTAAATAAAATCATACACCTTGGTATGCAAATTATTTACTAAATAAAGCAATACATTTAAGACTTCTAAAAGCCTCCAGTAGGGAGGGCATTGTTCACAACTATCTCTCTTTAAATATCCTTTTTACAGAGTTTAAAGCCTCTTTAAATGACTTTATTATATCACAATGAATACCAGAGTATCAAAATAAGGACTAGTCTGTACTTAATATCCATAATTTATAAATAATGAGACAATATAACAAAAACTAGCTTCTAAGTCACCAAAGGAAAATCAATGCAAAAATGCTGATGTCTAGAAATAGTTCTTTCCCATTACTGAGGGTATAAACCACTCTGGAATGTACACATTTCCAGAGAGTCCTAGGGAAGAAGCAATGGAAAAATGAATGACAGAAGCATAACTGGTCCTCTGCAACAATCTTTCTCCTTCTCTTCAGGTTTCTCTTTTTATCCCATGCCATTCACTAATCTCAAACTTTAACCTGAAGAGCCAGTACATGGTCAAACTAGAGTTTATACCAAGTCGATAGAGATGGTCATTTTGAAAGGACAAAAAAATTGCTACTCGGATCATATTTTCTGACCTATGACTTTAAATGTTTTTCATGACATGTGAAATATAAGTAACATTCATATGAGTGAACAAACACAATTCTAGTCTCCACCATGTGTGTGTATTCGTCGCTCAGTCCTGTCTGACTCTTTGCAACCCCATGGACAGTAGCCTGCCAGGCTCCTCTGTCCATGGAATTCTCTAGGCAAGAATACTGGAGTGTGTAGCCATGCCTCTCCAGGGGCATCTTCCTGACCCAGGAATCAAACCTGGGTCTCCTGAATTAGCAAGCAGATTCTTTACCATCTGAGACACAAAGTAAGCCCCAGTCTCTACTATATTCTCTAATATGTTAAGACAGTGAAAGAAATATGTATCCCCTGATTTCAACCCACCAATATTCTAACCAGACTACCCAAAGCTGGTAAATATAAATCATAGATTTGTAAAATGTCCTCTGGCATCCACAGAGAAGAGTACCAGGTAACAACATTTTTCTTTAGTTGAAACTCTATTTCTCCATGCTAAACTCTCCAACTCAAAACAGGTTCCTTTTCTTTGTGGTGTTTTTCTTTCCAATGAGTTAATCAGTTCTTACCTTTGTATAATCATTGCACAAGAGACTTTAAATGTAATTTTTTTTAAAAGGTAAGATCTAAGCAAACCAAGATTAATCCATACTTCAGTGACTTGTTAAAAATAAAGCTTTCATTGAATATGACTAGTAAAGCTGCTATCTTTGTCTTTAGTCTATATTTCAGAATAATGAAAGGACATTAATCAAAAGAACAGCTACAGTTTAGGCACATGCCAGCATCTAATGAACAGGTCACAGTCGTTTATAAGATTGTGCTTTATACATTTTGAGAACTACCCATTATTGCTTACGGGGAAAAAAATCAGACTTAATATCTCTGTTTTAGAAAAATCTAATGGTAATGAAAATCTAAACGCTGTTATACTGTCCCCTTCTAAATTATACTTACTTATTTAAAAACTACTCCTTCCTTAATATCATCAGGCAGCATACTGCCCATGTTGTGTTCACTCACTAACTTGATCTACTTCATGGCAACTTCGGAAAGGCAACTAAAGTGAGCTAGGCCCACAGTATCACCTGTGTGTGTGTGCTCGGTGGCTTCAGTCACGTCTGACTTTTTGCAACTCTATGGACTGTAGCCCACCAGGCTCTTCTGTCCATGGGATTCTCCAGGCAAGAAGACTGGAGAGGGCTGCCATGCCCTCTTCCAGGGGATCTTCCAGGCCAGGGATCAAGCCTGCACCTCTTATGCCTTCTGCATTGGCAGGCGGGTTCTTTACCACTAGTGCCACCTAGGAAGCCCCAACAGAGTCACCTGCTGGTGACACTGGTGGTTATTGCAACACATTATCTAACTAAAATTTCTTGTAGGAATTGTGTTCACTTACGTGTGAGTTATAGTTAGAAAGAGTCTTGAGTAATTCTTACATATTCTTCATCTTGTACACCTTTTACTCCCTCTAATAGCAATTCTCAAAGTGGGGAACATAAGGAAAGGAGATGTGAGGTTCAGGCAATCATTTAGAACTGGCAAGTAAAGAACATTTTCTCAATATAATAAACATCGTTTGGCCAAGATTCGCATGCATTCCTCATAGTGGGACACCATCTCACCCCATTCATTCAAAAATCACAATGCATCAAAAGTAGTTGATATTGCTTATGAGAGAGTCCTGGGAAATGCAAAAATCAGAAAACTATAAACAGTTCTTGGGTGATACCCAACCCCATGCCACTCTCAACCCTTATCTTTCCAATAATAATTTTTGACTGGGTAGCACTTCACCCATGCAGTTGCACTAAGATGGACATAAGTAACTCTTTGGCCTTCCTTTTCACTGCCCAATACTGTCTTGGACAAGCCACTTAGAACTCTATGCTTCCCTCACAAAAGTTTCATATTCTTATTATAATATTTTATGTTTAAGAAAGTTACCCAGGAAGAAAACATAGTCAATGTGTAGCTGTAGTCCCAGTTTGAGTGTTAAAGCTAGGTGTGCCTCTAATATGTTTAGAAAACTCTGATAAAATCATGAGCTGAGGTCACTTGAAATCTGTTTGAAGGAGGGACTCATATGTCTCCAAGGAAAGCACTTACCCTAAAGGGAAAGAAAGGTAAGCAAGTTTTCCCTAGTCTCCAAAATCTGATTCTGAAAGAGAGGTGGTTCTGAGTTTTGTATGGAGTCAATCACTAAGATTTGCTGTTCCCCATTACCACTCCCCACAACTCCAAGGATTTCTGTCTGAGTCATAAGGCAAAAAGACAATGCAAAAAACACTGAAAAAGGTATATTCCCCCCAAAAAAAATACTCTGTAAGATATTAGAGCAAAAGGTATTCCTGCTATGTTATCTACTTTGCATATAATAAAATGTAGCTCTCACACACCAAGAACTTTAAATCACAAGACAGTACATCTCACTTATGGTACCTTATGGCCGTATGAATCAGTGCAGTATAAGAGTAATTCTCACTGTGGTGGGAGCTTCTAAAAACAGCCCTCTATCATAAATATTAGTATTTTGAAGATAGACACTCCTCAACAAGTAGGACACAGAGACTTCCATGGATGATCTGCTTCACTGCCTTTGAGTTGCAGAGCCTACTATGAGTACATGTGAACCACCCTCCAGCACCAACCAGGCTTTCCAGAAATAATGAAATAAATAATAAGAATAAAGCAAAAGCCTTGAGAAAAGAGGAAGATCTCCAGTTTCAACTGAGAGTTAGAGTCAGAGAAATATGGATTACAGGAGGCTAATAATACTAACATATGAATATCCAGAAAAGTTTACCTGGAATGTGTTTTTAATATTATATTTTCCAATCTCTGAGTAAATGGCATGCAGGTAACTTTCATTTAAACATCATCAGAAGTACTGGAATTAAATCACTTAAAGACAAGGTCCTGGTCTCAGTTCACCATGGTCTTCAAATCTCTCTTTAGTGAAACTGAAACACTCTTTTCCTCTCCTCTCCTCCCCCTCACTCATTCTCTCTCAATCTTATAAACATATGGTTACTATACCGAGTACATTAGCAGTACACTGAAGAATTCCTGAGACCTCTTCAATGTCCTCTTTGTTGGAATGGTCTGCATAGGAGCATCTGTTAGAGATATTGTAGAAATTCTTTTCCATATCCCTATAACTAAGAAGAAAACAAAATTAGCATACAGAGAAATTTTTTAAAGCCTCTGCAAATGTATTCCTATACATATACAAAAGCATATGTAGTTTATACTCTTGGCTTAATGATATTTGAAAATCACAGAAGCTTTAAAACATAGCATCTGGCATAACCCATCATTAATATTAGCATAAGGAATGTGGAGCTGGAACTGGAATCAATTATTAATAAGAAAACAACGTGTTAAAAAAAAATGGTGAGAACCAGAAAATATATCAGATTGTATAGCTAATGTTTCTTTAATTGAGTCCTTCGCAGTTACTGGCAATTTGTTTCTACAATGAATTTTCCTGGAAAAAGAATAATTAACTGTGATAATTTGCATTGGGACTTACTGTGTTGAAAGTAAACACATCTTAATTTCTATCACAGTCAAGAAGATAGAAGTATGGTGCATGGATAACAAGCAAAGTGTTTGGTCTCTGACAGAATTTGAATCACAGTCTTACCTCTATCTGTGAGACTTTGGGCAATGTATATAATCTCCTCCTTATAAAATGGAGGTAACTCCTAAATTTCTTATGAGGACTGAAAGATAAAATGCCTGCATTGACTGAAACTTTTCCAGTTTCCTTTGAATTAAAGCTAAGGCACAAAAGCTGCAGACAACAGTGGTCAGGGTCAAATGCCCTAATGTTCCAAAAGAGTAACCCAGAAGACCAGACATCACCTTCAGAAACTAAGACGTGACTAAATGTCACTATCACCTCACCACCAGCATACAAAAGCAAAGGAATAGGAACAGTTTGAAAGAAAATAATCAGAAGAATGAGTTAAAAGAATTAGGAGAGTACAGCTGTTCTCCCCATCACACCCTCATACAAACAGAAGTAAAAGAGAGGAGAATGTTCCCTGCAGAAACCCAGTTGGTGAAAGAGGGATCCACTCTGATAGAGACTGAGGGTTAAGTATCTCTGTTGCTGCTAAGTCACTTCAGTCATGTCCAACTCTGTGTGACCCCATAGACGGCAACCCACCAGGCTCCCCCGTCCCTGGGATTCTCCAGGCAAGAACACTGGAGTGGGTTGCCATTTCCTTCTCCAATGCATGAAAGTGAAAAGGGAAAGTGAAGTCACTCAGTCATCTCCGACTTTTAGCAACCCCATGGACTGCAGCCCACCAGGCTCCTCCCTCCATGGGATTTTCCAGGCAAGAGTACTGGAGTGGGGTGCCATCGCCTTCTCCGTATCTTATCCCTCATTAAATATTTGCTGAGGTGGTGGACTTTCTGAACATCCTGATATATCTGAATGGAAGAAGAAGATTCCAGAGAGACTTATCCAGGGAAAATAAAGCCAAACTGGGATTTGCCTACAGTCATACCATTTAATAAGGTAAAAAAAAAAAAAAAAAAAAAAACCATGAGTTTCTCATGGTTTAGGGAAATATCACTAAAGAAAGGTGAGCTCAGGGGTGTGCCATCCTTATTGTTTTCCCAAACTAGAAGCTGCAACCAGGGGCAGGGATACTACTAGCAAGACTGTGGAATGAAATCCACAGAGCCAAGAGCCAGGGAATCTGAAGCAGTAAAGGCAGACCCTCTACATATATCTCACTGAGGGCATCACAGCCAAGAGAGGATTATTACAACCACCAGTGAAATAAACAAAGGTTCTACTATTTTCCATTTTATTCACGCCTTTCCAGGTGGCTCAGTGGTAAAGAATACAGGAGACACATGTTTGATCCCCAGATAGGGAAGATCTCCTGGAGGGGATCTGGCAACCTACTCCAGTATTCTTGCCTGGAAAATCCCATAGACAAAGGAACCTGGCAGGCTACAGTCCATAGAATCACAAAGAGTCAGACACGACTGGGTGACTAAGTACGATATAACACATCAGAAGAGAAAAGGAATCAGAAAGGATTGGCCTAAAGCAGAGGATTCAATAATACATGACATCACCTCTACAATGGATTCCAAGTTTCTCAGGCCAAGGCCTGACCCAGGCAGAGAGGGACAGAGAATTAGATAGGATATGAGACTGAAGATTTGATTTGGTCTGGAGTGGACTTTATACTCCCTGAAATTACTTGGAAAACAGAGCAATCTTCTCCCAATCTAGTGTCAAAGAGGGCTTATTCTAGCATGTTTGAAATGATTGGAGAGAAAAGATAAAAAGGCTTAATGTTTCTACACCTCACTAAGATTAGACTCCAGTAAACCAGTTAAGAAAAATGCTTACTACAGTTTCTAGAATGCAGGAATTACTCACTAAAAGGTGGAATGGGGAGCACAGTCATTAAGTGCAGACAAATACAGGTTGATTTTTAAATCAAACTCCACCATTTTAATGAGTGACTTTAAACAAAATATATATTCTCACAATCTCAATTTCCTCATCTTTAAAAAAAATGAACTTAATACAATGATCCTATGAATTAGATTGTTAGTATTAAATAAAATACAAAGTACCCCATTTGTGTGTGCTTAGTCATGTCCAGCTCTTTGTGATCCTATGGACTGTAGCCTGCCAGGTCCCTCTGTCCATGGGATTATCCAGGCAAGCATACTGGAGTGAGTTGCCATTTCCTCCTCCAGGGGATCTTCCCAACCCAGGGACTGAATCTGTACCTCCTGCATTGACAGGTGGATTTGTTACCACTGAGCCACATGGGAAGCCAATAAAGCACCCTGTACATTACTCCAAGAACAAAGAGCAATCAGTAAATATTAACTTTTATTTAACTTATTGTATTTGTTCAGTAAGATACATTGTCTATGTAAATAAATCAAAAAGAAGCTAGATGACTTTTTAGATAAAATAATTTAGAGCCACAAAATCTGACCGTGACAAACTTATGATATTGATATGATATTAAGTAATATCACTGAAGTTAGTTAAACAGAATAATCAGGGTTAACTCACCCTTATTTTCACTTCTAATATTCTACAGAAATTATTGTAGCTTAATCTTTATTCAAGGGAAGAGAAGAGTTGACTCATTAGAAAAGACCCTGATTCTGGGAAAGATTGAGAGTAGGAAAAGGCAGCAAGAGAGGACGAGATGGTTGGACGGCATCATCAACTCAACGGACGTGAGTTTGAGCAAACTCCGGGAGATAGTAGAGGACAGGGAAGCCTGATGTGCTGCAGTCTATGGGGTCATAAAGAGTCAGACATGACTGAGCAACTGAAAAACAACAATCCACTTATACATACCTCTGTGTACATACCATTAAGGTACAACACATTCATTTATTCACACTTCTCCACTCCCACCCCCCAACAAAAATTGTTAGTTCTTCCTACATACCAAGCATTTACAAAGATACAATTACATATAATAGATTAAACAAGATAAATAACAAAATAAAGAAATAATTAAGATAATATAAGCTAATGATAAGCACTATAAAAAGAGATAATATAGAATAATGTAGTAGAAAATCCTTGGGGTAGAGATTGAAGTAGGTGATTGAGGAATACTTCATATCGATTGTCATATCTTCCTCGGGATATGAGATTTAAACATAGACTTACCTGTATAAAGAATAATCCATGCAAACATTTGAGGATAGAGCATTTCAGAAATATGAAATTGTATGTGCAAAATCCTTGAGGCTAAGCAAACTTGGCATAGTAGAGAAACAAACAGAAGGCTGGAAATGGCTGGAGTAGACTGAAACGTGGGAAGTAGAATACTATGAAATCAGAGGGGTGAGCAGAGGCCCAGATCACAGGAAGAGCTCAGATTTTATTCTATCACAGTACATTATTGTATGGTTTTTAATGATCCCTGAACCAGTTGCATCAGAGTATTTGGCAACTCATTAGAAATATCAATTCTTGAGCCCCAGGGCTGCCCTGGTGGCTCAGATGGTAAAGAATCTGCCTGCAATGTGGGAACACTGGATTCGATCCCTGAATCAGAAAGATCCCCTGGAGAAGGAAATGGCAACCCACTCCAGTATTCTTGCCTGGACAATTCCATGGACAAGGGACCCTGTGGGCTGCAGTCCATGGAGTCACAAAGAGTCAGACACGACTGAGTGACTAACACTTTCACTTTCAGATATGCTTAATCAGAAACTAGAGGAGTAGAAACCAGAAAACTATTAACAGAGTGGAACCTCTCAGAGACGATGGTGACAGTGGAGACCAAGAGGTGAAGATTTATTACACTGCATGAATAAATTATTTAAGCACTTATTCTCCCAACTTGAATGATGTCTATGAATGAATAAATGAACAAATGAATGAATAAGTTAAGGCATAGAAATGTTTAAAGATAAAGTGACTAAAGTACTTAAAGGCTATTTTACTTCCTAACAAGAGCCTCCATCAGCTACTCCCTCCCAATCCTCCATCTGTCTGATCCTTTGAACAGCTGCTCACTGCATTAGGTCTCACAAACTAAAAAAGCCTTAGAGAGTTCCTATGGGCTACGAGTATTTTAAAAATTCGTTAAGGAGCAAGATTATACAATCCTAGAGCTCTGATAAATAGCACAGATCCAAAGGCAGAATACCAAAACAGAGAAAAAGGATAGAAAAGTTAGCAGTTAGAGACTGAACTAAAAATTAAAAAGAAAATGGCTAGCTCTACTCTCTGTTATCCACTTTGATTCCTCATCCCAATTCAAGGCACCTAAAAACTGAATTATTTCAGCTGCCTAGACTAGCTTTAGGCAAAGCAAAATTTCAGAAATTAGGGAGGGAGATGGGTTCAAGATGATGGAATAGAAGGATGTGTGCTTATCTTCTGCAAGAGCACCAAAATAGCTGTTTAACAACCATTGACAGGAGAATGCTGGAACCCACACACACAAAAAGATATTCCATATCCAAAATCAAAGAAGAAGCCACAACCAGATGATAGAAGAATGCATACACAATAAAATCAAACCCTATGTTTGCCAAGTGGTTAACCAGCAATCTTGAGAACAATAATACCAAGGAAGTTCTCCCACTGTTGTGAAGGTTCTGTGCCTCATATCGGGCTTCCCAGCCTGGGGATCTGGCAAACAGACTGCGAATCCTCAGGGAATCTGACTTTGAAGACTAGTGGGATTTGATTACAGGACTTGCACAGGACTGGGGGAAATAGAGACTCTACTCTTGGAGGACACAAACAAAACCTTGTGTGCACTAAGACCCAGGGGAAAGGAACAGTGACACAACAGGAGACTGAGCCAGATCAACCTGTGAGCATTTGAGGACCTCCTGCAGAGGCGTGTGTGGAAAGTGGCCTGCCCTGAGGACAGGGGCACTGGCAGCAGCAGTCCTGGGAGATGCATCTTGGCATAAGTCCTCACGGAGGTTGCCATTAGCCCTACCATAAAGCCTGCAGAATCCAGAACTGGGTGGCCTCAAGTCAAACAACTAACAGGGAGGGAGTGCAATCCCACTTATCAGAAGACAAAAGGATTAAAGCTTTATTGACCAAGGCCCTGCCCACCAGAGAATAAAGCAGTTTCTCCACAGCCAACCCTCCCATTAGGAAGCTTGCACAAGCCTCTTATTCTCATCCACCAGAGGGCAGAGAGAAGAAACAAGAACTACAAGCCCACAGTCTAAAGAACTAATACCACAATCACAGAATGCTAACCAAAATGAAAAGAAATAGAATTATGTCCCAGATGAAGGAAAAAGATAAATCCCCAGTAAAACAACTAAATGAAGTAGAGATAGGCAACCTTCCAGAAAAAGTATTCAGATTAATGGTAGTGAAGATGATCTGATGTTGCTGCTAAGTCACTTCAGTTGTGTCCGACTCTGTGCGACCCCATAGATAACAGCTCACTAGGCTCCCCCATCCCTGGGATTCTCCAGGCAAGAACACTGGAGTGAGTTGCCATTTCCTTCTCCAATGCATGAAAGTGAAAAGGGAAAGTGAAGTGGCTCAGTCGTGTCCGAGTCTTAGCGACCCCATGGACTGCAGCCTACCAGGCTCCTCCTTCCATGGGATTTTCCAGGCAAGAGGATTGGAGTGGGTTGCCATTGCCTTCTCCAGAAGATGATCTAGGATCTCTGAAAAAGAGTGAAGATGCAAAAAATGTTTGCCAAACATTTCTAAAGAACAAAGAAACACAGATAAACAATATATTTCAATTCAGTTCAATTCACTCAGTCGTGTCCAACTCTGCGACCCCATGAATCGCAGCACGCCAGGCCTCCCTGTCCATCACCAACTCCCGGAGTTCACTGAGATTCATATCCATCGAGTTAGTGATGCCATCCAGCCATCTCATCCTCTGTCGTCCCCTTCTCCTCCTGCCCTCAATCCCTCCCAGCATCAGGGTCTTTTCCAATGAGTCAACTCTTTGCATGAGGTGGCCAAAGTACTGGAGTTTCAGCTTTAGCATAAGTCCTTCCAAAGTAATCCCAGGGCTGATCTCCTTCAGAATGGACTGGTTGGATCTCCTTGCAGTCCAAGGGACTCTCAAGAGTCTTCTCTAACACCACAGCATCAATTCTTTGGCGCTCAGCCTTATTCACAATCCTACTCTCACATCCATACATGACCACAGGAAAAACCATAGCCTTGACTAGACGGATCTTTGTTGGCAAAGTAAATGTCTCTGCTTTTTAATATGCTGTCTAGGTTGGTCATAACTTTTCTTCCAAGGAGTAAACGTCTTGTAATTTCATGGCTGCAGTCACCATCTGCAGTGATTTTGGAGCCCAGAAAAATAAAGTCTGACACTGTTTCCATTGTTTCCCCATCTATTTCCCATGAAGTGATGGGACCAGATGCCATGATCTTCATTTTCTGAATGTTGAGCTTTAAGCCAACCTTTTCACTCTCCACTTTCACTTTCATCAAGAGGCTTTTTAGTTCCTCTTCACTTTCTGCCATAAGGGTGGTGTCATCTGCATATCTGAGGGTATTGATATTTCTCCCAGCAATCTTGTTTCCACCTTGTGCTTCTTCCAGCCCAGCGTTTCTCATGATGTACTCTGCATATAAGTTAAATAAGCAGGGTGACAATATACAGCCTTGATGTACTCTTTATCCTATTTGAAACCAGTCTATTGTTCTATGTTCAGTTCTAACTGTTGCTTCCTGACCTGCATATAGGTTTCTCAAGAGGCAGATCAGATGGTCTGGTATTGCCATCTCTTGAAGAGTTTTCCACAGTTTATTGTGATCCACACAGTCAAAGGCTTTGGCATAGTCAATAAAGCAGAAATGGATGTTTTTCTGGAACTCTCTTGTTTTTTTGATGATCCAGCGGATGTTGGCAATTTGATCTCTGGTTCCTCTGCCTTTTCTAAAACCAGCTTGAACATCAGGAAGTTCATGTTTCACATACTGCTGAAGCCTGGCTTGGAGAATTTTGAGCAGGAGCTAGTATGTGAGGTGAGTGCAATTGTGTGGTAGTTTAAGCATTCTTTGGCATTGCCTTTCTTTGGGACTGGGATGAAAACTGACCTTTTCCAGTCCTGTGGCCACTGCTGAGTTTTCCAAATTTGCTGGCAAATGGAGTGCAATACTTTCACAGCATCATCTTTCAGGATTTGGAATAGTTCAACTGGAATTCCATCACCTCCACCAGTTTTGTTTGTAGTGATGCTTTCTAAGGCCCACTTGACTTCACATTCCAAGATGTCTGGCTCTACGTGAGTGATCACACCATCGTAATTATCTGGGTTGTGAAGCTCTTTTTTGTACAGTTCTTCTGTGTATTCTTGCCACCTCTTCTTAATATCTTCTGCTTCTGTTCAGATCAGATCAGATCAGTCGCTCAGTCTGCTTCTGTTAGGTCCATACTATTTCCGTCCTTTATCGAGCCCATCTTTGCATGAAATGTTTCCTTTGTATCTCTAATTTTCTTGAAGAGATCTCTAGTCTTTCCTATTCTGTTGTTTTCCTCTATTTCTTTGCATTGATCGCTGAGGAAGGCTTTCGTATCTCTCCTTGCTATTTTTTGAAATTCTGCATTCAAATGGGAATATCTTTCCTTTTCTCCTTTGCTTTTCACTTCTCTTCTTTTCACAGCTGTTTGTAAGACCACCTCAAACAGCCATTTTGCTTTTTTGCATTTCTTTTCCATTGGAATGGTCTTGATCCCTGTCTCCTGTACAATGTCACAAACCTCCGTCCATAGTTCATCAGGCACTCTGCCTATCAGATCTAGTCCCTTAATCTATTTCTCACTTCCACTGTATAATCATAAGGGATTTGATTTTGGTCATACCTGAATGGTCTAATGGTTTTCCCTACTTTCTTCAACACTAGAAGTAATCAAAAGCAGAATAACTGAAGCAGAAGAATGGATAATGGACCTGGAGGACAGAATGGTGGAAATCACTGCTACAAAACAGAATATATAAAAAGAATGAAAAGAAATGAAGACAGCCTAAGAGAACTCTGGGACATTAAACACACCAACATTCACATTATAAAGGTCTCAGAGGAGAAGATAGAGAGAAAGAACTTGAGAAAATAATTGAAGAGATAATAGATGAAAACTTCCCAAACATGAGAAAAGAAATAGTTAACCAATTCAAGGAAGGGCAGAGAGTTCCAGGCAGGATAAACCTGAGGAACACAGCAAAACACATAGTAATCAAAGTGGCAAAAATTAAATAAAGACAAAGATAGAATATTAAAAGCAACAACAGAAAAAGACAAATAACACACAAGGGAAATCCCAGGTAGTTATCTCAAGCTGATTTCTCAATGGAAGGTCTACAAGCCAGAAGGGAATGGCAGGATATACTCCAAGTGATGAAAGGGAAGAAACTACAACCAAGACTACTCTAACAAGCAAGACTCTCAATAAGATTTGATGGAGAAATAAAAGCTTTGCAGACACACAAATATTAAAGATAATTCAGCACCACTAAAACAGTTTTACAATAAATGCTAAAAGAACTTCTCTAGGCAGTAAACACAAAAGAAGAAAAAGTTCTACAAAACATAAATCCCCCGAAATTGACAAAATTGTAATATATCATACATATCAATAATTTCCTTAAATATAAATGAATTAAATGCACCAACCAAAAGACATAGGTTGGCTGGATGGATATAAAAACAAGACCCATATATATGTTGTATACAAGAAACCCACCTCAGAACTATGGACACTTACAGACTAAAAATAACAGGATGGGAGAAGGTATTTCATGTAAATGGAAATCATAAGAAGGCTAAAGTAGCAATACTCACACCAGACAAAATAGACTTTAAAACAAAAACTGTTATAAGAGACAAAGAAGGACACTATATAATGATCAAAGGTTCAATTCAAGAAGAAGAGATAACAATTATAAATATACATGCACCCAACATAGGAGCCCCTCAATATGTAAGGAAATACAAACAAACATAAAGATAGAAATCAACAGTAACACAGTACCAGTGAAAGACTTTAATTCCCCACATTCCTGAATGGACAGATCATCCAGGTAGAAAATCAATAATGAAATACAGGCCTTAAGTGACATGTTAGACAAGTTGGACTTAGTTGATATGTATAGAACATTCCATCCAAAAGCAGCAGACTACACATTCCTCTCAAGTGCACATGGGACATTCTCCAGGACTGACCACAGGCTGGGCCACAAGGCTAGCCTATGCAATTTTAAGAAAATTGAAATCATATCAAGGATTTTTTCTGATCACAATACTATAAGATTAGAAATAAACTAAAAGAAAAAAAACCTCTAAGATTAAACACAAACACATGCTGGCTAAATGACACACCACCAAACAACCATTGGATCACGGAAGAAATCAAATGAGAATTTAAAAATCCCTAGAGAAAAAAGAAAATGAAAGCACATCATCCAAAACTTACAGGATGCATAAAAAGTAGTACTAAGAGGAAAGTTTATAGCAATACAATCTTATGGCAAGAAACAAGAAAAATCTCAAATAAACAACCTAACCTTAAATCTGAAACAATTAGAGAAAGAAGAACAAAAATAAAATTTAAAGTCAGGAGAAGGAGGGAAATCATAAAGATCAGAGAAAATACATGAAATACAGACAAAGAAAACAATCACAATATCAATGAAACTAAAAGCTGGTTCTTTGAGAAAATAAACAAAATTGATAAACCTTTAGTTAGACTCATCAAGAAAAAAAGGGAGAGGACACAAATCAGTAAAATCAGAAATAAAAACAGAGAGGTTACAATTGACTCCATAGCAATACAAAAGATTATAAGAGACTACTATGAACAACTGTATTCCAATAAAATGGACAACCTGGAAGAAATAGACAATTCTTAGAAATGTATTGTCTCCCTAGACTGAACCAGGAAGAAACAGAAAATATGAACAGACCAATCACAAGCACTAAAATTAGAACTGTGATTAAAAACCTCCCCCAAAACAAAATTCCAGGACCTGATGGCTTCACAGGCAAATTTTATCAAATATTTAGATAAGAGGGAACAGTGAACCTTCTGAAATCGTTCCAAAAAACCTGCAGTGGAAAGAAAGCTTGCAAATTTATTTTATGAAGCCACCATCATCCTGATGCCAAAACCAAGCAAAGATACCACACAACAAAATTTACAGGCCAATAAAACTGATGAATATAGATGCAAAAATTCTCAACAAAATACTAGCAATTCATATTCAACAGTACATTTAAAAGATCATACACCATGATCAAGTGGGATTCAACCCAGGGATGCAAGAATATTTCAACATCCACAAGCTAATCCATGTAATACACCCATTAACAAACTGAAGAATAAAAACCATATGATCATCTCAATGATGCATAAAAAACTTTTGACAAAATTCAGCACCCATTTATGATAACTCTCCAGAAACTGGGTTGAGGGCATAAACCTCAACATAATAAAGGTTATATATGACAAACCTACAGCTAGCCTACACCTACATACTCGATGGTGAAAAGCTGAAAGCAATCCCTCTAATATCAGGAACAAGTTAAGGATGTCCAATCTCACCCGTTTTATTCAACATAGTTTTGGAAGTCCTAGCTATAGCAATAAGAGAAGAAAAAGAAGTAAGGGGAATACAAATTGGAAAAGAAGAAGTTAAGCTGTCACTGTTTACAGATGACATTTTAGTATACATAGAAGATTCTGAAGATGCTACCAGAAAACTACTAGAACTCATCAATGAATTTGGTAAAGCTGTAGGTTACAAAATTAACACACAGAAATCAGTTGCATTTCTATAGACTAACAACAAAACATCAGAAAGAGGCATTCAAGAAGCAATTCCATGTACCACTACACCAAAAAGAATAAAATATCTAGGAATAAACCGACCTAATCAGACAAAAGACTATAAAATGCTGATGAAAGAAACTGAAGAAGTCATAAACAGATGGAAAGATATACCATGTTTTGGGATTGGAATAATCAATATTGTCAAAATGCCTATACTACCCATGGTAATCTACAGATTCAGTGCAATCCTGATCAAATTACCAACAGCATCCAGTATTCTTGCTTGGAGAATTTCATGGACAGAGGAGTCTGGTGGGCTACAGTCCATGGGATCGCAAAGAGTCGGACACAACTTAGCAACTAACACTTTCACTTTCAGAACAAAAAAAAATCTCAAAATTTGTATGGAGACACAAAGACCCAGAATATTCAAAGCAATCCTGAAAAAGAAAAACAGAGCTGGAGGAATCAGGTTCCCTGACTTCAGACTATACTACAATTATCAAAGCAGTATGGCCCTATCACAAAAATAGATATACAAATCAATGGGACAGGATAGAAAGCCCAGAAATAAGCCCATGCACCTATAGTCAATTATACTATGACAAAGGAGGTAATACTACACAATGTTGGAAAGACAGTCTCTTCAACAAATGGTGCTGGGAAAATTGGACAAGCACATGTAAAAAAAATGAAATTAGATCATTCCTTAACCCCATACACAATAATAAGCTCAAAATGGATTAAAGACCTAAATGTGAGATCAGACACTATTAAACTCCTAGAGGAAAACATAGGTAGAATCAGATCAGATCAGATCAGTCACTCAGTCGTATCCGACTCTTTGCTACTCCATGAACTGCAGCATGTCAGGCCTCCCTATCCATCACCAGCTCTCAGAGGTCACTCAGACTCACATCCATTGAGTCAGTGATGCCATCCAGCCATCTCATCCTCTGTCGTCCCCTTCTCCTCCTGCCCCCAATCCCTCCCAGCATCAGAGTCTTCTCCAATGAGTCAACTCTTCGCATGAGGTGGCCAAAATACTGGAGTTTCAGCTTTAGCATCATTCCTTCCAAAGAAATCTCAGGGCTGATCTCCTTCAGAATGGACTGGTTGGATCTCCTTGCAGTCCAAGGGACTCTCAAGAGTCTTCTCCAACACCACAGTTCAAAAGCATCAATTCTTCAGCGCTCAGCCTTCTTCACAGTCCAGCTCTCACATCCATACATGACCACAGGAAAGACCATAGCCTTGACTAGGCGAACCTTTGTTGGCAAAGTGATGTCTCTGCTTTTGAATATGCTATCTAGGTTGGTCATAACTTTCCTTTCAGGGAGTAAGCGTCTTTTAATTTCATGGCTGCAGTCACCATCTGCAGTGATTTGGGAGCCCAGAAAAACAAAGTCTGACACTGTTTCCACTGTTTCTCCATCTATTTCCCATGTAGTGATGGGGCCAGATGCCATGATCTTCGTTTTCTGAATGTTGAGCTTTAAGCCAACCTTTTCACTCCCCACTTTCACTTTCATCAAGAGGCTTTTTAGTTCCTCTTCACTTTCTGCCATAAGGGTGGTATCATCTGCATATCTGAGGTTATTGATATTTCTCCCAGCAATCTTGATTCTAGCTTGTGTTTCTTCCAGTCCAGCATTTCTCATGATGTACTCTGCATAGAAGTTAAATAAACATGGTGACAATATGCAGCCTTGACGTACTCCTTTTCCTATTTGGAACCAGTCTGTTGTTCCATGACCAGTTCTAACTGTTGCTTCCTGACCTGCATACAGATTTCTCAAGAGGCAGATCAGGTGATCTGGTATTCCCATCTCTCTCAGAATTTTCCACAGTTTATTGTGATCTACACAGTCAAAGGCTTTGGCATAGTCAATAAAGCAGAAATAGATGTTTTTCTGGAACTCTCTTGCTTTTTCCATGATCCAGCAGATGTTGGCAATTTGATCTCTGGTTCCTCTGCCTTTTCTAAAACCAGCTTGAACATCAGGAAGTTCATGGTTCACATATTGCTGAAGCCTGGCTTGGAGAATTTTGAGCATTACTTTACTAGCGTGTGAGATGAGTGCAATTGTGCAGTAGTTTGAGCATTCTTTGGCATTGCCTTTCTTTGGGATTGGGATGAAAACTGACCTTTTCCAATCTTGTGGCCACTGCTGAGTTTTCCAAATTTGCTGGCATATTGAGTGCAGCACTTTCACAGCATCATCTTTCAGGATTTGGAATAGCTCCACTGGAATTCCATCACTTCCACTAGCTTTGTTCATAGTGATGCTTTCTAAGGCCCACTTGACTTCACATTCCAGGATGTCTGGCTCTAGGTCAGTGATCACACCATCATGATTATATGGGTCGTGAAGCTCTTTTTTGTACAGTTCTTCTGTGTATTCTTGCCACCTCTTCTTAATATCTCCTGCTTCCATTAGGTCCATACCATTTCTGTCCTTTATCGAGCCCATCTTTGCATTAAATGTTCCTTTGGTATCTCTGATTTTCTTGAAGAGATCCCTAGTCTTTCCCATTCTGTTGTTTTCCTCTATTTCCTTGCATTGATCACTGAAGAAGGCTTTCTTATCTCTTCTTGCTATTCTTTGGAACTCTGCATTCAGATGTTTATATCTTTCCTTTCCTCCTTTGCTTTTCGCTTCTCTTCTTTTCACAGCTATTTGTAAGGCCTCCCCAGACAGCCATTTTGCTTTTTTGCATTTCTTTTCCATGGGGATGGTCTTGATCCCTGTCTCCTGTACAATGTCACGAACCTCAGTCCATAGTTCATCAGGCACTCTATCTATCAGATCTAGGCCCTTAAATCTATTTCTCACTTCCACTGTATAATCATAAGGGATTTGATTTAGGTCATACCTGAATGGTCTAGTGGTTTTCCCTACTTTCTTCAATTTCAGTCTGAATTTGGCAATAAGGAGTTCATGGTCCGAGCCACAGTCAGCTCCTGTTCTTGTTTTTGCTGATTGTATAGAGCTTCTCCATCTTTGGCTGCAAAGAATATAATCGATCTGATTTCGGTGTTGACCATCTGGTGACGTCCATGTATAGAGTCTTCTCTTGTGTTGTTGGAAGAGGGTATTTGCTATGACCAGTGCATTTTCTTGGCAAAACTCTGTTAGTCTTTGCCCTGCTTCATTCCATGTTCCAAGGCCAAATTTGCCTGTTACTCCAGGTGTCTCTTGACTTTCTATTTTTGCATTCCAGTCCCCTATAATGAAAAGGACATCTTTTTTGGGTGTTAGGTCTAAAAGGTCTTGCAGGTCTTCATAGAACCGTTCAACTTCAGCTTCTTCAGCGTTACTGGTTGGGGCATAGACTTGGATTACTGTGACATTGAATGGTTTGCCTTGCAAACGAACAGAGATCATTCTGTCGTTTTTGAGATTGCATCCAAGTACTGCATTTCAGACTCTTTTGTTGACCATGATGGCCACTCCATTTCTTCTGAGGGATTCCTGCCCGCAGTAGTAGATATAATGGTCCTCTGAGTTAAATTCACCCATTCCAGTCCATTTTAGTTCGCTAATTCCTAGAATGTCAACATTCACTCTTGCCATCTCTTGTTTGACCACTTCCAATTTGCCTTGATTCATGGACCTGACATTCCAGGTTCCTATGCAATATTGCTCTTTACAGCATCAGACTTTGCTTCTATCACCAGACACATCTACAGCTGGGTATTCTTTCTGCTTTGGTTCCATCCCTTCATTCTTTCTGGAGTTATTTCTCCACTGATCTCCAGTAGCATATTGGGCCCCTACTGACCTGGGGAGTTTCTCTTTCAGTATCCTATCATTTTGCCTTTTCATACTGTTCATCGGGTTCTCAAGGCAAGAATACTGAAGTGGTTTGCCATTCTGTAGAATACTCTCTAACAAAACTCATAACTATATCTTTTTCAATCCACCTCCCAGAATAATGGAAATAAAAGCAAAAATAAACAAAGGGGACCTATTTAAACTCAAAAGCTTTTGCACAGCAAAGGAAACAATAAACAAAGCAAAAAGACAACCCACAGGTTGGGATAAAATCTTTGTAAATGATTTGACCAATAAGGGATAGGTCTCCAAAATTTACAAACAGCTTATGATGCTTAGTAGCATCAAAGCAAACAACCCATTCAAAAAATGGTCAGAAGACCTGAATAGACATTTCTCCAGAGGACATACAGATGGCCAATAGGCACATGAAAAGATGTTCAACATCATTTGTTATTAGGGCTTCCCTGTTGACTCCGATGGTAAAGAATCTGCCTGCAATGTGGGAGACCTGGGTTTGATTCCTGGGTTGGAAAGATCCCCAACCAATAGAACTGAATGGCCACCCAATCCAGTATACTTGCCTGGAGAATTCCATGGACAGGGGACCCTGGCAGACTATAGTCCACAGGTTCACAAAGAATCAGAATGACTGAGTGGCTTTCACACTAGTTATTAGAGAAATGCAAATTAAAACTACAATGAAATATTACCTCACACCGGTTAGAATGGCTATCATCAAAAAAAACTCACAAACAACAAATGCTGGATAGGGTATGCAGAGAAGGAAACCCTCCTACACTGTTGATGGGAATGTAAATTGATATAGTCTCTATGGAAGACAGCAAGGAGATTCCTTAAAAAACTAAAAGCACTAACATATGACCCTGCAATCCCACTCCTGGGCATATATCTGGAGAAAAACATCATCCAAACGGATACATGCACCCCAATGTTCATTACACCACTGTTGACAATATCCAAGACATGGAAGAAACCTAAATGTCCACTAAGAGAGTAATGGATAAAGAAGAAGTGGTATATACATTTAATGGAATATTACTCAGTCATTAAAAAGAATTAAATAATTCCATCTGAAGCAACATGGATGGACCTATAGTGCCATACTGAGTGAAGTATGTCAGACAGAGGAGAAATATCGCATGACATCCCTTATATGTGGAATCTAAAAAGAAATGATACAAAATGAACTTACTTACAAAACAGAAAGAGACTCATAGACTTAGAAAACACACTTATAGTTGCCAGAGGGAAAGGATAGTTAGGGACTTTGGGAAGGCAAGTACACACTGCTATGTTTGAAATGGATAAGCGACAAAGACCTAATGTACAGCACATGGAACTCTGTTCAATGTTATGTGCCAGCCTGCATGAGAGTGGCATTTGGTGGAGAATGGATGCATGTATGACTGAGTTCCTTCACTGTTCACCTGAAAGTACCATAACATTGTTAATCAGCTATACTCCAGTACAAAATTAAAAGTTTAAAAATTTGGAGAAAAAGATTAGGAAAAGCACCTTCACCTCCCCCAAAAACATGTAAGATATACTTGCCAGCATTTACTCTCAACTGCCTGATATACCTTAAACTGGAAGTAACACACTCCTTTTAATGGAGTTACAACTATGTTTCATAAAGAGTAAATTCACATATGAGTAAATACATGTTAAATTTAAGTGTTAGTGATCACAGATGCTCTCCGTTTTCATATGGCTAAAGGAACTTGAAAGCAGAAAGATAGACTCTAAAAGGCAAAGAGACAGTTCCTCTCATCAAGAAGCTTGCACAAGCCTCTGAGATAATTTCATCTGCTAAAGGTAAGACAGAAGAACCAAGAAGAACTACAATCCTGCAGACTCCAGAACAAAAACCACAATAAAAGAAAGTTAAACAAAATCAAAAGGCAAAAGATTATGTCCCAGATAAAGGAATAAGGTAAAACACCAGAAAAACAACTAAATGAAGAGGAGATAGGCAACCTTCCAGAAAAAGAATTCAGAATAATGACAGTAAAGATGATCCAGCATCTCTGAAAAAGAATGGAGGGAAAGACTGAGAAAAGAAAAGAAATGCTTAATAAGCATTTAGAAGAATTATAAATAAACAGGGATGGATAATACACAAACTGAAAAAAAATAAACTAGAAGGAATCAACAGTAGAATTAATGATGCAGAAGAATGGATAAGTGACCTGGAAGACAGAATGGTGTAAATCTCTGCCACAATAAAGAATAAAGAAAAAAAGAATGGAGAGAACCTAGAGATCTTTGAGACAACATTAAACACACCAAATTTCGCATTATAAGGGTCCAAGAAGGAGAAGAGAAAGAGAAAAGATCTGAGACAATATTTCAAGAAATATAGCAAAAATGTCCATAACACAGGGAAAAAACAGTCAACAAAGTCCAGGAAGCTCACTGAGTTCTAGGCAGAATAAAAACAAGCAGGAATGGGCCAAGAAACCTAGTAATCAAATTGACAAAAATTAAAGATAAAATGTTAAGAGTAAAAATAGATAAAATATTAAGAAAAACAATAGAATATAATATAAGGAAATTCCCATAAAGTTATCAGCTGATTTCTCAGCAGAAACTTAGCAAGGCAGAAAGTAATGGCACAATATATTTAAAGTAATGAAAGGAAAGAACATAGAACCAAAAATAATCTACCCAGTGAGGCTGTCATTCAGATTTGAGGAGAAAGCAAAAACTTTAAAGACAAGCAAAAGGTAAGAGAATTCAGCATCACCAAATCAGCTTTACAACAAATGTTAAAGGAACTCCTCTAGTCAGGAGACCCACCTCAGACTTAGGGACACATATAGACTGAAAGTGGATGGATGGAAAAGGATATTCCATGCACCTGGAAATCAAAAGAAAACTAGAGTAGCAATTCTCATATTAGACAAAATAGACTTTAAAATAAGAATATAACAAGAGGCAAGGAAGGACTCTGTATGATGATCAAAAGATTAATCCAGGAAGAAGACATAACAATTGTAAACACTTATGCACCCATCAGAGTAGCACCTCAGTCTCAATATGTAAAACAAATACTAATAACCACAAAGGGAGAAATCAACAGTAATCTAATAACAGCAGGGAACTTTAACGCCCCCATCTTTGTCAATAGATTTCCCAGACAGAAAATTAATAAGGAAACATAGCCTTAAATAACACATTAGATCAGATTTAGAGGAGAAGGGGACGACAGAGGTTGAGATGGCTGGATGGCATCACTGACTCAATGAATGTGAGTCTGAGTGACCTCCGAGAGCTGGTGATGGATAGGGAGGCCTGGCATGCTGCAGTTCATGGGGTCGCAAAGAGTCGGACACGACTGAGCGACTGATCTGATCTGATCTGATCCAAAAGCAGCACAATGCACATTCTTCTCAAGTGCACATAGAATATTCTCCAAGATGGACCACAAGGCCAGCATATGTAAATTTAAGAAAATTGGGATCATATCAAGCATCTTTTCTGATCACAATACTATGAGATTAGAAATAAACTATGAGAAAAAACACAGATGAATGGAGGCTAAAATATGCTACTAAATAACCAATATACCACTGAAGAAATCAAACAGGAAATCAAAAAATTACTACAGGCAAATAAAAATGAAAGTAGAATCCAAAACCTATGGGATGCAGCAAAATCACTTTTAAGAGGGAAATTTATGGTGACTGCAGCCATGAAATTAAAAGACGCTTACTCCTTGGAAGGAAAGTTATGACCAACCTAGATAGCATATTCAAAAGCAGAGACATCACTTTGCCAACAAAGGTTCACCTAGTCAAGGCTATGGTCTTTCCTGTGGTCATGTATGGATGTGAGAGCTGGACTGTGAAGAAGGCTGAGCGCCGAAGAATTGATGCTTTTGAACTGTGGTGTTGGAGAAGACTCTTGAGAGTCCCTTGGACTGCAAGGAGATCCAACCAGTCCATTCTGAAGGAGATCAGCCCTGGGATTTCTTTAGAAGGAATGATGCTAAAGCTGAAACTCCAGTATTTTGGCCACCTCATGCGAAGAGTTGACTCATTGGAGAAGACTCTGATGCTGGGAGGGATTGGGGGCAGGAGGAGAAGGGGACGACAGAGGATGAGATGGCTGGATGGCATCACTGACTCGATGGATGTGAGTCTGAGTGACCTCCGGGAGTTGGTGATGGTCAGGGAGGCCTGGCGTGCTGCAGTTCATGGGGTCGCAAAGAGTCGGACATGACTGAGCGACTGATCTGATCTGATCTGATCTGATCTGATCTGATCTTACAGCAATAAAATCTCACCTCAAGAAACCAAGGAAAATCTCAAATAAACAATCTAACCTTACCCCCAAAAACAACTAGAGAAAGAAGAACAAATAAAATCTAAAATTAGTAGAAGGAAAGAAAACATAAAGATCAGAACAGAAACAAAGGAAACAGAGACAAAGGAAACAATAGCAAAGATCAATGAAACCAAAAGCTGGTTCTTTGAAAACATAAAGGTGATAAACCTTTAGCCTGACTTATCAGGAAAAAAAAGGGAAAGGAATTCAAATCACTAAAATGAAAAAAAAAAAAAAAAAAAAAAACCATTACAACCAACACCATAGAAATACAAAGGATCATAAGAGACTACTACAAGCAACTGTATGCTAATAAAATGGACACCCTGTAAGAAATCGACAAATTCTTAGAAAGGTAGTCTCCCAAGACTGAATTAGGAAGAAATAGAAACTATAAACAGACTAATCACAAAAACTGTAATTGAAACTGAGATTTAAAAATTCCTGGAGGTAAAACCAAGATGGCAGAGAGAGAAGACAGGGAGTTCCTGTCTCCTCACATCTAGGACACTCACCAAACTCTGGGGGGGGGGGGAGGGGGACTTCAAACAACCAGGCAGATGGGAGGAACCCCTGAGCAACCAGGTAGGATGTAGTGGGGAGCAAGGCGCAAGAAGAGAAGTGGAGGCTCAACAGGCCTGGCATAGGTGAGGGGTGGCTGAAGGAGTGAAGAGCAGTGGTTCAAGCATCAGAAGAGGCATGCTTGCTTCCAGATCAGTGGGGAGGAGGAAAGACCCTCAGAGTAGGAGAATTAGGGAGAACACTCTTGATGTTCCCCTACCCACTTATCCCTGGGAAGTCTTTTAAGGCCCCAAGACTGGTCCTCCAACCTCTGGGGCACTCTTTGCCCTAGTAAGTCTTCTGGGCATGAGAGTGAGCAGGGAAGGAGAAAGAACCAAACCAGCGGGGAAGGGTCCCCCACGATACCCTTGGGAGGCTCCTTGGTACCTCTGTGTGACCACTCAGTCCCAAGGAGCCTCCTAAGGCTCCAGGCTGGGATCCTGCCTTGCAGGACCCCTCCACACTTAAGGGCCGCCTCCACACTCTGGGGCCCCCTCTGCCACTCAGGTTCCTCTCAATCACCTGGGCCCCCCTCCATCCTTCAGGTCCCCCTCCACCCATGTAGCTCCTGTGTGCATGAGTGGAGGAACTGGCCAGGTTTAGATGGTGTCAGGGTGTAAAGGAGCCAAATCAGCTGGAGGATGGTCCCTCTGGGTTCAAGAAGCAGGGAAACTGCCGGGTATTTCCCCACCCCTTGGCTCTGAGGAGCCTCCTGAGGCCCCAGGTCTGTCCCTCCATGCCCTGAAGCCAGAGGCATTCTGAAGGCCCCACCGACTAGGCTGAGCCCAAGTTCACCCCCATCTTCACCCAGGGCTTTTTCCGGGGCATGGAATGCTGGACTCTGACACCACCGAAATCCAGTCATCACCTAAACCCTTCCCCACCTAAACCCCAGCCCTCAAAAGACAAGGTTTTTTCTTCCTTCTCTTCTTTTGGTGGGAGGGGTTTGTTTTTTGCTAGTGGAGTTTATTTTCACCCTTCAGTGGTTGTTTCATACGTAGTCTTATTTTTTCTAATTTATCTGCTAGTTTTCTGAATACATTTTATTTTTTATTCTTTGTTATTGTTCTGCTCCCTTTTATTTTTTAAATATTATTATGCACTTTCTTCTTTGCTATTGGAGTTCAGTTTTATCCTCCACTGCTTGTTTCACATAGTTTCTTGATTTTTTTTCTAATACATTTGTTAGTTTTCTAAAGGTATTTTTTTTCTTCTTTATTATTGTTCTGTTTCTTTTGTTGTTGTTGTTGCTGCTGCACTCTGCACCTAGCAGGATCCCAGCTCACAGGACAGAGATCAGACTTGAGCTTCTGTTATAAGGAGACATTATTCCAAAGGACTGGAGTAACAGATAAAGTCAAGCCCCAGGAAATATGAATCAAAGTGAAGTATCCCAGAGGTCCATATCTCAACACCAAGACTCAACAGTCTTGCACATCCCATTGCTGGAAACCTGAGGTCTCTACCCAACAGTTTGCACATCCCATTGATGGAAACCTGAGGTCAAATACTTGGGGGACACAGTCTTGCTCATCAAAAAACAAAGGCAACAAAAAAATCTATTACAATGGGAAAGCAAGGTAAATGCCTACAATACCAAATAAATGAATAGGAAATAGGCAACCTATCTCAAAAAGTATTTAGAGTAATGACAGCAAACAAGTTCAAAATAAAGTAAAGTTCAAGTAAAAACCTTCAAAATAAAATGGATAAACTGCAAGAAGCATTTAACAAGGACCTAGAAGAACTAAAGAAAAAACAATCAGTGACAAACAACACAATAACTGAAATTTAAAACACTCTTGAAGGAATCAAGGACAGAATCACTGAGGCAGAAGACAATAACTGAGCTGGAAGATAGAATGATGTAAATAATGGCCGAGGAGCAAGGAAAAGAAAAAAGAATGTAAAGAATTGAGAACAATCTCAGAGAATTCTGCAACGATACTAAGCATGGCAACATTTGAATTATAGAGGTACAGAAGAAGAAGGAAAGGGGTCGGAGATAATATTTGAAGAGATTATAGTAAAAAAGTTCACTAATATGGGAAAGGAAATACCACCAAAGAACAGGAAGTACATAGAGTCCCAAACAGGAGAAACACCAGGAGAAACACAACAAGACACATATTAATCAAACTAACAAAAACCAAATGCAAGGAAAAATATTAAAAACAGCAAGGGAAAAGCAAAAAACAAATAAAGGGAATCCCCATAAGGCTATCAGCTGACTTTTCAGAAAAAAAAAAAAAACACTGCAGGCCAGAAGGGAGTGGCAGAATAAATTTAAAGTGAGGAAAGGAAAAAATCTACAGTCAAGATTGCTCTACCCAGCAATGATCTCACTCAGATTGGATGGAGAAATCAAAAACTTTCCAGACAAGCAAAAGTTAAGAGAATTCAGCATCAGCAAACGAGCTTTACAACAAATGCTACAGAAACTTCTCTAGGAAGGAAACAACAGAAGCAAATGACCCACAAAAACAAACCCAAAACAATTAAGAAAATGGCAATAGGAACATACACATCATAATTACCTCAACTGTAAATGAATTAAAAGCCCCAACCAACAGACACAGACAGGCTGAATAGATAGAAAAGCAAGACCCATGTATATGCTGCCTTCTTGTTGTTGGTGGTCAATCATTAAGTCATGTCCAACTCTTTGCCATTCCATGGATTATAGCATGCCAGTATCCCTAAGTGACTCTCAAGAGTCTTTTCCAGCACCACAATTTGAAAGCATCAATTCTTTGGCACTCAACCTTCTTTAAGGACCAGTTCTCACAACTGTACATGACTATCAGAAAAACCATAGCTTTGACTATATGAACATTTGTCAGCAAAATGTTGTTGTTGTTCAGTCATTAAGTCATGTCCACCTCTTTGTGACTACATGGAAAGCAGCACACCAGACTTTCCTGTCTTCCAATATCTCCCAGAACTTGGGCAAATCCATGTGCAGTGAGTCAGTGATGCTTACTAACCTTCTCATCTTCTGCCATACCATTCTCCTTTTGCCTTTAATCTTTCCCAGTATCACAGTATTTTCCAATTAGCTGGATCTTTGCATCAGGTGGCAAAAGTTTGGGAACTTCAGCTTTAGGATTAGCCCTTCCAAAGAACATTCAGGTTTGATTTAGTTTAGTTTTTACTGGTTTGATCTCCTTGTAGTCCAAGGTATTCTCAAGAGTCTTCTCCAGCACCACAATTTGAACATATCAATCCTTCAGCATACAACCTTTTTTAAGGTTCAATTCTCACATCCATATGTGACTATTGGAAAAACCATAGCTTTGACTAGACAGACCTTTGATGGCAAAGTGATGTCTCTGCTTTTTAATATGCTGTCTAGGTTTGTCAGAGCTTTCCTTCAAAGGAACAAGCATGGAATTTTAATTTCATGGCTGCAGTCACCATAAACTGATTTTGGAGCTCAACAAAATAAAATTTCTCACTGCTGCTGCTGCTGCTAAGTCACTTCAGTCGTGTCCAACTCTGTGCGACCCCATAGATGGCAGCCCACCAGGCTCCCCCATCCCTGGGATTCTCCAGGCAAGAACACTGGAGCAGGTCGCCATTTCCTTCTCCAGTGCATGAAAGTGAAAAGTGAAAGTTAAGTTGCTCAGTCATGTCCAACTCTTAGCAACCCCATGGACTGCAGCCTACCAAGCTCCGCTGCCCATGGATTTTTCAAGCAAGAGTACTGGAGTGGGTTGCCATTGCCTTCTCCAAAATCTCTCACTGCTTATACTTTTTCCCCTTCTATTTGCCATAAAGTGATGGGACCAGATGCCATGATCTTAGTATTTTTAATGTTGAATTTCAAGTCAGCTTTTTCATTCCCCTCTTTCACACTCATCAAGAGACTCTTCAGTTCCTCTTCATTTTCTGCCATTAGAGTGGTATCATCCACATATCTGAGGTTGTTCTCCTGGAAACCTTGATTCCAGCTTGTGATTCATTCAGCACAGAGTTTTGCATGATGGTTTCTGCATATAAGTTAAATAAGCAGAGTGATAATACATGGCCTTGTCATAGTCCTCTCCCAATTTTGAACCAGTCAACTGTTCTATGTTCATTTTTAACTGTTGCTTCTTGACTGCATATAGGTTTCTCAGGAGACAGGTAAGGTGGTCAGGTATTTCTATCACTTTTAAGAATTTCCCACAGAGTGTTGTGATTCACACAAAGACTTGTATACAGTCAATGAAACAGCAGTAGATGTTTCTCTGGAACTCCTTTGCTTTCCCCATGATCTAACGAATGTTGGCAATCTGATCTCTGGTTCCTTTGCCTTTCCTAAATCCAGCTAGTACGTCCGGAAGTTCTCAGTTTATGTACTGCTGAAGCCTAACTTGAAGGATTTTGAGCATAACCTTCTAGTACATGTAATAGGTGTAACTGTATAGCAGTTTGAACATTCTTTGGCATTGCCCTTCTTTGGGATTGGAATGAAAACTAACCATCTCCAGTTCTGTGGCCACTGCTGAGTTTTCCAAACTTGCTGACATATTGAGTGCAGCACTTTAACAACATCATATTTTAGGACTTTAAATAGCTTAGCTGGAATTCCACCAGCTCCACTAGCTTTGTTCACAGTAATGCTTCCTAAGGCCCACTTGACTTCACAGTGTAGCATGGCTGGCTCTAGGTGAGTGACCACATCATTCTGGTTATCCAGGACATTAAGACTTTCCTTGTATAGTCTTATTATGTATTCTTGTCACCTCTTCTTAATCTCTTTTGCTTCTGTTAGGTCCTTACTGTTTCTGTCCTTTATCATGCCCATCTTTGCAAGAAATATTCCCTTGGTATCTCCAACTTTCTTGAAAATATTTCTAGTATTTTCCATTCTATTGTTTTCATCTATTTCTTTGCATTGCTCATTTAAGAAAGTGTTTTTATCTTCCCTTGCTATTCTCTGGAACTCTGCACTCAGATGGATATATCTTTCCCTATCTCCCTTGCCTTTCTCTTCTCTTCTTTCTTCAGCTATTTGTAAACCTCCTCAGACAACAACTTTGCTTTCTTGTATTTTTTTTTCTTTCAGATGGTTTTGGCCTGCTTCCTATACAATGTTATAAACTTCTGCCCACAGTGCTTTAGGCACTCTGTCTATCTGATCTAATCTCTTGAATCTATTTGTCACTTGCACTGTATAATCATAAGGGGTTTGATTTAGATCATACCTGAATGGCCTAATGGGTTTTCCTACATTCTTCAATTTAAGCCTGGATTTTGAAATAGGGAGCTCATCATCTAAGCCATAGTCATCTGAGGACATTGTTTTTACAGATTGTATAAAGCTTCTTCATCTTTGTCTGCAAAGAACATAACCAGTCTAATTTGGGTGTTGACCATCTGGTGATGTTCATGTATAGAGTCACTTCTTGGGTTGTTGGAAAAGGGTATTGGCTATGGCCAGCATATTCTCTTGACCAAACTCTGTTAGTCTTTGTCCTGCTTAATTTTGTACTCCAAGGCCAAACTTGCCTGTTACTTCAAGTATCTCTTGACTCCCTACTTTAGCATTCCAGGCCCCTATGATGAAAAGGACATCGTTTCTTGATATTAGTTCTAGAAGGTGTCGTAGGTCTTCAAAGATCTGGTCAACTTCAACTTCTTTGATATCAGTGGTTAGGTCACAGACTTGGATTATTGTGATGTCGAATGATTTGCCTTGGAATTGAACCGAGATTACTCTCATTTTTGAGATTACAAACAAGCTGTATTGTTGCTTATTTCAGACTCTTTTGTTGACTATGAATGCTACTCCATTTCTTCTAAGGGATTCTTGCCTGCAGTAGTAGATATAATGGTCATCTGATTTAAATTCTCCCATTCCCACCCATTTTAATTCACTGATTCCTAACATGTCTATGTTCAATCTTACCATCTCCTGCTTGACCACATCTATTTAACTTGATTCATTTGACTGAGCTACAAAGCCCCTTCATAGCAACAAAGCTGAGATTCATGAAGGGGATATGCTGCCTACCAGATCTACTTAAGATCTAGGGACACATTCAGACTGAAAGTGAGGTGATGGAAAAAGATATTGCATGCAAATGGAAATCAAAAGAAAATTGGATTAGCAATGCTCATGTCAGCCAAAATATACTTTAAAATAAAAATGGTTTCAATGGATAGGAATGGTACTACACAACAATCTAGGGATTAATTCAAGAATATGTAACAATTGTTTAAGTATTTACGTAATTAACATAAAAGCACCTCAATACTTAAGCAAATGGTAACAATCATCAGAGGAAAAATGAACTTTAACATAAGAATCATGAGAGCTTTAATACCCCACTTACACCAAACAACAGATATCCAGACAGAAAAGAAATAAGGAAACACAAGCATCAAATGACACAATAGACCAGATAGACTCAATTGATATTTATAAGATATTCCACTCAAAAGTGGCAAAGTATACTTTCTTCTCAAGTACACATGGAACATGCTCCAGGATAGAACAAATCTTGGGTCACACATCAAGCCTAGTAAAAATTAAGGAAATTGAAATTTATCAAGCATATTTTCCAACCATAAAGCTGCTACTGATGCTAAGTCGCTTCAGTTGTGTCCGACTCTGTGTGACCCCATAGACAGCAGCCCACCAGGCTCCCCCATCCCTGGGAGAATGTCCCAAGCAAGAACACTGGAGTGGGTTGCCATTTCCTTCTCCAATGCATGAAAGTGAAAAGTGAAAGGAAAGTCGCTCAGTCGTGTCTGACTCTTAGTGACCCCATGGACTGCAGCCCACCAGGCTCCTCCATCCATGGGATTTTCCAGGCAAGAGTACTGGAGTGGGATGCCATTGCCTTCTCCAAACCATAATGCTATGAGACTAGAAATCGAACATAGAAAAAAAAGTTGTTAAAAAAAAAAAAAAAAAACCATGGAGACTAAAAGTGTGCTGCTAAATAACCAAGTGATCACTGTAAAAATTAAAGAAATGGTAAATATATAGAAACAAATGGTAAAGAAAACACAATTAATCAAAACCTACTGGATGCCTCAGAAGCAGTTCTAAGAGTAAAGTTTACAGCCATTCACTGTCACTTCAAGAAACAAAAAAATCTCAAATAAACAATCTAACATTACACCTAAATTATCAACTAGAGAAAAAAGAACAAAGACAACCCAAATTCAGTAGAATTAAAGCAGAAATATTAGAGCAGAAATAAATGAAATAAAAAAGAAGAAAACAAGAGCAAAGACCAATAAAGGTAAAAGTTGGTTCTTTGAGAAGATAAATGATAGAACTTTAGCCCGAATCCTCAAGAAATAAAAAGGGAGAGGACACAAACTAATAAAATTAGAAATGAATAAGGAGAAACTACAACTAACACTGTAGAAATACAAAGGATCATAAGAGATTACTACAAGCCATGATACACCAATAAAATGCATAACCTGAAAGAAATGGAAAAATTCTTCAAAAAGTACAACCTTCCAAGACTGACTCAGAAAGAATCAGAAAATGTAAACAGACTAAATACAAGTAATGAAATTGAAAATGTAAATAAAAAACCTTCCAACAAATAAAAGTGTAGGACCAGATGGCTTCAAAGGTGAATTCTATCAAACATTTAGAGAAAAGAACACTGATCCTTCTAAAACTTTTCCAAAAAATTTCAAAGAGAAGAACACTCCCAAATTCATTCTACAAGGCCACCATCACCCTGTTACCAAAATCAGATGAGGATATTAGAAAAAAAGAAAATTATAGACCAGTGTCATGGAGCCAAAAATCCTCAACAAAATACTAGTAAATAGAATCCAACAACACATTAAAAGGATTATACACTATGATCAAGTTGGATTTGTCCCAGAAATGTAAGAATTCTTCAATATACACAAATCAATCAATATGATGCAGCATATTAACAAATAAAGAATTAAAAAGCATGATAATCATAATAGATGCAGAAAAAGCTTTTAAAAAATTCAACACTCATTTATAATAAAAACTCTCCAGAAAATGGGCATAGAGGGAACATTCCTTAACATAATAAAGGCCATATACAACAAACTGACAGTAAATATCATACTCAATTGTGAAAAACAGAAAGCATTTCCCCTAAGATTAGATACAAGACATGGATGACCACTCTTATTAGTCTTATTCAATATAGTTTTGGAAGTCCTCACCACAGCAATCAGAGTAGTAAAATAACTGAAAGGAATACAAATTGGAAAGGAAGAAGTATAACCATCATGTTTGCAGACGACATGTTACTATACATAAAAAATCCCAAAGATTCTACCAAAAATCTACTGGCCCTAACCAGTGAATTTGATAAAGTTATACTATACAAAATTAATCTACAGAAATCTCTTGCATTCCAATACACTAACAACAAAAGAGGAAAGAAATTCTATTTCCCATTGCAACAACAACAAATACTTAGGAATACATCTTATCTTTTTGTTGTTGCAATGGGATAAAGCTGGGGCTTCCCTGGTGGTTCAAATGATAAAGAATCTGCCGGCAGTGCAGGAGACCCAGATTCTATCTCTGGGTCAGGAAGAACCCCCTGGAGAAAGGAATGGCTATACACTCCAGTATTCTTGCCTAGAGAATTTCACGGAGAAAGGAACCTGGCAGACTACAGTCCATGGGGTTTCAAAGAATTGGACATGACTGAGGGACTGATCTGATCTGATCTGAGGGACTAACACTTCACTTTTAACTTTCATGGGTAAATCTACCTAAGGAAGCAAAAGACCTGTACTCAGAAAACTATAAAACACATATGAAAGAAACCAAAGAGAACACAAACAGATTGAAAAAATACAGTGTTATTGAATTGGAAGAATGAATATAATACCCAAAGCAATCTACAGAATCAGTGCAATTCCTATCAAACTACCAATGGCATTCTTCACAGAATTAGAACAAAAAAATTAACAATTTATATGGAAACACAAAAGACCCAGAATAGTCAAAGTAATCTTGAAAAAGAAAAATGGAGCTGAACGAATCAGCTTCCCTGTCTTCAAACTATGCTGAAAAGCTACAGTAATCAAAGCTGTATGAAACTGGCACAAAAACAGAAATATAAACCAAAGGTACAGGATAGAAAGTCCAAAGATAAACTCATACACCTATGGTCAGCTAATCTACGACAAAGGTGACAAGAATATACAATTGATAAAAGACAGCCTCTGGAGTAAGTGGTGCTGGGAAATCTGGATAGCAACATGTAAAATGATGAAATTAGAACACTACTTAACACCATGCACAAAAAATAAGCTCAAAATGGATTAAAGACATAAATTAAGACTGGACACTATAAAACTCTTAGAGATAAACATAGAGAAAACACTCTTTGACATAAACCAGAGCAAGATCTTTTTTTGACCCACCTCCTGAAGTAATGAAAATGAAAACAAAAATAGACAATTGGGAACTAATTAAACTTAAAACCTTTTGCACAGCAAAGAAAATCATGAACAAAACAAAAAGACAACATTTAGAATGGGAGAAAATATTTGCAAATGAAACAACAGTCAAAGGATTAATCTCCAAAATATACAAACAGCTTATGGAACTCAATATCAAAAAAAATCCAGTCAAAAATGGGTGGAAGACCTAAAGAGACATAACTCAAAGAAGACATACAGATGGCAAAGAGGCCCATGAAAAGATGCTCAACCTCACTAATTATTAGAGAAATAGAAATCAAAACTACAATGGGATATCACCTTTCCACAGTCAAAATGGCTGTCATCAAAAAAATGTACAAACAGTAATTGCCAGAGAGGGTACAGAAAGAAGGGAACTCTGCCTTACACACTGGTTGTAAATTGGTACAGCCACTATGGAGAACAGTATGGAGGTTCCTTAAGAAACTGAAAATACGCTACCATATAACCTTGTAATCCCATTCCTGGGATAAACATAGTCTGAAAGGATATAAGCACCCCAATGTTCACTGCAGCACTGTTTACAATAGGGTGTCAGCAAATGGTGACAAATGATTACATGGAAGAAATCTAGAAATCCACTGAGAGAGGAATGGATAAAGAAGATGTAGTACATGTATACAATGGAATATTACTCGGCCATTAAAAAGAATGAAATAATGCAACATGGGTGTACCTTGATTATCATAGTGAGTGAAGTAAGTCAGATAGAGAAGGAGAAATATATCTATGACATCTCTTGTATGTGGAACCTCAGAAGAAACAATACAAATGAACTCATTTACAAAACAGACTTTGAGAACAAATGTATGGTTCCCAGCAGGGGTAGGATGGGAGGAGGGATAGTTGGGTAAAAATGGCTACATGTATAGCTATGGCTGAGTCCCTTTGCTATCTACCTGAAACTACCACAATATTGTTATTCAGCTATACCTCAATATAAAAGAAAATAAATAAATAAATAAAAGGCAAAGAGGGTACTAGACAAGGAAATCATGGCCCTTTTGTCTTCAGCAGCATGAGCACAAAAAAAGACAGTGAGTAAAGGTACTTCAAGTTCTCAAAGGGTATCCAACACTTAAGCAAAAATATGCTACTAGGTCTTAGAACCAGTAGGACATTAATATATCTCTTTATATGGAAGTCCTATACCCTGTCTGTTTTTTAAATACTGTGGCTGCACTAAGCAGAACTAGGGAAAGACCATTTAGGCAATACACAGACTGAAGGGATAGTTGAGGGAGTTATTTAGATAAAAGAGAACTCCATCCTCCTAATAGAAAAAATAATTTTCTGCTGATTATAGAAATACAGTTTAGTTCTTTTTATCATATTTTTAAGATTCCCACTCCAACTTGCCACAAAGACATATATAGTTTAGTTCACAAATACGACTACTTCATCAGTTATTATTTGATTTCAAAATGGAGAGGGCATTCATAATTTTAGAACATAACTTGCATTTCATTACTGGTAGTTGTTCAGTTGCTCAGTCATGTCTGACTTTAGGATTGACTGGTTTGATCTCTTTGCTGTCCAAGGGACTTTCAAGAGTCTTCTCCAACACTACAGTTCAAAAGCATCAATTCTTTCACACTCAACCTTCTTTATGATCCAACTCTCACATCCATACATGACCACTGGAAAAACCATAGCCTTGACTAGACAGATCTTTGTTGGTAAAGTAATGTCTCTGCTTTTTAATATGCTGTCTAGGTTGTCATAGCTTTTCTTCCAAGGAGCAAGCATCTTTTAATTTCATGGCTACAGTCACCACCTGCAGTGATTTTGGACCCCAAGAAAATAAAGTCTGTCACTATTTCCATTGTTTTCCTGTCTATTTGCCAACAAAAGATGGGACTAGATGCCATAATATTCAGGTTTTGAATGTTGAGTTTTAAGCCAGCTTTTATACTCTCCTCTTTCATCTTCATCAAGAGGCTCTTCTGTATCTCCCACAAGGGTGATGTCATCTGCATATCTGAGTTATTGATATTTCTCCTAGCAGTCTTGTTTCTACCTTCTGCTTCATCCAGCCTAACATTTTGCATTTGAACAAAATGGAACCAGTTTCCAATTTAAAACCAGTTTGGAACCAGTTTGTTCTTCTATGTCCAGTTCTAACTGCTGCTTCTTGACCTGCATACAGGTTTCACAGGACGCAGGTAAGGTCTGGTATTCCTATCATTTGAAGAATTTTCTGCAATTTGTTGTGATCCACACAGTCAAAAGTTTTTTCATAGTCAATGAAGCAGAAGTAGATGTTTTTCCAGAATTCTCTTGCTTATTCTATGATCCAATGCATCTTGGTAATTTGATCGCTGGTTCCTCTGCCTTTTCTAAATCCAGCTTGAACATCTGGGAGTTCTTGGTTCACGTACTGTTGAAGTCAGTTCACATACTGTTGAAGTCTGGCTTGGAAAATTTTGAGCATTATTTTGCTAGCATGTAAAGTGAGTGCAATTATGCAGCAGTTTGAACATTCTTTGACAGTGCCATTCTGTGGGATGGAATGAAAACTGACCTTTTCCAGTCCTTGACCACTACTGAGTTTTCCAATTTGCTGGCATCAAGTGCAGGACTTTAACAGCATCATCCTTTAGGATTTAAAATAGCTCAGCTGGAATTCCATCACCTCTACTTGCTTTGTTCGTAGTGATGCTTTCTAAGGCCCTCTTCACTTTGCACTCCAAGATGTCTGGCTCTAGTCATGTTACCACACCATCATGGTTATCTGGGTCATTAAGATCTTTTTTGTATATTTCTTCTGTGTATTTTGCCATTTCTTAATGTCTTCTTTTTCTCTTAGGTCCATACCATTTCTATCCTTTACTGTGCCCATCTTTACATGAAATGTTCCCTTGGTATTTCTAATTTTCTTGAAGAGATATCTAGTCTTTCCCATTCTGTTGTTTCCCTCTATTTCTTTGCCTTATTCACTTAGGAAGACTTTCTTATCTCTCCTTGCTATTCTTTGGAACTCTGCATTCATATGGGTATAGCTTTCCTTTTCTCCTTTGCCTCTCACTTCTCTTCTTTTCTCAGTTATTTGTAAGGTCTCCTCAGACAACCATTTTGCCTTGCAGCATTTGTTTTTCTTGGGAATGGTTCTGATCACTGCCTTCTGTACAACGTTACAAACCTCTACCCACAGTTTTTTGGGCACTCTATCAGATCTAATCCCTTAAATCTATTTGTCACTTCCACTGCATAATCCTAAGAAATTTGATTTAGGTCATATCTGAATGGCCTAGTGGTTTTCCCTACTTTCTTCAATTTAAGTCTGAAATTTTTTTCTTTTTTTTTTTAATTTAATTTCATTTAGCTTTACATAAGTCTGAATTTTGAAATGAGTTCACAGTCTGAGCCACAGTCAGCTCCTGGTCTTTTTTTTGTTTTTTTTTTTTTTTTTGCTTACTGCATAGATGTTCTCCACCTTTGGCTGCAAAGAATATAATCCATCTGATTTTGGAATTGACCATCCAAGTCCATGTGCAGAGTCATCTCTTGTGTTGTTCGAAGAGGGTGTTTGCTATGACCAGCACATTCTCTTGGCAAAACTCTGCTAGCTGTTCCCTGCTTCATTTTGTACTCCAAGGCCAAACTTGCCAGTTATTTAGGTATCTCTTGACTTCGTACTTTGGCATTCTAGTCCCCTATGATGAAAAGGACATCATTTTTTTGGTGTTATTCATTTTGGTGTATGGTCATTAGAATATTAAAAAATTTAATGACAATAAATATGGGGAATTCCCTGGTGTTCCAGTGCTTAGGACTCTCTGCACTTCTGCTGCAGGGGGCATGAGTTCAATCCCTGTTCAGGAAACTAAGATCCCAAATGTCAAGTCGCATTACTGATACTGTCATTAAAATATTAAGAAACATAATAATAATAAATATAAGAGTAAACAAGCATATGGTGCTCACGATGTACCAAGAACTATTCTAAATACATTGACTAATTTAATCCAAACACCACACTCTGAAAGCAGCAAATAGAAGGAGAATGATTGTTTTATTTTAGAGTACATGGGAAGAGATTAATTTACATTATTTATCTCCATTAAAATAAAGCATTTAGACACTAGCACCAAATTAAAAGCCATTCATGAGTTTAAGTAATGTTTTCCCTAGTACTGCACTCTTGAGGATTGATATGACAAAGTTTCAGGGCAATTTCCTTTGAAACGATACTTAATATTCTAATCAAGCACTTAAAGTGTATGGCATTATACTAGATACTGAGATTATTTTTCCACTATGCTTTCCTCCCTTCTGTTTTGTAGGGAGAAAAAAAAAATACAGTACATCCTACTGCTACTGCTACTGCTGCTAAGTCGCTTCAGTCGTGTGTGACTCTGTGCGACCCCATGACGGCAGCTCACCAGGCTCTGCCGTCCCTGCGATTCTCCAGCCAAGAACACTGGAGCGGGTTGCCATTTCCTTCTCCAATGCATGAAAGTGAAAAGTGAAAATGAAGTCGCTCAGTTGTGTCCGACTCTTAGCAACCCCATGGACTGCAGCCTACCAGGCTCCTCCATCCATGGGATTTTCCAGGCAAGAGTACTGGAGTGGGGTGCCATTGCCTTCTCCGACAGTACATCCTAACAGCCAAAAATATGTTCTTGATCCCTATGGTAATGGCTATAACCCATAGTGTTATAGCCTTTCAAGAGATACCAGGATTTGAATCTTGACTCCTCAGAAGTTCTTAAACCCCTACAAAGACAAATGTACACTGTACATTTAATTTAAATAGCTAGACTACATCAGAAAGTGAATTTAGGCTTTTGGATTTGCCAACTGCTTTCTGCCACAGCCAATCAAAGACACACCTTTACACTTATTTGGGGGTTTCTGCTCACAAAATACTTTCATTAAAATTACCTCATTTAATAATGACAAATAATCCTTGATTTAGTTATCATCATCATCATCATCACCCTTTAAAACAGATAAAGTTATTTTTAAGTTCTATGTCCTAGTGAGGCCTTGAATTCCTGTCTCATAACCTTAAATCTTCTTCCTTTACACCAGACCACACCACTTCAAAAAGAGGGGGACAAATAAAGGAAACTCTGTAGCACAGGTCTCTAACTAAACAAAACAAATACTTCTCACTCAACTATCTTAAGCTTATAGTGATTTTGATTAAACTTGACTGAAGGATCCTAAAATTTCCTTTAAAGCCTTACCATATTACAAAGGCAAAATATGAAATTCGATGAATGAGAATGAGAAGCAAGAGCACAAGAAGGAAAAAAAAGGAAAAAATAGCAAAAGGGATGTTATTAAAAAGGATTCAACACAAATAATCCTTTGACAGAAATAATCCCAATAAACACAGGAACCCTATGAGCCCCCACTCCACTCTAAGCATAACCACTATGCAATAAGGTTGACTTGGGTGGCAGAAAACCTCATGTACCACTACTACATTTGAGTAATTATTCTTTTTTAATTTAGTTATAGTAATTTATAATGTGTTAATTTCTACTATACAGAAAAGTGATTCAGTTACACATATATACATCGTTTATATATATATTATTTTTATTATGATTTAAATATAGTTCCCTGTTCAATACACTAGGGCTGTGTTGTTTATCCATTCTATATATAATAGTTTATATCTCCTAACACCAACCTCCCACTCCATCCCTCCCCCAGCCCTCTCTCCCTTAGCAACCACAACTCTATTCTCTATGTAGGAATTATCTTTAACTTGTTCCCAATAAAAACCAAAATCCAATTTTCCTTACCCTGTAACTTGGTGCTCATAATATTGCAGTGTCCTCTTGAGAGTCTGCTGTATCATCTGGGGCTACAGAATAATAATAATACATTATCAGCAAATCAGTGTCATCCCCATTCTGAGTATCATAAGCAAATATGTAGCTTCTGAATCATCTCATAAGAATTTTCGCTTTACAATATCAACTCATTGTGAATTTTGCCATGTGTTTTCCCCACGAGAATATGAGACACTTGGTAATTACTCCGAATCTCCCAATTTCAAGTATGATAGCATTCCTTAGCCATATTTGCCCCAAAGCTTTTATACCAGCTATTAAGTTCAAAGAAATGCTCATTCAGTACCTACAATAAACCTAGATATTGGGCAAGGGAGCAGTGGAGAAAGGGTGTTCTAAAGAAGAGTAATGCCCAAGTCAAGCCTGACTTTCTCAAGAGATCTCAAGCAATGGTTCCAGAGCCTCCTGGAGGGGCCACAGTGTTTGGGGCAAGAAATAGGATCTGCAGAAAATAACTAAGCAGCTCATGACTGAAGTTTATATCCCCTCCTCTTCACAATGGCTGAACACAGAGTTTCCTAAACTCAGACCAAGAATTATTCCGAGATGTATTTAGGCAATGAAGCCTCAACTTGGGAGTCTCAGACCTAGGGAGGCATGCGTGAAACAAAAACCTTAAAGCACAGATTTTATTAACAAATTATAAGAACCAAATTCTCAGTGACAAGAGAGTGAATTTGTTAAATAATAAAAACCTCTAATCAATCAAGCAGGGAAAAAAAGCTTATCAAAACACTGAGCAATTATAGCCATGGATGAATTTTATATTTTCTTGGGCGGCAAAATCATGGCAGATGGTGACTGCAGCCACGAAAATAAAAGAATTTAAAATTAAAATGGAGATAGTGAAGGACACGGAAGCTTGGCATCCTGCAGTCTGTGGGGTTGCGAAGAGTAAGACACAACTTAGTGACTGAACAACACAACAAAATGACTCTAACACAGATCCTTCAAGGTATGAGGGCAGCACGGCAGTTTGGTAATCTCACAGTCTGCCACTAATTAGCTCCTTGGAAGAAAAGCTATGAAAAGCCTATACAGTGTACTAAAGAGCAGAGACATCACTTTGCCAACAAAGGTCTATCTAGTCAAAGCTATGGTTTTTCCAGTAGTCATGTATGGATGTGACAGTTGGACCATAAAGAAGGCTGAGAGATGAAGAATTGATGTTTTTAAACTGTGATCCTGGAGAAGTCTCTTGAGAGTCCCTTGAACTACAAGGAGATCAAACCAGTCAATGCTAAAGGAAATCAACCCTGACTGTTCATTGGAAGGGCTGATGCTAAAGCTGAAGCTCCAATACTTTGGCCACCTGATGTGAAGAGCTGACTCACTGGAAAAGACCCTGATGCTGGGAAAGATTGAAGGCAGGAAGAGAAGGGAATGACAGAGGATGAGAAGGATGGATGGCATCACTGACTCAATGGACATGAGTTTGAGCAAACTCAAGGAGACAATGAAGGACACAGAAACTCGGCATCCTGCAGTCCATGGGCTTGTAAAGAGTCAGACACAACTTAGTGATTGAACAACACAACAAAATGACTCTAACCCAGATACTTCAAGATATGAAGGCAGCATGGTGGTTTGGTAAGCTTGTGGGCTGCCACTAACTACACAAACCAAGGTAAATCTAAAAAAGGTAATCTGCAGGAGGATATAGCACAATGCTGGTACTAAGAAGCAGTTAATAAATATCAATTTCCCATCTCTAATCTTTCAAAATTATATTCTTTAAGATATATGATTTAAAGGAGTCTACACAGTTTTTGGTCAGGGTTTGCCTGAGCTTCTTCCATGTCTGCCTCCCTATGAAAATGTCCAGTAGACATGTAAAAATCTCCCTACCTAATACTCAAAAGTTTCAACAACTTACTTTGTAGAAAATGGTTCTTAGTTTCAGGGAAGGAGAGAAAAATTTACAGACCTCTTTGATTTTCTTTTCTACGATAGAGACAGTGGATTTTGTCTCATTCCCAACACTTGTCTCTCCGATCTTGTGGCGTGTAACTATAAAAGTATTTAGACCATCTAACTCTCCTGTCACATGTTCTTTATGTCCCAGGAAGGGGGTTCATGGATTGCTTCTTATTAGTTATATACAGCATGATGCCTGAGGTCCTGATCTTACCTGTGGTGCATCAGTGTCCTAAAGCCTAGGCCTGGCTTTATGTCTATTTTCAATCTCACTTTTGAGAATTCTGCTTTTGTCACCATCTCTCTGCACTGATCTAAAGGTTTTGTTGGAAATATTTGTAAATTCAGCTTCCATTTTCCTAGTTTCCTCTATTGTAATAGGCACCATCTTCTCATTATTAGTCTTAGTGGTAAGTCTATTGATATTTTTAGGTGATGAGGATCTTAAAATATTACACTTGTGGGGTGGGTGTTCTAAGATAAACTTTGTGCTCCTCCACTAGATTTTGAGACTCTTGAAGGTAGGAACCATATTTTTCAGCTGAACAGAGTCATAACTATCATTTATTTAGCGCCTACTATGTACCAGGGACTTTATTTCAATTAATTACCTTAAAAATAATATATACATGAGAAATCACTTCAGATAGCCTAAGTAAACTGTCCAAGGTCATCTAGTTTGTGAGTCAAAGTTGGGTTTTGACTCAGTTTGATCTTAAATCCTCTTTTATAAGTCATCTTTCCAAGCTCCTTCTTAAAGGAAAGGACAGATACAGAAAACAGGAATGGGATTTTACCCTGTATAAGGTTACATGGAGAAGTTTTTTTAAAAAGCTTGAGGAAAGTGAGTTTCAATTAAATCAAGAGCAACCACTGAGAACTATTCTACACTACCATTTAGAAGAACATCTTCATTGAGCAAATCTAAGAGTTCAGACATATTCTTCACTTTAGCCAAGCCATTTCAGAAATTAATTTGAGTAAGAATCTGCCTCAAAGTGTTCAGGGAAAGAGGTACAGGGTAATTTCTTTCAACCTGTTCATGAGGCCTCAAACTTGTATAGTTGCAATCAAAGCAGAATAACATACCTAGAAAAGATAAATTATTCCTGACCCAAGCAAAGAGGCTCTTGAAAAATCTGAAGAGAGTGAAACAGACACAGCAATCCTAATGCACATGAAAAGTATGTTTTAAAAACCCAACTCACGGCCAACCTAAAACAAGTCATTATCAGTCACTGGCTTAGAACTTCTGTGATCTGAGTCTCTTTTACTGGTTTGGCAGTTTCTGAGCTAAAATAACTTTTACTTTGGCAACATGCTCTAAAAGCAGTGAATATCCACAGAAGGATTATCCTTCCAATAACCTCTAGTGACAAAACCTGGAACATAAAGCAAGAACCAGAATGCATAGGGACAGTTAAGACCAGAATGACCTCATTTTTACCAAAGGTCATTTTTTTCCTATAAAGGAATTTCTCAGTCATTAAAAAGCAAATGTTCATGAAAGGAGTTAAGCCTTTTAAAGAACTGACTTTTTTTTCTTTTTCTTTTCTGAAGCAATTACTCTTACTCCTTAAAAGGAATTATATTTAGAGTTTCCAAATACATTAAATGGAAAATGTTCTCTGGGCACATTCAATCAAGCTTCAACTTCATAAAGATTTATATACTTTCTGCTGTTGCTGCTGCTGCTGCTGCTAAGTCACTTCAGCCATGTCTGACACTTTGAGACCCCATAGATGGCAGCCCACCAGGCTCCCCCATCCCTGGGATTCTCCAGGCAAGAACACTGGAGTGGGTTGCCATTTCCTTCTCCAATGCATGAAAGTGAAAAGTGAAAGTGAAGTCACTCAGTCTGACTCTTAGCTATCAACTTGCCAAATTCAATGGGCACATTCTGGTGGTCTGAACTATGAGCAAAGATCCTTGGATCTTCAGTAAGTCAAGGATGACTTCAATGCAGCCCTGACTTCTCACCATGGATTATAATCATGGATTCACTCCAATTTTCTTCAGAGTTTGCCTATTTCTGAGGCATCATCACATAATCTGAGTCTCTCTGACATGAATTAAAAAGCACAAAGTGAAGACATGCACATGGGAGGGGTGACTTATACCTCGAAAGCTGAAGGACGTTTGCTAAATGTCCATGTATGCCAGTAATGCAAATCAATGTAGATTAGTGGGAAAAGCAAGGGCTCTGTAGATCTGTGGATCTCCTTTCCTTTTCTTTAAGAATGCAACTCCATATCAGTTTCATCAACCATCTACAGGCCAAAATCCCATTCCTGTTACCTGTATCTATCCTTTCCTTTGGGCTTTCCTGGTGGCTCAGCTGATAAAGAATCCACACGCAATGCAGGAGACCTAGGTTTGATCTCTCAGTTGGGAAGATCCCCTGGACAAGGAAATGGCTACCCACTCTGGTACTCTGGCCTGGAGAATTCCACGGACTGTATAGTCCATGAGTCTCAAAGAATTTGACACAACTGAGTGACTTTACTTTCCTTTAAGAAGTAGTTTGGAAAGATGATTTAGAAAAGAGGATTTAAGATCAAACTGAGTCAAAATCCAACTCTGACGCACAAACTAGATGACCTTGGACAGTTTACTTAGGCTATCTGAAGTGATTTCTCATGTATATATTATTTTTAAGGTAATTAACTGAAATAAATCAAAGTCCCTGGTACATAGTAGGCGCTAAATAAATGATAGTTATGACTCTGTTCAGCTGAAAAACATGGTTCCTACCTTCAAGAGTCTCAAAATCTAGTGGAGGAGCACAAAGTTTATCTTAGAACACCCACCCCACAAGTGTAATATTTTAAGATCCTCATCACCTAAAAATATCAATAGACTTACCACTAAGACTAATAATGAGATGATGGTGCCTATTACAATAGAGGAAACTAGGAAAATGGAAACTGAATTTACAAATATTTCCAACAAAACCTTTAGATCAGTGCAGAGAGATGGTGACAAAAGCAGAATTCTCAAAAGTGAGATTGAAAATAGACATAAAGCCAGGCCTAGGCTTTAGGACACTGATGCACCACAGGTAAGATCAGGACCTCAGGCATCATGCTGTATATAACTAATAAGAAGCAATCCATGAACCCCCTTCCTGGGACATAAAGAACATGTGACAAGAGAGTTAGATGGTCTAAATACTTTTATAGTTACACATCACAAGATCAGAGAGACAAGTGTTGGGAATGAGACAAAATCCACTGTCCATATCAGAGAAAAGAAAATCAAAGAGGTCTGTAAATTTTTCTCTCCTTCCCCTAAACTAAGATTGAGATAGCAACTTCCTACTGTCCCTACTCAACACCAAGAAACAATGCATAGGAAGATAGCTGGGAAGAGAAGGCAGCCATCTGTGTCCTGCACATGTACCATCTAGGGCTCAAAGATGAAGTACACAAAAGCTTCTGCCATTTGGCAACAAGAAGCCATCTTCATCTCTAGTCTTATTAACAGCTTCACTCTAGTGAGTCAGCAGGGACAGACCCCCACAAACTAAATGTTATGCTCATGACAAATCATGGCATCCAAACAGCCAGGCATGACACAGTCCAAACAGAGCCAGAGAAATGATGCATGAATGGCAGGAGGAAGAAGTTCTCAGCAACTGGCCCTGCAAGCTCAGACAGCCCTGCAGAAGCTCCCACACAATCCCTGCTCTACACATCCGCACCAGACAGTATGCAGATCAGGCAGGAGGCAGGGAATAAAAATTGTGTGTCAAGATTGTGTCTGTGTGTCACACACAAAAAAAGGAGTCAACATCATACAAAGTACATATTCATCTCAACTCTACAGAGATGAAGTTATGGCTCAAATTGATTAAGTACCCCAGGATCATAAAACTTGAAAATGAATGAGTCACCTCAAGCCAGGATTGCTTCAAAGTGTACAATCTTTCTACTAGATGCCTTGCAGGTCCCTCTCACCTTTAATATCATGTGATTCTATATACATCTTTTAAATATATATAGCATTTATCATGCCAAAAACAAAAATCCACAGATAATTTAAAAGCAAATAAACTTCTCATTTTTGCTTTATAATACATATCCACAAGCTAGAGAATTAATGGAAACAAGAGATCTTCTTTTAAAGAAATATCCAGAAATAGCCATGTTATCTTATTTACTTAAATATGAGAAAAATTATATTTTAGATCAGATCAGATCAGATCAGTCGCTCAGTCGTGTCCGACTCTTTGCGACCCCATGAACCGCAGCATGCCAGGCCTCCCTGTCCATCACCAGCTCCCAGAGGTCACCCAGACTCGCATCCATCGAGTCAGTGATGCCATCCAGCCATCTCATCCTCTGTCGTCCCCTTCTCCTCCTGCCCTCAATCCCTCCCAGCATCAGAGTCTTCTCCAATGAGTCAACTCTTCGCATGAGATGGCCAAAATACTGGAGTTTCAGCTTTAGCATCATTCCTTCTAAAGAAATTCCAGGATTGATCTCCTTCAGAATGGACTGGTTGATCTTCTTGCAGTCCAAGGGACTCTCAAGAGTCTTCTCCAACACCACAGTTCAAAAGCATCAATTCTTCGGCGCTCAGCCTTCTTCACAGTCCAGCTCTCACATCCATACATGACCACAGGAAAGACCATAGCCTTGACTAGGCGAACCTTTGTTGGTAAAGTAATGTCTCTGCTTTTGAATATGCTATCTAGGTTGGTCATAACTTTCCTTCCAAGGAGCAAGCGTCTTTTAATTTCATGGCTGCAGTCACCATCTTCATACCTCCTACATTGGGAGTGAGAAGTATTAGCCACTAGACTACCAGGGAAGTCCCCAGGAATCTATGTTTTTAATGAGCATAATATGTTGCTTTGGGCCTGCCCGCGACCGGCGCGCCATCTAAGAGCGACCTCGCCTGCCCGCGACCGGCGCGCCATCTGAGCGACCTCGCCTGCCCGCGACCGGCGCGCCATCTAAGAGCGACCTCGCCTGCCCGCGACCGGCGCGCCATCTAAGAGCGACCTCGCCTGCCCGCGACCGGCGCGCCATCTAAGAGCGACCTCGCCTGCCCGCGACCGGCGCGCCATCTAAGAGCGACCTCGCCTGCCCGCGACCGGCGCGCCATCTAAGAGCGACCTCGCCTGCCCGCGACCGGCGCGCCATCTAAGAGCGACCTCGCGCCCGCGACCGGCGCGCCATCTAAGAGCGACCTCGCCTGCCCGCGACCGGCGCGCCATCTAAGAGCGACCTCGCCTGCCCGCGACCGGCGCGCCATCTAGGCGCCGGCGCGCCATCTAGAGCGACCTCGCCTGCCCGCGACCGGCGCGCCATCTAAGGCGACCTCGCCTGCCCGCGACCGGCGCGCCATCTAAGAGCGACCTCGCCTGCCCGCGACCGGCGCGCCATCTAAGAGCGACCTCGCCTGCCCGCGACCGGCGCGCCATCTAAGAGCGACCCGCCTGCCCGCGACCGGCGCGCCATCTAAGAGCGACCTCGCCTGCCCGCGACCGGCGCGCCATCTAAGAGCGACCTCGCCTGCCCGCGACCGGCGCGCCATCTAAGAGCGACCCGCCTGCCCGCGACCGGCGCGCCATCTAAGAGCGACCCGCCGCCCGCGACCGGCGCGCCATCAAGAGCGCGCCCGCCGGCGGCGCGCGCACCAAGAGCGCCCCGCCGGCTGCGTCGCGCACCAAGAGCGCCCCGCCGGCGCGCCGCGCACCAAGAGCGCCCCGCCGGCGCGCGCGCACTAAGAGCGCCCCGCCGGCTGCGTCGCGCACCAAGAGCGCGGCCGAGAAGAGCTACCCCACGACCGAGGTCAGGAAGGGCGGCGGTGAGGAGAGACCCCTCGTCCAAGGTAAGGTGCGATGGCTGTGCTTCGCTGGCCGGGAGCAGCCAGGAGCAGCCGGGATGAGATACCCCACGCCCAAGGTAAGAGAAACCCAAGTAAGACAGTAGGTCTTGAAAGAGGGCATCAGAGGGCAAATACACTAAAACCATTCTCACAGATAACTAGTCAATCTAATCACACAAGGACCACACCCTTGTCTGACTCAATGAGATTAAGCCATGCAACCTGGGATGGGCGGGTCATGGTGGAGAGATATGACAGGGGTGGTCCGCTGGAGAAGGGAATGGCAAACCACTTCAGTATTCTTGCCTTGAGAACCCCATGAAAGTATGAAAAGACAAAATGATAGGATACTGAAAGAGAAACTCCCCAGGTCAGTAGGGGCCCAATATGCTACTGGAGATCAGTGGAGAAATAACTCCAGAAAGAATGAAAGGATGGAGCCAAAACAAAAAGAAACCAGCTAGGAGTGTCTGGTGATAGAAGCAAAGTCCGGTGCTGTAAAGCGGTATTTTGCATAGGCCCCGGGATGTCCGGCCCCTGAATCAAGGCAAATTGGAAGGGGGCAAAAAAGGGGTGGAAAGAGTGTTTGTTTACTTTTGAGGTTTTAGTTAAATAAAATGGACTGGGGGGGGTGTTTTTCTCACAGCCTTTTTTTCTGTGGGCGCGACCCCCACAGAAGATATGGCGGCCCCCACAAACTAAAAAAAAGTGCACGACGTGCTTTTGTTGCATACACTCAAATTTTTTTTTTTTTTCCTTTCCCCCCCCCCCCCCCCCGCCCCCCCGGAAATTGGGTTTTTTCCCCCCTTTTAAAACCCATTTTTTTTTTATATAAAATATATTATTTTTTTTTTTTTTTTTTTTCTCCCCCCGCCACATCTGTGAGTCGCTGCTCCCAGAACCGCCCCCGGGGGGGGGGAAAGGGAGGGGAGGAGAAGGACGAGCCGGGAGGGGATGGGGGGTGGGCGACCCCATCGGTGGAGGGAGTTAGTGAAGGACAGGGAAGCCTGGCTTGCTGCAGTCGTTGGGGTCTCAAAGAGTCGGACACAACTGAGCAACTGAACAACAAAAAATAGGCCAACAATTTTCAACTTTGCCTACACATTAAAATCCCCTGGGGAGCTTTTTAAAAAATACCAATGCTGAGTACCATCCCGTAATTTTCCAATGCAACTAGAGGGACCCATTTACTTTGAATGTTAGTCAGGATTGAAAATCTTTCATTTAAGATAAAAACATGATGATCAAGACCAATACTCTATAAAAATTACGTAAATCAGCAGTAATGACAGTAGTTTCATTTTTCAAATATAAAAAGCAAGCTTCTGAAAGATGTTCACATGTAACTGCTAAATCAACACAATTTCACTAATAGTTTAAAATTAAATATTATTTGTAAACACAGAGAATTATATTGCTTGAAGCATTTACATAGGATTTTAAAATTTTTCCAAGTAACTAAGTCCCACACACTTAATGTCAGCATTCAATTTTGTACCAGCATACACATAACAACAGTTAATACTGTATTGTATTGTATGTAATATTGACTGTTGCACTTAATTTCAGAGAAGGCAATGGCACCCCACTCCAGTACTCTTGCCTGGAAAATCCCATGGGCAGATGAGCCTGGTAGGCTGCAGTCCATGGGGTCGCTAACAGTCGGACATGACTGAGCAACTTCCCTTTCACTTTTCACTTTCATACATTGGAGAAGGAAATGGCAACCCACTCCAGTGTTCTTGCCTGGAGAACCCCAGGGATGGCAGAGCCTGGTGGGCTGCCATCTATGGGGTTGCACAGAGTCGGACACAACTGATGCGACTTAGCAGCAGCAGGAGAACTTAATTTATGCAAGGCTTTAAGCCCATTACAAATATTAACTCATTTGATTTTCATATTAACATTATGAGGGAGATTATTATTTTATAGATGAAAAAACTGAGATACAGAAAGTTTATGCTGTCCTATGTCAAACAAGTAAAAAACTGGCAAAGGCAGGGTTGAAACTCAGATAGTCTGTTCCAGAATTGAAAAACTTAATCTCCAACATGAACCGCACATGGTATTTAACTACTTGTATTTGGTTGAGCACTTTACATTTTGTGTTTTTAATCTACCAATCTAGGGAAATAGACTGATTTTAATATTATCATCATTTGACCAAAAAGGAATAAAAGCTAGAGAGATTAGAAGCCCTCCTTTACAAAAAGAGAAATTTTAAAGTTGACATAACAATGAAGAATTACATGGATTCAAATTAATTGTTTGCTTCTTGAAAGCACGCTTCAGTTGAGTTCAGTGCAGTCACGCAGTCGTGTCTGACTCTTTGTGATCCCATGAATCGCAGCACGCCAGGCCTCCCTGTCCATTACCAACTCCTGGAGTTCATTCAGACTCACGTCCATCGAGTCAGTGATGCGATCCAGCCATCTCATCCTCTGTCGTCCCCTTCTCCTCCTGCCCCCAATCCCTCTCAGCATCAGGATCTTTTCCAATGAGTCAACTCTTCGTATGAGGTGGCTAAAGTACTGGAGTTTCAGCTTTAGCATCATTTTCTCCAAAGAAATCCCAGGGCTGATCTCCTTCAGAATGGACTGGTTGGAACTCTTTGCTGTCCAAGGGACTCTCAAGAGTCTTCTCCAACACCACAGTTCAAAAGCATCAATTCTTCGGTGCTCAGCCTTCTTCACAGTCCAACTCTCACATCCATACATGACCACTGGAAAAACCGTAGCCTTGACTAGATGACCTTTGTTGGCAAAGTAATATCTCTGCTTTTCAATATGCTATCTAGGTTGGTCATAACTTCCCCTTCCAAGGAGTAAGCGTCTTTTAGTTTCATGGCTGCAGTCACCATCTGCAGTGATTTGGGAGCCCCCCAAAAATAGTCTGACACTGTTTCCACTGTTTCCCCATCTATTTCCCGTGAAGTGATGGGACCAGATGCCATGATCTTCGTTTTCTGAATGTTGAGCTTTAAGCCAACCTTTTCACTCTCCTCTTTCACTTTCATCAAGAGGCTTTTTAGTTCCTCTTCACTTTCTGCCATAAGGGTGGTGTCATCTGCATATCTGAGGTTATTGATATTTCTCCCAGCAATCTTGATTCCAGCTTGTGTTTCTTCCAGTCCGGCGTTTCTCATGATGTACTCTGCATATAAGTTAAATAAGCAGGGTGACAATATACAGCCTTGACGTACTCCTTTTCCTATTTGGAACCAGTCTGTTGTTCCATGTCCAGGTCTAACAGTTGCTTCCTGACCTGCATACAAATTTCTCAAGAGGCAGGTCAGATCGTCTGGTATTCCCATCTCTTTCAGAATGTTACACAGTTTATTGTGATCTACACAGTCAAAGGCTTTGGCATAGTCAATAAAGCAGAAATAGATGCTTTTCTGGAACTCTCTTGCTTTTTTGAAGATCCAGTGGATGTTGGCAATTTGATTTCTGGTTCCTCTGCCTTTTCTAAAACCAGTTTGAACATCTGGAAGTTCACGGTTCACATATTGCTGAAGCCTGGCTTGGAGAATTTTGAGCATTACTTTACTAGCATGTGAGATGAGTGCAATTGTGCGGTAGTTTGAGCATTCTTTGGCATTGCCTTTCTTTGGGATTGGGACGAAAACTGACCTTTTCCAGTCCTGTGGCCACTGCTGAGTTTTCCAAATTTGCTGGCTTATTGAGTGCGGCATTTTCACAGCATCATCTTTCAGGATTTGGAATAGCTCAACTGGAATTCCATCACCTCCACTAGCTTTGTTTGTAGTGATGCTTTCTAAGGCTCACTTGACTTCACATTCCACACATTCCAGGATGTCTGGCTCTAGGTGAGTGATCACACCATCGTGATTATCTTGGTCATGAAGATCTTTTTTGTACAGTTCTTCTGTGTATTCTTGCCACCTCTTCTTAATATCTCCTGTTTCTGTTAGATCCATACCATATCTGTCCTTTATAGAGCCCATCTTTGCATGAAATGTTCCCTTGGTATCTCCAATTTTCTTGACGAGATCTCTAGTCTTTCCCATTCTGTTGTATTTTCCTCTATTTCTTTGCATTGATGGCTGAGGAAGGTTTCTCCTCTCTTCTTGCTATTCTTTGGAACTCTGCATTCAGACGCTTATATCTTTCCTTTTCTCCATTGCTTTTCACTTCTCTTCTTTTCACAGCTCTTTTAAGGCCTGCTCAGACAGCCGTTTTGCTTTTTTGCATTTCTTTTCCATGGGGATGGTCTTGATCCCTGTCTCCTGTACAATGTCATGAACCTCCGTCCATAGTTCATCAGGGACTCTATCTATCAGATCTAGGCCCTTAAATCTATTTCTCATTTCCACTGTATAATCATAAGGGATTTGATTTAGGTCATACCTGAATGGTCTAGTGGTTTTCCCTACTTTCTTCAATTTCAGTCTGAATTTGGCAATAAGGAGTTCATGGTCTGAGCCACAGTCAGCTCCTGGTCTTGTTATTGTTGACTGTACAGAGCTTCTCCATCTTTGGCTGCAAAGAATATAATCAATCTGATTTCAGTGTTGACCATCCAGTGATGTCCATGTGTAGAGTCTTCTCTTGGCTTTTGGAAGAAGGTGTTTGCTATGACCAGTGCATTTTCTTGGCAAAACTCTATTAGTCTTTGCCCTGCTTCATTCCATATTCCAAGGTCAAATTTGCCTGTTACTCCAGGTGTTTCTTGACTTCCTACTTTTGCATTCCAGTCCCCTATAATGAAAAGGACATCTTTTTTGGGTGTTAGTTCTAAAAGGTCTGGCGTGCTGGGATTCTTGGGGTTGCAGAGTCGGACACGACTGAGTGACTGATCTGATCTGATCTGATCTAAAAGGTCTTTTAGGTCTTCATAGAACCACTAACTTCAGCTTCTTTTCAAACTCATTGACTGTCTTCTTAATGTTCTTTAAATCTATGTACACAAAGACCATAGACAAAAACTATGACTTGCTTCGTCCATGGGTTTTCCAGGATGGGGGGGTGCCATTGCCTGTCTTGTCTTAGATATACTTTATTTTTTTTAATATAACCATTTTTTAAAATTTTTTCTATTGTTCAGTCATTAAGTCGTGTCCAACTCTTTGTGACCCCATGGACTGCAGAACACCAGTCCTCCCTGTCCTTCACTATCTCCCAGAGTTTAATCAGATTCATGTCCATTGAGTCAGAGATGCTAGCTAACCATCTCATCCTCTGTCATCCCCTTCTCTTTTTGCTTTCAGTTTTTCCCAGTATAAGGGTCTTTTTCAATTAGTAGGCTCTTTGCATCAGGTAACCAAACTATTGGAACTTCAGCTTCAGCATCAGTCCTTCCAAAGAATAGTCAGGATTGTTGTGGCTAATTTTGTGACTAATTAATTTAGGACTGACAGATTTGATCTTGCATTCCAAGGTACTCTCAAGAGTCTTCTCCAGGACCACAGTTAGAAAACATCAGTTCTTCAGTGCTCAACCTTTATGGTCCAACTCTCACATCTGTACGTGACTACTGGAAAAACCATAGGTTAGACTATATGGACCTCTGTTGGCAAAATGATGTCTCTGATTTTTAATACTCTGCCTAGGTTTGTCATAGCGTTCCTTCCAAGGAGCAAGCATCTTTCCATTTCATGGCTGAAGTCACTGTCCACAGTTACTTGGAGCCCAAGAAAATAAAATCTGTCACTATTTCCACTTTTTTTGCTTCTATTAACCATGAAGTGATGAGTCCAGATGCCAGGATTTTAGTTTTTTGAACATTGAGTTTGAAGCCAACTTTTTCACTCTCCTCTTTCACTCTCATCAAGAGGCTCTTTAGTTTCTCTTCCATTTCTGCCATTAGAGTGGTATCATCTGCATATTTGAGGTTGTTCATATTTCAAGATTTCTGGCAATCTTGATTCCAGCTTGTGCTTTATCCAGCCCAGCATTTTGCATGATGTACTCTGCATATTTGCCTGCAACACAGGAGACCCATGTTCGATCCCTGGGTAGGGAAGATACCCTGGAGAAGGAAATGGCAACCCACTACATTAATCTTCCCTGGGAAATCTCATGGATAAGAGGAGCCTGGCAGACTTCAGTCCATGGAGTCAAAAAGACTCAGACTTGACTGAGCAGCTATCACTCACTCACACCCTGCATATATGGCTTCAGCGGTAAAGAATCTTCCTGCAATGCAGAGGAGACCTGGATTTGATCCCTGGGTTGGGAAGATCCTCTGGAGGAGGAGATGGCAACCCACTCCAGTATTCTTGCCTGGAGAATCCCATGGATAGAGGAGCCTGGTGGGCTACAGTCTCTAGGGTTGCAAAGAGTGAGACACGACTTAAGTGACTTATCATGCACTCATGCAGTCTGCATATAAATTAAATAAGCAAAATGATAATATATAGCCTTGTAGTAATCCTTTTCCAATTTGGAACCAGACTGTTGTTCCTTGTCCAATTCCAACTGTTGCTTCTCAAGCTGCATACAAGTTTCTCAGGAGGAAGGTTAAGTGGTCTGATATTCCTAACTCTTTAAGAATTTTCCAAGTTTGTTGTGATCCACACAGTCAAATGCTTTAGTGTGGCCAGTGAAGCAGTAGATGTTTTGGGGGGATTCTCTTGGGTTTTTATGATCCAATGGATGTTGGCAATTAGATCTCCATTTCCTCTGCCTTTTCTAAATCCAGCTTGTACATCTGGAAGTTCTCAGTTCATGTACTATTGGAGCCTAGCTTGAAGGATTTTGAGCATTACCTTGTTAGCATGTGAAATGAGCACAAATGGTACTATGAACATTCTTTGGCATTGCCCTTTTGGGGGATTAGAATGAAAACTAACCCTTTCCAGTCCTGTGGCCATTGCTGAGTTTTCCAAATTTGCTGACATACTGTGTGTAGCACTTTAACTTATATTACTGTGATGTTGAATAGTTTGCCTTGGAAACGAACAAAGATCATTCTATTGTTTTTGAGAATGCACTCAAATACTGCATTTCACTCTCTTTTATGACTATGAAAGCTACTTTATTTCTTCTAAATGATTCTTGCCCACATAGTAGATATATTGGTCATCTGATTTAAATTTATTCATTCCTGTCCATTTTAGTTCTCTGTTTCCTCAGCTAATGATGTTCACTCTTGCCATCTCCTTTTTATTTGGGGCTTTGCTGAGTCTTCAGAGAAGACCTTCTCTTTGTAGTGATCTGGAGCTTCTCTCGCTGTGGGACATGGGCTTTAGGATGCATGGGATTCTGTAGCTGTGGGGCAGGGGCTCGATAGTTGCTGTTCCTGGGCTTGATAGCACAGGCTCAACAGTTGTGAAGCATGGCTTAGTTACTCCTCTGCATGTGATATCTTCCCAGACCAGGGATCAAACCCGTGTCTCCTACGTTGGCAGGTAGATTCTTTACCACTGAGCCACTAGGGAAACCCTTTGATGCACTTTCACTTTCTCTTCCTTAGCTTTCTCTCACCCTCTTTCCTACCGTCTGAGTGTCCAGTTTATTTATGCTGCATTCTGATAGGATAAATCCCTACCACCATCATCTAAACTCCTCAAAACAGGCCTCCAAAAATCATCATTGCATATTCTTTCCTTCCTTCATCAAAATTTGAAATCCCCTTAGTACTCTGACCCCAGATGGTACTGTACTCAAGAGAAATCTTACCCTAATATCTTAAAAAACTTGATCCTCAATCCTTACTAAGGTAGATGATAGTATAAATGAGCTTTCCTACTTTACATAAGATGATCTGAACTACTAAAGATGGAATTGTGGTAAACAGGTTTGTCAGTGAGAGATAAATTTCAGAGCAAGGAATCTTTTCATCACCTTCCAAATCACAACCTAAAGATCACTTTCTTTGTAACAAAAGAGCACTTTGCTTATAAGGAATTTGTATATATCAAATTCCTTCACTTAAAGTGATCAAAATGATAATATCTTATATTTATGGGCTTGGTCTGTGGACACCAATGGATCAAAATATATGATTGGTAAGTCATTTCAAATAACCAGTGTAAGTACTTCTGAAAGGCATGCAATTGTGGTAATCATCAGTCTTGCTAAAGATCCCAGCATAACATGAATTTTCCTAGCTTCTGACTAAGCTTACGATACATAAACCAAAAAAAAAAAAAAAAAAAAACTGCAAATTAAATACAGAGTCAAGACCTCCGTATTTCAAGCCCAGCTGTACTACTAACCCTTTTTTTTCTTATAAAACTGGCCAAAATCCCTTCACCTGGAAGTAAGGAAACTTGGGGAAATGCCTCCATTTTCCCATCTAAAAAACACATATAAGAAGTTTGTAGTTCTCAAGGTCATTCTGAAGTAAAAAATTGTAAAGTTAAGCACTTGCAAACAGAGGTTCAGAATGTATCAGTCACTACACCACGTCTCAGGAAACTTGGAATACCATTTGTGAACTCCAACACTAGTTTGCTAAACAAAATTGGTAGTACAATTACAAAAATAAAAAATGATAAGTATGCTAACAAAATAAAAGTTGAAGATGCATTATAATACATAGTTCTATACATACTGGTTGGAAATCTGCATGATTTCATCTCGTCTCCACTTTACTCTCCTTGTGAACACAGGTGTACATGTCAGTGCCCGCATGAACGCTTACGGTAAAGACTGACATTATGCTAATTGACCCATAAAAGGATTCAAACTTATAATCTTAGCCTTATTCGAATTATGCTCTAATTAGCAAAGCACAGTGCTCATCATCATTTAATTTTTGACTTTAAACTGAATATACTTACGAAGAAGTGAAGTTGCTCAGTCATGTCCAACTCTTTGAGACCCCATGGACTGTAGCCTACCAGGCTTCTCCATCCATGGGATTCTCCAGGCAAGAATACTGCAGTGAGTTACCATTTCATTCTCCAGGGTTTCTTCCTAACCCAGGGATCGAACCTGGGTCTCCCGCATTGGAGGCAGACACTTTAACCTCTGAGCTACCAGGGAAGCCCTTACAGACTTAACATATACTCAATATGATAAGGTTTTCTATACAAAATATCTTTGTCTTCCAGTAATTTCCCCTTTGTTACTTTTTTAATGCCTTTCCAAAAGAGCCACTGAATTTCACTTTGACAAGACCTAACACCATCAATACTGATTTAATCTGAAAAGATATATTCCTTGAACTAAAATAGAGCCAAAGGGCTATTTATTAGTTCTCCTCCAACTCAGGAAAGAGCACATTCAAGTAATCTAAGAATTTCTGTTTTCAGTGAACTGCAGAAAATAACACCACCTTCAGTTTGTGCAACATTTCACAGTTTACAAATCACTTTTTTTTTCCTTCATGTCATTATATAGTCACAACAACCTTTTAAGTCTCAGATATAATTATCCACATTTTACAGATGAAAATACTGAGATTTAAAGAGATCAAGGTGTTTTGCTCAAGTTACATGCTGGAAAGAGATGTTAACTAGACAAAAACTTAGGTCTCCTGTGCTTTTTCTCCCACAGGCTGGTGCCTGCATTGTTAATTTATCTCACTTTACTGACCATTGGTAAGTTATTCCACATACCTAACTAAAAGCTCATTTCTTTTTATTCCTTTTAGTGATGGAAGTGAAAACAACGTTGAAAATTGTTTTCACAAATTTGAAAATGTTGTTGCTGCTGCTAAGTCGCTTCAGTTGTGTCCGACTCTGTGCGACCCCATAGACGGCAGCCCACCAGGCCCCGCCGTCCCTGGGATTCTTCAGGCAAGAACACTGGAGTGGGTTGCCATTTCCTCCTCCAATGCATTAAAGTGAAAAGTGAAAGTGAAGGCGCTCAGTCGTGTCCAACTCTTAGCGACCCCATGGACTGCAGCCTACCAGGCTCCTCCGTCCATGGGATTTTCCAGGCAAGAGTACTACAGTGGGGTGCCATTGCCTTCTCCTTGTAAATGTTATTGTTATTTTAAAAGTTCTGGTGGGATAATTAATAGAGAAACTTCAGGAGAAACATGCTTTCCTGTTTACCATCTTGGCTAACTGAATAAAAATTCTGACTTTGAGACAAGATGGTACCACTTCTAGACATCTCAGGGAAATTGATAATGCTTTACTGCAAACCTTTGGAGAAACATGATTTCAGTCCTAAACCCTTAAATCAAACAAGACCCTGCAGATGGCACAGGGCTGACTCAGTCTCCAAAATGAAATAAGAATAAGTCTTCTGGATTCAACACTATAGTATCAGTTAAATGCTAATGTGTTGAACGCTAACTGTCAAACACTTGGCCCAACACGTTACATGCCCCAACTCATTTAATCCCCACAAAAATCCTGTAAGAGAGGAACAAAATATTTCCCCAATTATATAAATGTGAAAACTGAACCCATAAAAGTTAAAAAAGAAAAGTGCCCAAAGTCACTTAGGTAGTAGCAAGTATTATCTATTTAGTGTCTGATCTATCTATGATTACCTCCAAAAGTTAAGCTATTAATCTGCTCCTCTAAACTGAAATACAATGCTCTATATTTACCAAGGTAGAAAATGTTACAGTTGAAAGGCGTAATTAAGCCTTAGCTAGATTATATGATTTTGGATGTAGCATTTATTTTTCTGAACCTCTTTTTCCTTTACTATAAAATTGGGGAATTCCTAGCATAATGGTTTCTTGGGGTTGGTAAGTGCAAAATGAAATAAAGCTATTAAGTATTATAAAAAACAAATGTTATATGTTAATTCCATGCAAAAATCTGTTGATGAGGAACTGGTCAAAAAATTGTTAAATTGAACTAAACTGACCATGTGTAACACCTGGAATTATTGCCAGGCATGCCTCATAGCCTGAAGATTACAATTATATGCTGCAAAGCTAATTAGTGCCACTTCAACTCATGTAGAGCAATGGTCTTCATGTCAGAAAACAATTTCTAGTTTTTAAAACATCTTTGCAGCCTCCACCTGAGCATTTCCAAAGAATTCCCTCTTGTTTTCTGTACTTGGGAGTTACAGTGAGGTGTTTTCCAAAAAGGGTCTAGAAATAAGAGAAGTGATATTTCTGTCTGACAGTTGTTATAAAATTAACTCATAAAACAGGGAAATGCTTTGTCAACCATAAATGCACCAACTTAAACAATAATTTGTAAATGGGTGGCTGAGAATTACCTTAAAATACAAGCCAAGGTATAGCTCCAGGTAAAGTGGGCCACTGAGTAAGGAAAGCAGGTGAAATTAGAGAAAGCAAACCACAGGAAAGAGAATGGAGGGGAATAGTTTATTAGAGATATTAGAATATTTATTAGAGATAATAGAAACATTATCTCTAATACTGTTCAAGAGCATATTAGTCCTTTATCACATTGAGAAAAATTATTCTTTTTTTTTCTTTTTATTTTCTTTAACATTACAATATTGTACTGGTTTTGCCATATTATTCTTAAGGTAAGGAAAATTGTTCAACCATCTTAACTAAAATGAGTCTTATGAATGAATGTAGAGCATCAGATCTCATTGTCATTTTAAGACTTCCTTTACAACCAGATAGATCCCTAAACTGGATTAAAGAATTTGGCATGAAATTCATTTTGCTTCGGCTCTACCTGGTCTAAAGCAAACTTTTGGTTCGGACTTGATTCCTCAAGTAGTCCGAATAGATAAGAAATGTGCTGACCATGCAGACTTTGAGTAATAAACTTCATTTCACAGTTATTGCTCACTGTAAATAAGTAAAAGGTCATTCAGACACCAACCAAAGTGCTGGAGACATTGTGTTTAGCCAGTTAGTGGCTAACAATCTGCTTATTTCAGGACTCTGACCAGACCAAGTCCTTGGAGTTTAAAAGTTTCAGATATTGAAACATACAGAAACCATCAAAATACTACCCAGGGACAGTCTTGCTCAGTTCTACTGCTTCAGTCTCTCTTGGAAGATAAAGCTCAGCAAGCTTATAAATATAATCAGATCTAGTATTGACTATAATCTGATTATCTAAATGGATACAAAATCTGCTTATTAGGCAGATGCTTGGCAGATAGTGACTCCCATGTCATCAGTATTTATGATGAATTACATTTCTAACTAGAGGTACAGAATAATCACATTTCTTTCTGGAAAAAAATATGCAAATCAAAGAATACTAATACTTCATGAAATGAAAAGTCTTTTATTTTTATTTAAATCTATCCCAGCACATTTTTTAATATAAGTTATTTCTGCTACATCAAGTATTTGAATATATATTTTTATGGTATATTTATCAAGTTAAATACTCTGCAAGCTAAAATACAATAACAAAATAATAATGAATGCTCTCACCTTATGTGTAAGATCATCCAAAATGTTTATTTTATTTTAGGAGTAATAGGAAACTGAATAAAGGAGTAACACTATCAGGTTTCAGTTTTAGAAGATTCAACCCGACAGCTGTGGGGGATCAAATATCGGGGATTGGCCGTGGGAAAATTGAAAAAAATTCAACGGGTTAGGAAGCTAACTAGTTCTCCAGGGGAGAGGTGAAAGCTTGCTTGGATTATGGCATTAGTGGTAGAGGTTTTATTTTATTTTAGCTTTTTATTTGTTATTATTTAAATAAAATAGCTTTACAGTGTTGTGTTAGCTTCTGCTGTACAACAAACTGAATCAGCTGTGCGTATACATATATCCCCTCCCTTTTGAGCTTCCCAACTACCCACCTGCGATCCCATCTCTCTAGGTCATCACAGATCATTGAGTATCTGAGCACATTTTTAACCTAGGTATCACTTCCATTTTACAGTATCTATTATACTGCTTCCTCATTCCTTCTCTGCAGAATTATTATGTACAATCTATTAAGAAAAATATATACCCTTATGAATAATCATTTCTATGATAACATGACTTCCTTCATATTCAGAAACCAAATGATAAGTAACATAATCGCTGTTCCCAGATTCTGCAGCAGAAGTTAAGCCGTTGGCAGTGAGGATGGCTTCTGTCACTCTTTGCATAGCTGCTTCACCCATGGGAGCCTGGAGCATGACTGTGGATAGGCAAACTAGGTCAGCCTAGAGGCAGAGCCCTGCTGAAGAAAGAACCCGTTGTCATTTCTAACATAAGTCTATGTTATATGAACTCATAGCACAGTCAGGAACTAAACAATTGGTAAAAGGAGGTAAGGTTCAAGAAAACCAACAGGAAATTGCTATCAGCTACTCCTTAGCAAGTCACAAAGTAAGGGAATGAAATAGCAAATAGGGAGTCTATTCTCAACAATATTATATATTGCTAAATTGAAGATGGAATAATTCATGGACATGTTGCAGGACACACCAAGGTGAAAAGGGCTTAGGACCTGAAACAGAAAAATTTAACTTACACTAAAAGTTAACTATTTAGGTTGGTGCAAAAAGTAACTGAGGTTTTACAGTGTTGGATTTTTCTGCTTGATATTGGTATATATTCATAAATAAACATGGTTATGCTAAACATCATTTTAATGTGCATTTCTCACTTTATTTTTTTTTTTTTGGCTAATGACATTATTTTCTGTTCATTTCATATTTATTTTAGACTAGGGAAATGATGTTAGACAAAAAGCAAATTTGAGTGATTTTCTTATTTGAGTTCAAAATGGGCTGTAAAGTAGAGGAGACAACTCGCAACATCAACAATGCATTTGGCCCAGGAACTGCTGATGAATGTACAGTGCAGTGATGGTTCATGAAGTTTTGCCAAGGAGTGAAATCCTTGAAGATGAAGAACCCAATGGCCTGCCATCAGAACTTGATTAACAAACAGCTTAGAGGATCAGCTTCAATGATCCTCTTACAACTATATGAGAGGTTGCCAAAGAACTCAATGTCAAAACCAATACAATATTGTAAAGTAAGAAAAAAAAAAATTAAATTAAAAAAATAAAATATGACCCCTGGGGGGGGAAAAAAAGAATGTCAACCATCCCATGGTCATTTGGCATTTAAAGCAAACTGGAAAGGTGAAAAAACTCAATAAGTGGGTGCCTCACGATCTGACCAAACATTAAAAAAATTGTTGTTTTGAAGTGTCTTCTCTTATTCTACACAACAATGAACCATTTCTTGATTAGATTGTGACGTGCAACAAAAAGTGGATTTTATGTGACAATCAGTGATGACCCAGCTCAGGGATTGCACTGAGAAGAAGCTCCAAAGTACAGATTTGCACAAAAAAGGTCATGGTCAATGTTTGGTGATCTGCTGCCTGTCTGATCCACTACAGCTTTCTGAATCCCTGTGAAACCATTACATCTGAGAAGCATGCTCAACAAATCAATGAGATGCACTGAAAACTGCAACACCTTCAGCTAGTATTGGTCAACAGAAAGTGCCCAATTCTCCATGAAAACACCCAACAAGACATCACACAACCAACGCATCAAATGTTGAATGAATTGGGCTATGAAGTTTTGCCTCACCTGCCATATTCACCTGACCTCTCACCAACTGATGACCATTTCTTCAAACATCTTGACAACTTTTGCAGGGAAAATGCTTTCCACAACCAGCCAGATGCAGAAAAAGCTTTCCATGAGTTTGTCAAATCCCAAAGCATGGATTTTTACACAACAGGAATAAACAAACTTATGAGAGGGTAACAGGTAGGACCAGTATTTCTGCCTGGAAAATCCCACGGATGGAGGAGCCTGGTAGGCTGCAGTCCATGGGGTCGCTGAGGGTTGGACACGACTGAGCGTGTTGGACACTGACTTCACTTTCACTTTTCACTTTCATGCATTGGAGAAGGAAATGGCAACCCACTCCAGTGTTCTTGCCTGGAGAATCCCAGGGACGGGTGAGCCTGGTGGGCTGCCATCTATGGGGTCACACAGAGTGGGACACAACTGAAGTGACTTAGCAGCAGCAGCAACATGTAGAAAGGCCAGAGGTCCTAAGCAGCAGGAGGAAATAAAACTGCAAGTGGCAGACACTTTCTTCCTTCTCGACACAAAATTAAAAGACCCCTGGTTCTGCCTTGAGCTAACCAATGCATTTTTCTTATGGAAATGTTTTTCTTAAGTTATGTTAATGAAACTATGTATTTGATTTGGAATCTGCCTTTCTTCAAAATGGTTCTGCCTAAGATGAACTTTTTTTTCTTTTCTCAAACCCTGGGCTCAACAAACCACTATTCATGTCACCTGTTTTACTTATGGCCTGGGATGACACACCTCCTCCCATCCTATCTCAAAAATGCATATTGTGGGAGAGGGGCCTGGTGAAAGTCCCTCAGCCTTGAGGTTCTTCTCTTATCTAATTAGAAGCTCCTTAAAAGACATACAATGCCTTGCTAAAAACTAGCAAGGCAGCATTCTTTCTGACCCTTCTGATGTTTATGTCAGAAGCTTTCTCTCTCTCTTATACTTTAATAAAATTCTGCCTATAAAAAATTCTTATACTTTAATACACAATATGAAACACTATCTCATCAATAGGCTCATTTATTTCTCTAACAGCTGTCATACTTACACAAAAAGCTCCAGTGGCCGAGCCTGGTCCCTGGTCCCAGATCGAAATCCTCTCCTCCGGAGGTCACAAATCCTGCCTTAGCACACTGCTCACAGCAGCAACTTTTCACTTACTTGTTGTTGGTAAAAATGTGTTGATTGTAAAGGTTTCTATTTTGATCAATAAACATGGGTTTGAGCCTAAGTATAATGATTTAAAATCCAGAGTCTGAAACTACAGTTATGTTTGCACCAACCTAATAATCAAAATGAGCCATGTATCACAAAATTGAGTATGACGATGTGAAACGATAAAGAGATCACTATAGAAGAACTCAGCAAAGAATATTAAACTTGCTCGCATTAGAACTAGATTTTTATCTATGTATGTAGTATTTCTTAGCCATTTATTTGTCTTATTGTTTTGCATTAGTATACAATATTTGTATTTCTCTTTCTGACCTATTTCACTCTGTACAATAGGCTCTAGGTTTATCCACTTCATTAGAACTGACTCAGATATATTCCTTTTTATGGCTAAGTAGTATTCCTTTAGGGAGGCAATGGCACCCTACTCCAGTACTCTTGCCTGGAAAATTCCATGGATGGATGAGCCTGGTAGGCTGCAGTCCATGGGGTCACTAAGAGTCAGACACGACTGAGTGACTTCCCTTTCACTTGTCATTTTCATGCATTGGAGAAGGAAATGGCAACCCACTCCAGTATTCTTGCCTGGAGAATCCCAGGGACGGGGGAGCCTGTTGGGCTGCCATCTATGGGGTCGCACAGAGTTGGACACGACTGAAGTGACTTAGCAGCAGCAGTATTCCTTTGTATATATGTACCACGGCTTCTTTATCCATTCATCGGTCAATGGACATTTAGGTTGCTTAAAGTGGATTAAAAACCTAAATGTAAGACCAGAAACTATAAAACTCTTAGGGGAAAACATAGGCAGAAGACTTAATGACATAAATCAAAGCAAGATCTTCTGTGACCTACCTCCTAGAGTAATCAAAATAAAAACAAAAATAAACAAGTGGGACCTAATTAAACTTAAAACTTTTTACAGAACAAAGGAAACTACAAATAGGGCGAAAAGACAACCCTCAGAATGGGAGAAAATAATAGAAAATGAAACAACTGACAAAGAATTAATTTCCAAAATATATAAGCAACTCATACAAGTCAATACCAGGAAAACAATGCAATCAAAAAGTGGGGAAGAAATCTAAAAAGATACTTCTCCAAAGAATACATACAGATGGCTAACCAAGCATATGAACAGATGCTCAACATCACTCATTATTAGAGAAAAGCAAATCAAAACTACAATGAGATACCACCTCACAGCAGTCAGAATGGCCATCATCAAAAAGTCTACAAACAATACATGCTGGAGAGGGTGCAGAGAAAAGGGAACACTCTTGCACTGTTGTTGGGAATGGAAACTGATATAGCCACTATGGAAGAAGGTATGGAGATTCCTTAAAAAGCTAGGAATAAAACCACCATATGACCCAGCAATCCCACTCCTAGGCATAAACCCTGAGGAAGCCAAAACTGAAAGAGACACATGTATCCCACTGTTCACTGCTGCACTATTTACAATAGCTAGAACCAGGCAGGCATATCTTGATATGAGTTATAGATCACAAAAAGTAGCTGAATACCATAACTAATGGCCAAAAATTGTTGGTCTTATCTTATTTTTAGATTCATATTTATAGATTTACATTTTATAGTTTTATAATTTTAACAATTTTATTGACCTGCATTTGAAAGTGATTTACTCATATGTATCATTTGAAAAATTATGTCTCTTGGGATTGCTGTTGTTGTTCAGTCATTGAGTGATGTCTGATTCTTTGCAACCTCATGGACTCCAGCACGTCAGGCTTCCTTGTCCTTCACCAACTCCTGGAGCTTGCTCAAACTCATGCCCATTGAGTCAGTGATATCATCCAACCATCTCATCCTCTGTCATCCCCTTCTTCTCCTGCCTTCAATCCTTCCCAGCATCAGGATTTTTTCCAATTAGTCAGTTCTTTGCATCAAGTGGCCAAATATTGGAGTTTCATCTATTGACTGGTTTGATCTCCTTGCAGTCCAAGGGACTCTCAAGGGTCTTGTCCAACACAACAGTTCAAAAGCATCAGTTCTTCAGCACTCAGTCTTCTTTATGCTCCCACTCTCACATCCATACATGACTACAAGAAAAGCCATAGCTTTGACTATACAGACCTTTGTCAGCAAAGTGATGTCTCTGCTTTTTAATACGCTGTCTAGGTTGGTCATAGCTGTTCTTCCAAGGAGCAAGCATCTTTTAATTTCATGGCTCCATTCACCATCTGCAGTGATTTTGGAGCCCAAGAAAATAAAGTCTCTCACTGTTTCCATTGTTTCCCCATCTATTTGCCATGAAGTGATGGGACCAGGTACCATGGTCCTAGTTTTTTGAACGTTGAGTTTTAAGCCAGCTTTTGCACTGTCCTCTTTCACCTTCATCAAAAGGCTATTTAGTTTCTCTTCAATGATAACTTGTAGTAAAATGCTTTTTCCAATCAAAATAATTGGGTATCTATGTTTTTCCAACTATATATCCAATGGAATTGTTAATTTCATTTGTCATCATTAATGCCATTGATTAATCTGATATATCCCATTGCGATAACAAAAATAGTTGGGAATCTATGTTAACTATGTGTTTGAAATATTTCTCAATAGTCAAGAATGCTAAGCTAATGGTGAAAAATTACAACTTAAAGGACTATTTGATTTCCTCCACAGTCCCCCACTCCCATGCCAAGACTGCAGCTGAATAAGGAGAGAACTGCCTAAGTGCTTAAAGAAGCAGCAGGCACCAGTCTCACAAATCGTAGTTCTCACAGTTAGCCCCTGGCAAGCTGTGGATGTATTTCACCCATTCTCCTTCAGCAGGAAAGTTAGCTTTGTACTTTGCAAGCACACGTTTGAAAAAATACTTTAATTCAGAACAAAAGGAGAGATTGGTTTTCTTTGAAATGTGTTTATAATGGTAATGAGTTAACACAACAGGGGGAAAAGGGGGAGGATTTATAGCCTTCAAATGCTGTCATGTCTACCAAGTGTTTACTGACCTTTATGTCAGGAGGAAACAACAAATCTTTCTTCCAGCATCCACACTAGAAACTTCCTTATGTCTGTCTGAGGCTTCAAATGGAATTACAATAATATGTAGCTAAACTGTATTCTTTCCTCAGTCTTTGTTTCATTACAACACCATCTCATCATTATCACTGCTTACAATAAATGCCTTGGGAGGGCAGATTCTTTGTTAATGTGTTAAAAGATATTTTCATTACTGTGGAAAATTCTTTAAAAGACAAAATCAAAGAAATTTCTCCTACTTCAGATTTCTATTGAATTACATTTTTAAATACAGAATCAGATAGAGTAATTTCCTCTCTTCCCTATAAAACCAATAATAGGTCAATGATACATTTCAAAAATTACATCACAAATATATGATAAAAATACAGCCTGTAAGAATCTCTGTAATCTTTCCTTTCTGAAAACAAATAAATTCCTTAGATTAGAAACCAAAAATCTGTAAGACAATATTCAAAAATCAAGTCATCTCCCACATGCAAATGAAACTGATCATAGGAGGGAAAAAATGAAATTGGAAGACAGGCTCAGAGTAACCCTGTACTGAGAGAATTGGTCACAAAGCATTGAAACTAGATATATTTGTCTTTTTTTGAGATCTACAGAAACTTACTAAATTACAATGACAAGCTTCTTACTAGTGCAACAACAGGTACTCCCTAAATTTGCTGTTAAGTTAATGTGAATTTTTCTTTCAAAAGTTCTTGCTTCCCTGGGAAAAGTTAAGGTAAGCAAAAACTTTATACAAAATAATAATAATAAAGAGGTTGAAAAAAAGACAAAACTTTTATGAAATATTATTCCCAAAATGTTTCAACAGAATCATAAGAAAAAACAGTAAGGGGAGAGAGGGGAGCAGTGGGGAAGGTAGATTATAAGTATTTTCTACAAATGAGATATCTCAAATTCCTGGCACAGAAAAGGCCAACAATAAATATTTGCTTAATGTGTGTATGTGTCTTCTTGGTCACTCAATAGTGTCAGACTCTTTGTGACTTAATAGACTGTAGCCCACCAGGCTCCTCTGTCCATGGGAATTTCTAGGCAAGAATACTGGAGTGGGTTGCCATTCCCTTCTCCAGGGGATCTTCTGGATCCAGGGATCAAATCTATGTCTCCTGCACTTCAGGTGGATTCTCTACCATCTGAGCCATCATGGTAGTCCATCTGCTTACTAAACTAATGTTGTTTTTTTCTTAAATATATTTAGATTATGTAGAAAAAAAATATTCTTTCTTTCTAATATGTAAGTTGACTAGTGTAGCAAATTACAAGAGTTTTTAAGGAAAACCCAGTACATTTTATTTTTCAACCCTGAGTTATGGAGCCATTTTGTGTTCCATAGATCTTATGTTTTTCACTCAGGATACAATAAAGTCAAACATGCATAGAAGCTGAATGATAAATACATGATAAAGCATAATAGGACATATAATTATTTACATTTCTATAATATGCTTTTTCTATTTTGCTTTTGTTAGTGACATTGATTTTACTTTTCTAAAATGCATTTGTATTTACTATCCTACTTGTTTCTTATTTGTGTAGTATTGTTAGAATAAATATCTTTATATTCACTCTAAATTTAATCACTTAACAAATGCTTACTGATTAGCTACTATGTGTCAGGCACCGGCAGACTTGGGATTTTGCAATATTTAAAAACAGATAAAAATGCTTGCTGAAATTGAGTAAAATCGCCCAAAAATATGAAAAAGGAGAGGGCCAAGAAGCTACGTTTGATTTTGTATGTCTTGCTTGGCCTTATTTTGCCTTCCACACTACTTTTCAACTGCATAAAATATATTCAATATAACAACAAAGTAGACTCCTATTCACTTGGCTCCTAATACCTCAGGAGTTCCTTCCTTAGTGACTTTTTCATCAATGTAAAGAAAGCTCTAATGCTAAACAAAGTCATATCAGACACAGAGATGGTGGGAATATGGGTTATATATATAAATATGGGTTGTAAATATAAAGCGTAAATCAAATTACCTTTAAAACTAAAAAAGAACAAGCTAGTACAGGCACAAATCAAAAGTTTCCTCCACATGGTGTTCAATTTATAAAGTCTTATCTTTAGAAGAATAAGAAAAAATCTGAAGTTTTCAAAAAGTGTTCTACAATGGAATATACCCAAAAATGTACACTTCATAGTTTAAATATACAATTTCTAAAGAATGAATTACTAACCTTTCAGACCTCATTTAACATCCCACGGTGGGTGTAGCTGCCACAGCTAAGGTATGCCTGTGCTGTGCTTAGTCACCCAGTCGTGTGTGACTCTTTGTAACCGCATGGACTGCAACCCACCAGGCACCTCTGTCCATGGGGATTCTCCAGGCAAGAATACTGGAGTGGGTGGCCTTTCCCTTCTCCAGGGGATCCTCCCAGACCAGGGATCAAACCCAGGTCTCCCACATTGCAGGCGGATTCTTTACCAGCTGAGCCACCGGGGAAGCATCTAGGGAGTGCATCAATGGCTACCATACTCACAGAAGTATACCTAGAGAACTGCAATTTAAAATTGAGAGTCATTAAAATATACAAAATTACTGACCTGCCATTGAGTTACAATGATAAAATCAAGATAAGGCTGTAATAAATTAGGTGTAAATAAAACCAAGATCTGATAGCTGTCTTTGCACTATACTCCTACCATGCAATACTGCATTCCCCTGGGTGCACAGAAAAGAAGAGAAATAAGTATCCTCATTTTTGGCAAAAGAGCCACAAAATGTCTCTTGCTCAACTCCATCCTTTCCCAAATCCTATGTACGTCACTCATCTATAGCTTTTTTGATGACTCTGTTACCTTCAAACATGAGTTTCCATTTCTTTTTAATAAACTTTGATTTGGCCTCTCAGGCTCTGCCAACTATCTCACTTTACTTGTATTGCCAAAAGTCTTAGAAGACAAATGTATGCCCATGATATGCTTTGTTTACTCATCTTATTAAACAGAGTTCTATCTTAGCTGCAGGGCTGACATCACTTTTGAAGACCACCAGAAACCTCATTTATACTGGGTTTGAAAGTAAATTCTTAAATTCACATCGTTTTTCAAATATCAACCACTACAATCTTTGCTCCCAGCTGCTCTCCAAGACACCTCCCACCACACATACAAACAAAAGCATCCTCATACCATATCCTGCAGATTCCCTTTTGTACACTGCTTCCTGATTCTCTATTGTTCTTATTTTTCCTGTCTTTCAATTAGAGAGGTTGTCAATATTCAAGATACTTGCTAAGACCTCCATAAGCTGTCACCCAAACTCCAATATTAAGTCTTTAATGGTCTATTTATCAAATGACCGGTCTACAATGTGACAGGCACTATTCAGAGGCTGGTGATCCAATAATAAGTTCACAAAGAACTGACAGTCCAGAGCCAATCATTTCCACAGAAATTCAAAAATCCAAGGTTATCATTATATTCCTTCCAAATACCACTTTACCATACTACTTCTGCACTTGTATCAATGCCATCACAATTCTCAAACTCACTATTGCAGGCAGGGTTCCCTGGGAAGCAGACTCTGAGATGATTAGCATTCCGAAAGATTATTAAGGGATACTCCAAGGACCAATACCCATGAAAGGAGAAGTTGGACTGCCATGCCATCTCAGTTGAGACACAGCTGACCCTCCATGGAGTTCTAACTTCAAGCTGGCTGAATTAGGGCAAAGGGGAAAGTCTTCATATCCATGTGCTATCAGTCACTGGGATGGGGAAGTACATTGGGCAAGGCATCTCTCTTCAGTCCGTGTGTGCATGCTCAGTCCCTAAATTGTGTCTGACTCTTCGTGACCCCTAGGACTGAAGCCGATCAGGCTCCTCCGTTCATGGGATTCTCCAGGCAAGAATACTGAAGTGGGTTGCCAATTCCTTCTCTAGGGGATCTTCCCAACCCAGGGATCAAACTCATGTCTTCTGAAGCGGCAGGAAGATTCTTTACCAAGGAGCCACCTGGGAAGCCCTCTCTTCAGTCCAGGCAATACATACAAGAGACAGTTGAGGGTGACTGTTTGCAGCACTCCTAGCATCTAGGGAAATAAGTCCACCATTACTAAAGTAGGGGCATCTAGGCAGTCCATCACAGTGTCTACCATACTCACAGAAGTGTGAAATATATAAATATGGCAGGAGAAATAGAGTTCTGAGCTAAACAGACCAAGATTCTAATCTTATCCCCATCATTAATTAACTGTGATCACAGGCAAGTTACTCAAATTCTCTCAATTTTTTATAAAAATATTTTGAAAATTCAATGATACATATAATGAAAACACTTAATGCTGGATCCACAGTAGTTGCCTGACACGTGTTAATTCTCCTTCTTCTATGCTGTAAGTTTTTTTTTTTTTTTTTAACTATGCTCTTTCTCTTCCAGGTATTAAGACTTCTTTCAAAATGACGTATATTCACTCAGTCAATGAAGAGGTACTGATAACTTGCCTTTAACCAGAGCTATTGTAGGCACTACAAAGACCACTGTGAGCAACTCAGACAAGGTACCTCCCCTTGAACATCTTAAATTACAATGAGGGAATAATACATAAGTGAGCAAATAAATAAAAAGACAACTTCTGATAGTGAGTGCTATGATGGAAATAAACAATGACATTAAAGAGAATGATTGGTAGAGGAGAGCTATCATCTGTTGAGGTGACATTGAGCTACAATCTGAACTACAGTGAGGGGGTATTTCTGGCATAGAGGATACAGAAGAAAAGTTCTGAGGTAAGATAATACTTTTCTGGAATGTTCAGACCATGTGTGTGGATGACAGTTCATGAGGTAACGTCAGAGAGGGAGTCTCTCGGTAACTTGTCGACCATGGTAAAGCATCACTCCTACAGTACTGTTGTGAGTATGAAAATAGATTAAAATGTGTAGAGCATTTAGTACAGTGCCCAGTACAGGGTATGAACTTGATAGGTCAGCAGTTGTTATTATTACTATCCTCCTCATCATCATCATCAAAAAGTTCCGTTTCAACTGAACCTTTTACAAACAGACCCCTCCTTTGTCCATATTTTCATGTTCTAAATAAGGAAAGGTTGACATAGGATGAGAGAAAGAGACAGAAATAGCTGTTGTGCACATTATTTGTCAATTTTTAAAAAGGAGTCTTATATTTTTTTTAACCCAAACAGATCATATCAAATTTCTGTCTGAATGCCCCATTTCTTGTGTGTATTTAATGCATATTGGTTGCATGATAAATGAATCAATAAATGCTCATTTGCTAAATAAATGCTGTCTGAAAGAATGAATGTGAGGGGTTAGAGAAAGTGAATAAACAAGTGACCAGTAAGATCACATTTATTTTTAAGATTTCTGGGAGATTTCATAACTCTGAAATGTTATATACCCACGAGAGTTAAAAATATTTCCTATAAAAATCAGGGAAAGCTAAGCAAGGACTATAAAGAAGAAATTTCTACAGGTTTTGGAAAAGATGTGGCTGGAGAAGGAAATGGCAACCCACTCCAGTATTTTTGCCTGGAGAATCCCAGGGACAGGGGAGCCTGGTGGGCTGCCGTCTATGGGGTCGAACAGAGTTGGACATGACTGAAGCAACTTAGCAGCAGCAGCGGAGGTAACTCAAGTTATCAGGAGATGTGATTTACAATATGCAGATCAGTAAAATAGCTGATAAGAAGCAATTAATGAAAGCCACCAAAATTAATTGATCATTTTCTGTATTCCAATTACTATACAGGCATTATACTTATAATCTTAATAATATTTTAATTATTATCTTCATTTTATAGATAAGAAAATAAGCCTTATAGAGGCTTATCCAAAAATGCACAATATAATGACCAGCATTGTGTCTGACTCAAACCTGTTATTTTCCCAGAATGTAGAGAATGAGGAATCTGAACCACTGCCTTAGTCTTCAAGGAATCAGCCTATCAGCATGATGAACAAACAGTTAAACACACTGTCTTCAGTTCACTATTCACAGTTTATGACATATTTACCCTTGAGTGAGATTATTATTATAAATGATTTCATAGATGTAAGACAGAGACAGAAAAGTTATTTCCTCAGAGTAAAATTAAAACAAAAAATCAGAATGCAGCATTAATTACATTGTAACCTCTGCCACCAGCATCCCAACTCCCGACCCATCATGCACATACACATACACTGAACAGTCATTTTTCAAGAAAAATAAGACATGCTCATTAACCAAATTATAGACAGAACACTAAATATTTTTTAAATACCAATCTTTTTCAAATCACATCTAATTTGCCACCTATTGCCTGTGACTCTCTGATGGAAGAGGAGAAACTGAGCATGCATATTAATTATTTCAGACCACAAGGACCTCTATGTAGAGGAAATTTCATATTACAAAGCATCTGGCTATCTAAAACATTTCACTTAAATGGTAACTAGCCTTATTGTGGTGCTCATTTTTAAATGTAATAGAAATATCAAATCAATACATTGTATAAAAGGAACCAACCATGTTGTGGGTCAATTATATTTCAAAAACAAATTCTGAAAGAAAGATCAGATTTGTGGTTACCAGAGTCAAGTTATGAGAGATGGGATGGAGAAAGATAGTCAAAAGGTTCAGACTAAAAAGCAAAAGAGACACAGATGTATAGAAGTCTTATGGACTCTGTGGGAGAGGGCAAGGGTGGGATGATTTGAGAGAATGGCATTGAAACATGTATAATATCATATGTAAAATGAATCGCCAGTCCAGGTTCAATGCATGATACAGGATGCTCCGGGCTGGTGCACTGGGATGACCCAGAGGGATGGTATGGGGAGGGAAGTGGGAGGGGGTTCAGGATGGGGAACACATGTACACCCACGGCAGATTCATGTTGATGTACAGCCAAACCAATACAATTTTGTAAAGTAATTAGCCTTCAATTAAAATAAATAAATTTATACTAAAAAAATAAAGCAAGTACTAGGGATGTACAATAGGTTAAATATAATTAGCACTGCTATATGTTACATATGAGTTGTTAAGAGAATAAATCCTTAGTTTCCAAGTATTAGTTTTAACTTTCAAAACATACTGAGTCACTTTGCTGATTGAAGAAACTAACACATTGTAAATCAACTATAAGTGAACAGTATGAAAAGGCAAAAAAAAAAAAAAAAAAAAAGCCATAATGAAAATTGTAACCAGGAAGCTAGAACTGAGTTTCTCAAAGACCAACTAGTTAGCAGTCATCAGTCTGGTAGACGGAGACCTGGGGGACCAAGCATCTATTCTAAGAGAATGAATAGTCAAAGAACAGGACCTAGATTTATATTAAATAAGCTTAATGTCAGGTATATGTCCAATACCAGAAGGCTAGAAATGCTTCTGAGTATTATGGTCTGCCCCATTTGATATTCACTCCCATTATTTCCAATATATAACCTTCCTCTACCAATTGCTCCAGAGAAGGCAATGGCACCCCACTCTAGTACTCTTGCCTGGAATATCCCATGGACAGAGAAGCCTGGTAGGCTGCAGTCCAGGGGGGGGGAGTAGACGTGACTGAGCGACTTCACTTTCATTTTGCACTTTCATGCATTGGAGAAGGCAATGGCACCCCACTCCAGTACTCTTGCCTGGAAAAATCTCATGGACAGAGGAGCCTGGTGGGCTATAGTCCATGGGGTCATAAAGAGTCAGACATGACGGAGCAACTTCACTTTCACTTTCATGCACTGGAGAAGGAAATGGCAACCCACTCCAGTGCTCTTGCCTGGAGAATCCCAGGGATGGGGGAGCGTGGTGGGCTGCCGTCTACGGAGTTGCACAGAGTCGGCCTTGACTGAAGCTACTTAGCAGCAACAGCAGCAGCTACCAATTGCTCCTTAGTACTTCAAACTGACTTATACAATTTTAATATAAAATAAATACTTTCACCTTTTCATACTTCAAGTCATACTCATCCTCTCACTTTAGGCTACAGATTCATCATCTCCAACCTCACCTGTGCCCTCAAAAAATACCCAACAATATGTTCCAAGTCATACTAATCCTCTCACTTTAGACTACAAATTCACTACTGTCACCTGCAGCTGGGTCTTCAAAAAAATGCCCAACAATACATTAACCTGTTCTTGGTCAGTTTTCTGCCTCATTCTTTAAATCAATAATTTCTAACTTACCATTTTTCCCAAGGACTCTAACACTCTAGTACCAGAGTCCTTGGGAAAAATGGTAAGTTAGAAATTATTGATTTAAAGAATGAGGCAGAAAACTGACCAAGAACAGGTTAATGTATTGTTGGGCATTTTTTTTGAAGACCCAGCTGCAGGTGACAATAGTGAATTTGTAGTCTAAAGTGAGATGGACAGGGAGGCCTGGCGTGCTGCAGTTCATGGGGTCGCAAAGAGTCGGACACGACTGAGCAACTGATCTGATCTGATCTGATGAGATAGATATGTGGATGTGCTGGTTTGTAGAGATTTTTAGTACAATGTTTGATAACACAAGATTTCTTATTATACTGAAATAATAATGAATAGAAAAGCATGATAGAGATACTGTCTCTGTATTGTATATGAACACTTATCAGTGGCAACATATTATGCTCTCCCAAATAGTCACTATGTCTATGGACATTTTCTGATAATCATACTAACCAAAGTTAAAGATAACTGGCAAAAAACCTAATGACTTCTGAAGCTCCAATAAAATGCCCAATAAGTGATTTTTATTTAAGTCTTAAAGCTTTCTAAAAAATGCTTTAATTATCTCTACTCTTATTTGTATCTGAAAAACTCTACCAACACAGCAGTTAATCAACTAAAATATGACAGCACAAAATCACTGTAGCCTACAGAGCATTGGTAGATATACTACACACCACACAAGAATTTATGCAGTTACTTATTCATCCTAATATTTATTTAGCACCTTTGTAAACCAGACTTTCTGCTAGGCATGGGCATGCACAGATCTCTGTCTTAAGAAGGCAGAATTAACTAAAAACACCAGTCAACACAATAAGTCCTATTATATAGATTTAAGTAATAATTTAGTATTCTATAAGGAAGATATGCAGTGACAGAAAACAGGATAGATGTGTATGGGTATGTGTGGGCACAAAACTAATCAGAAAAACCATTGTGTCCCAATATTAAATTGAAGGGCCCATGCATGAAGAAGCATAGGTATAAAGCAGCAAAGAAAAGTACCTTATTAGAATATTTTCATTTTCTCCACTGGGCACAACAGACCCACATATCACGAATATAGTACAGTGAATAGTAAAGGAGTCAAGTTGACCTCAAGGACTTGCAACCAAGGTAACATCAGGAACTTCCACACAGACAGCCTCCTCGCATGATAGGTTGGTTCCAGATTTCTCTGCAAATGCACATTTCTTCAAATGTTGGATCATGATTTATTTAGAGAGTTCAACTAGACCCCTACGCACCTTAGCCACTGAATGAAAGAAAGATTAATTAGCTAAGGATATAAAGTTTAGTGACCATTATTCAGAAGTTTCTCTGGTGGTTCAGATGGTAAAGAATCTGCCAAAAGTGCAGAAGACCCAGGTTTGATCCCTGGGTCAGGAAGATCCCCTGAAGAAGAGAATGGCAACCCCCTCCAGTATTCTTGCCTGGAGAATCCCACGGACAGAGCCTGGTGGGCTACAGTCCATACAGTCCATGGGGCCACAAAGATTCGGACACAACTGTGCAACTAACACACACATTATATCTGTCATATTTTGGTAGAGTTTTAGAGGTGGTTTTATAATCTGATATCTGAAGCTCCTACTGCTTCCTTTCTAGGCAATATATATATATATATTTAATCTAGATGTTTTCTCTCTCTTCACCTTTAAAAAAAACTTTCCATTGGTACATGAATTTGTGTGCCACATTACTTCAAAATGATCCAGTTGGCTCATTTGTGAAATGTTATGTTGATCTTGCTTTAAAAAACACATATACTGATAATAATATCAGATTGACAATCATGACAACCCTTCTCCTTTCTTCTCAATTAGCCCCAATGTTTTTGAATAGCTATTTCTTTATTTTGAAAAAAGAGGCCACATGACATGTACACCAATGACATGTGACTTATTAAATATAAACTTTAGGGGAAAATCCTCAGGAAAAATGAGAAGAGTCTGCAAATAAAAGGACAAATGCTTAAACTTCAAATAGTTTCCAACACAGAGGCAAAAAAATTATTTTGAACATAAAGGATATGGGAATAGGATGAGGCTGAAAGTCACCTTCTCTATTCTATCCCTATTAGGGCAATAATTGCCTGGGATACCATCATTCCAAAGGAGCAACTTTCAGGATTATTCTTTCCCAAATAAATGAATCTACATAACTCACTGAGCCTTGATCAATGACCCAGAAAGTGTGTAATTCATTAACCTTTAAGCATGATTTTGCTGGACCTAGCAATCACGTGGAGTTTGTTAAAAATACACAGTCCAGGCCTCTTCCTAGAGTTATTAAACCAGACCCTCTGAACACAACCATCTGAAATCTATGGGACACAGCAAAAGAAATTCTTAGAGGTAAGTTCATAGCAATACAAGCTTTCCTCAAAAAACAAGAAAAATGTCAAACAGCCTACCACACTAACTACAATAATTCAAAAAACAACAAACTAAACCTAAAGACATATTTTTTGCCTTTTAATACTGTAAAAAAGATATGACTTTAGGTTTAGTTTGTTATGGCAAACTAAACTAAACCTTATGGCAGAAAGCAAAGAACTAAAGAGCTCTTGATGAAAGTGAAAGAGGAGAGTGAAAAAGTTGGCTTAAAACGCAACATTTAAGAAACGAAAATCATGGCATCCGGACCCAACACTTCATGGCAGATAGGGAAACAATGCAAACAGTGAGAGTCCTTATTTTGGGTGGCTCTGAAATCACTGCAGACGGTGACTGCAGCCATGAAATTCAAAGACGCTTGCTCCTTAGAAGAAAAGCTATAACCAACCTATACAGCATATTTAAACCCAGAGACATCACTTTACCAACAAAGGTTCATTTAGTCAAAGGTATGGTTTTTCCAGTAATCTTGCATGGATGTGAGACTTGGACTATAAAGAAAGCTGAGCACTGAACAATTGATGCTTTTGAACTGTGGTGTTGGAGAAGACTCTTGAGAGTCCCTTGGACTACAAGGAGATCAAACCAGTCCATTCTAAAGGAAATCACTCCTGAATATTCATTGGAAGAACTGAAACTAAAGCTGAAACTCCAATATTTGGTGACCTGATGAGAAGAACTGACTCACTGGGAAAGACCTTGACGCTGGGAAGGATCGGGGGCAGGAGGAGAAGGGGATGACAGAGGGTGAGATGCTTGAGTGGCATCACTGACTCAATGGACATGAGCTTGAGCAAGCTCCAGGAGTTGGAGTTGGACAGGGAAGCCTGGCATTCTGCAGTCCATGGGATCTCAAAGAGTCGGACGTGACTGAGCAACTGAACTGAACTGAAACCTAAAACCAGAAGAAAGAAGGAAATAACCCAATAGACAATCTAACTTTACACCTAAAACAAATGGAAAAAGAAGAACAAAAAAAAAAAAAAAAACAAAATTACTAGAAGGAAGGAAATCATAAAGATCCAAGCAGAAATAAATGAAAAAGAAATGAGAGAAATAATAGTACAGATTAATAAAACTAAAAGCTGGTTCTTTGAGAAGATAAATAAAATTGACGAACTTTTAGCCAGACTCATCAAGAAAAAAAGAGAGAAGAATCAAATCAACAAATTTAGAAGTGAAAAAAGAGAGGTTACAACAGACAATGCAGAAATACAAAGGATTATAACAGACTATTATGAATAACTCTATGGCAATAAAATGGATAACCTGGAACAAATGGACAGATTCTTAGAAAAGGTAAATCTTCTAAAACTGAACCAGGAAGAAATAGAAATTATGAACAACCCAATTACAAGCACTGAAATTGAAGCTGTGATCAAAAATCTCCCAAACAACAAAGGCCCAGGACCAGATGGCTTCATAGGAGAATTATATCAAACATTTACAGAAGAGCTAATGCCTATCCTTCTAAAAATCTTTCAAAAAATTACAGAGGAAGGAACACTTCCAAACTCGTTCAATGAGGCCACCATCACTCTGATGCCAAGACCAGACAAAGACAACACGAAAAAAGAAAACTAGAGGCCAATATCACTGATAAACATAGATGCAAAAATCTTCAACAAAATTTTAGCAAAAAGAATTCAGCAACACATCAAAAAGTTCACTCACCATGATTAAGTGGGTTTATTCTAGGAATGTAAGGGTACTTTACTATATGCAAATCAATCAATGTGATACACCATACTAACAAATGGAAAGATAAAAACCATATGATGAAATCAATAGATGCACAAAGAGCCTTTGACAAAATTCAGCACCCATTTATGATTAAAACTCTTCAAAAAATGGACATAGAAGGAACTGACCTCGTTAACATAGTAAAGGCCATATATGATAAGCCTACAGCAAACATTATTCTCAATGGTGAAAAACTGAAAGCATTCCCCCTAAGATCAGGCACAAGCGAAGGATGTTCACTTTCACCACTGTTATTCAACATAGTTCTGGAAGTCCCAGCTACAGCAATCAGAGAAGAAAAAGAAATAAAAGGAATCCAGATTGGAAAAGAAGAAGTAAAGCTCTCAGTGACTGCAGATGACATGATACTGTACATAGAAAACCATAAAGATAGGATCAGAAAATTACTAGAGCTAATCAGTTAATTTAGCAAAGTTCAGGATACAAAATCACTACATAGAAATCACTTGCATTTCTATACACTAACAATGAAAAATCAGAAAGAGAAATTACGGAATCAATCCCATCCACCATTGCAACAAAAAGAATTAAATATCTAGGAATAAACTTACCTAAGGAACCAAAAGAACTGTACACAGAAAAGTATGAGACACTAATGAAAGAAATCAAAGATGACATAAACAGATGGAGAGATATTCCATGTTCCTGGATAGGAAGAATCAATATTGTGAAAATGACTATACTACCAAGTGCAATCTACAGATTCAATGCAATCCCTATCATATTACCAATGGCATTTTTCACAAAACTAAAACAAAAAAAAATCAAAATTCATATGGAAACACAAAAGACCCCAAATATCCAAAGCAGTCTTGAGAAAGAAGGATGGAGCTGCAGGAATCAAACTTCCTGACTCAAGATTATACTACAAAGCTACAGTCATCAAGACAGCATGGTACTGGCCCAGAAATAAACCCATGTACCTATGGGTACCTGATTTTTGACAAAGGAGGCAAAAATATACAATAGCAAAGACAGCCTCTTCAATAAATGGTGCTGGGAAGACTGGACAAACATAAGAATGAAATTAGAAGACTTCCTAACGCCATACACAAAGATAAATTCAAAATGGATTAAACATCTAAATGTAAGATCAGAAACTATAAAACTCCTAGAGGAAAACATAAGCAGAACACTCGATGACATAAATCAAAGCAAGATCCTCTATGATCCATCTCCTAGAGTAATGGAAATAAAAACTAAAGTAAACAAGTGGGACCTGATTAAACTTAAAAGCTTTTGCACAGCAAAGAAAACTACAAGCAACCCTCAAATTGGAGAATATAATAGCAAATGAAACAACTGACAAAAGATTAATGTCCAATATATACAAGCAGCTCATACAACTCAACACCAGGAAAACAAAGAACCCAATCAAAAAGTGGGGAAAAGACCCAAACAGACATTTCTCCAAAGAAAACATACACATGGCTAACAAACACATGAAAAGATGCTCAACATCACTCATTATTAGAGAAATGCACTGAAAACTACATTGGGATATCACCTCATACAGGTCAGAATGACAATCATCAAAAGGTCTACAAGCAATAAATGCTGGAGAGGATGTGGAGAAAAGGGGACACTCTTGCACTGTTGGTGGGAATGTAAATTGACACAGCCACTATGGAAGATAGTATGGAGATCACTTAAAAAACGAAGAATAAAACCACCATATGACCCAGCAATCCAACTCCTAGGCAAATACCCAAGGAAACCAAAATTGAAAAAGACACATGTATCCCATTGTTCATTACAGCACTGTTTACAGTAGCTAGAACATGGAAGCAATCTAGATGTCCATCAAGAGATGAATGGATAAAGAAGGCTTGATACATATACACAATGGAACATTACTCAGCCATAAAAGGAACGCATTTGAGTCAGTTCTAAGGAGATGGAGGAACCTAGAACCTATTATATAGAGGGAAGTAAGTCAGAAAGAGAAAGATAAATATCATATTCTTATGCATATATAAGGAATCTAAAAAAATGCTACTGATGAATATATTTGCAGGGTAGCAATGGAGAAACAGACATAGAGAATAGACTTATGGACATGGGGAGGGGGAAGAGGGTGAGATGTATGGAAAGAGTAACATGGAAGCCTACATTACCATATGTGAAATAGATGGCCAACAAGAATTTGCCATATGGCTCAGGAAACTCAAACAGGGGCTCTATATCAACCTAGAGGGGTGGGGTAGGGAGAGAGATGGGAGGGAAATTCAAAAGGGAGGGGATATATATATATATACCTATGACTAATTCATATTGAGGTTTGACAGAAAACAACAAGATTCTGTAAAGCAATTATCCTTCAATGAAATAATAAATTTAATTTTTAAAAACTGAATTTAAAAAAAATGGCCATTCTGGCAATCCTAAGCTTAAGTACTCTTACCTGGAGAATCCCATGGATGGAGGAGCCTGGTAGGCTATAGTCCATGGGGTCACTAAGAGTCGGACACGACTGAGCGACTTCCCTTTCACTTTTCATTTTCATGCACGGGAGAAGGAAATGGCAACCTACTGCAGTGTTCTTGCTTGGAGAATCCCAGGGATGGGGGAGCCTGGTGGGCTTCCGTCTGTGGGGTCGCACAGAGTCGGACACGACTGAAGCGACATAGCAGCAGCAGCAGCAAGCTTAAGATAAGAGCTATAGAATCATTTTTGAAATGTAATTTTCTTAAAATTAAATTTAAAAACTTGAAATTAAATTCTGTTCTATCACCATCTTAAACAAAACAAAAAACTTTTAAAATTGAATCCGAAAATAAAATACTTAGGAATAACCCTGACCAAGGAGGTGAAAGACTCACTGAAAGCTCTAAAACATTAACAAAGGAAATTGAGGATGATTCAAGGAAATGGAAAGCTATCTCATAATCTTGGATTAAAATAATTAATATTATTTAAATGGCCATACTATCCAAAGCAATCTATAGAGTTAATGTTGCTAGCTCGCTTGCTTGCTAAGTCGCTTCAGTCATGTCCAACTCTGTGTGACCCCATAGATGGCAGCCTACCAGGCTCTGCCGTGCCTGGGATTCTCCAGGCAAGAACACTGGAGTGGGTTGCCATTTCCTTCTCCAACAGAGTTAATGTGGTCCCTATCAAATTAGCCATGACATTTTTTACATAAGTGGAACAAATAATCCTAAAATTTGTACGGAGCCATTAAAGACTCAGCATTGCCAAAGAAATTGTGAGGAAAAACCAAAGCTGGAGGCATAACCCTCCTCAGACTTCAGACAATAATACAAAGCTGCTGCTGCTGCTGCTAAGTCACTTCAGTTGTGTCTGACTCTGTGCGACCCCATAGACGGCAGCCCACCTTGCTCCCCCGTCCCTGGGATTCTCCAGGCAAGAACACTGGAGTGGGTTGCCATTTCCTTCTCCAATGCATGAAAGTGAAAAGTGAAAGTGAAGTCACTCAGTCGTGTCCGACTTTTAACGACCCCATGGACTGCAGCCTACCAGGCTCCTCCGACCATGGGATTTTCCAGGCAAGAGTACTGGAGTGGGGTGCCATTGTCTTCTCCTAATACAAAGCTACAAGAGTCAAAACAGCATGGTATTTGCACAAAAACAGACATATGGAACAATGGAATAAAGAGCTCAAAATAAACCAAGACACTTATGGTCAATTAATCTTCAACAAAGGAGGCAAGAATATACAATGTGAAAAAGACAGTCTTTTTACCAAGTGATGTTGGGAAAGTTGGACATCTTCATATCAATAAATGAAGTCAGAACACACACACACCATTCATAAAAATAAACTCAAAATGGCTTAAAGACTTAAATATAAGATATGACACCATACAACTCCTAGAAGAAAACAGGCAAAACATTTTCTGACATCAATTGTACCAATGTTTTCTTAGATCACTCTCCCAAAGCAATAGAAATGAAAGCCAAAAGTGGGGCGGGGGGGAGGGCAGTGCGTGGGGGCACCTAATGAAACATACAAGATATTGCACAGCAAAGGAAACCATAAACTAAATGAAAAGACAACCTGCAGAATGAGAAGAAATATTTATGATGCTATTGACAAGGGCTTAATTTTCAAAATATACAAACAGCTCATAAAATTCAACAACTAAAAAAACAAAGAACTCAATCCAAAAAATGGGCAAAAGACCTACAGGCTTCTCTCCAAAAATAACATATAGATGGTCAATTAGCACATGAAACTATGCTCAACATTACCCTTCTTCAGGGGATCTTCCTGACTCAGGGGTCAAACCTGTGTCTCTTATGTGTCCTGCATTGGCAGGTAGGTTCCACTAGCATCACCTGGGAAGCCCAATGATTAGGGAAATGCAAATAAAAACTACAGTGAGATACCACCTCAGAGCAGTCGGAAAGGCCGTCATTAAAAACAGACAAATTCTGGAGAGGGTATGGAGAAAAATGGAATCCTCCTACACTGCTCGTGGGGATGTAAAACACTATGGAGGTTCCTCAAAAAATTAAAAGTGGAGTTGCCGTATGATCCAACATTCCCACTCCAGGGCACATACCCAAACAAAAACTATAATTCAAAAAGATACAAGCACTAGTTCAAGATGGCAGAGTAGAAGGATGTGTATTCATCTACTCCTGTAAGAACACCAAAATTGCAAGTAGCTGTTGAATAACCATCAACAGGAGGACACTGGAACCCACCAACAAAAGATACTTCATGTCCAAAGACAAAGAAGAAGCTGCAGCAAGATGTGAGGAGGGGTGCAATCACAATAAAATCAAATCCCATACCTGCTGGGTGAATGACCCACAGACTGGAGAACAAAAATAACAAAGAAGTTCTCCCACCTCTATGAAGGTTCTGAATCCCACATCAGGCTTCCCAGCCTGAGGATCAGACAAAGAAACTGAATCTCCAGGGAATCTGGCCAGCATGATTTGATTACAGGTCTTCCACAGGACTGGGGGAAACAAAGACTACAGTCTTGGAGGGCACAAACAACATCTCGTGCATACCAATATCCAGAGGAAAGGAGCAGGGACCCCACAGCTAACTGAACCAAAACTGCCAGCTAGTGTTGGAGGGTCTCCTGTGGAGGTGAGGATCACCAGGGGCTCACCACATGTCACCTCAGGCCAAACAACTACCAGGGAGGGAGTGCACCCCTCCCGTCAGCAGAAATTTGAATTAAAGCTTTACTGAGCAAAGCCCTGTGCCCACCAGTTTAGTTCAATTCAGTTGCTCAGTTGTGTCCGACTCTTTGTAACCCCATGGACTGTAGCTGGCCAGGTTTTCTTGTCCGTCACAAACTCCCGGAGTTTATTCAAACTCATGTCCATTGAGTTCGTGATGCCATCCAACCATCTCATCCTCTGTCGTCCCCTTCTCCTTCTGCCTTCAATCTTTCCCAGCATCAGGGTCTTTTTAGTGAGTCAGTTTTTCCCATCAGGTGGCCAAAGTATTGGAGTTTCAGTTTCAGCATCTGTCCTTCCAATGAATATTCAGGACTGATTTTCTTTAGGATGGACTGACTGGATCTCCTTGCAGTCCAAGGGACTCTCAAGAGTCTACTCCAACACCACAGTTCAAAAGCATCAATTCTTTGGTGCTCAGCTTTCTTTATAGTCCACCTCTCACATCCATACATGACTACTGGAAAAACCATAGCTTTGACTAGATGGACCTTTGTTGGCACAGTAATGTGTCTGATTTTGAATATGCTGTCTAGGTTGAAAACTTTCCTTCCAAGGAGCAAGCATCTTTTAATTTCATGGCTGCAGTCACCATCTGCAGTGATTTGGGAGCCCAAAAATAAAGTCTGTCACTCTTTCCACTGTTTCCCCATCTATTTGCCATCCAGAGCAAGACCAAACTTTTCCCATAGCCAGTCCCTCTCATCAGGAATCCTCATCCATCAGAGGGAAGGCAGAAGAAGGAAGAAGAAGCACCATCCCATAGCAGCTAAACAAAAACCATATAACAGAAAGTTAATCATGATGAAAAAGCAGATAGTTACATCCCAGATGAAGGGACAAGACAAAACCCCAGAGAAACAACTAAATGAAGTGGAGATAGGCAAAACACCAGAAAAAGAATTCAGAATCATGATAGTGAAGACGACACAGGATCTAGGGAAAACAATGGAGAAGATGCAGGAAATGTTTACCAAAGACCTAGAAGAACTAAAAAACAAACAGAGATCAATAATACTCTGCTGCTGCTAAGTCGCTTCAGTTACGTCTGACTCTGTGCGACTCCATAGACGGCAGCCCACCAGGCTCCACCGTCCCTGGGATTCTCCAGGCAAGAACACTGGAGTGGGTTCCCTCTTCCTTCTCCAATACATGAAAGTGAAAAGTGAAAGTGAAGTCGCTCAGTCATGTCCGATTCTTAACGACCCCATGGACTGCAGCCTACCAGGCTCCTCTGTCCGTGGGATTTTCCAGGCAAGAGTACTGGAGTGGGATGCCACTGCCTTCTCAATAATACACTAGAAGGAATCAATAGCAGAATGGATAAGTGAACTAGAAGATGGAATGGAGGAAATTACTACTGAAGAACAGAATACAGAAAAAAAGAATGAAAAGAAATGAAGACAGCCTAACAGACCTCTGGGACAACATGAAATGCACCAACATGCACATTATAGGGATCCCAGAAGGAGAAGAGAGAGAGAAAGGACCTGGGAAAATATTTGAAGAGATAATAGCTGAAAAGTTTCCAAACATGGGAAAGGAAATAGTCAACTAGTCCAGGAAGTATACAGAGTCCCGGGAAAGATAAACCCAAGGAGGAACACATCAAAACACATAGCAATCAAACTGACAAAAATTAAAGACAGAGATAAAACATTAAAACAACAAGGGAAAAATGACAAATAACATACAAGGAAACTCCCATAAGGCTATCAGTGATTTCTGAACAGAAACTCTACAAGCCAGAAGGGAATGGCATGATATATTTAAAGTTATGAAAAGGAAAACCTACAACCAAGAATATTCTACCCAGCAAGACTCTCCTTCAGATTTAATGGAGAAATCAAAAGCTTTCCAGACAAGCAAAAGTTAAGAGAATTCAGGACCACCAAACTAGCTTTATAACAAATGCTAAAGGAACTTCCCTAAGCAAGAAACACAAGACAATGAAAAGACCTACAGAAAATAAAGCCAAAACAATTAAGAAAATAGTAATAGGATCATACATCTATATAATATAATCAGTTTATATCTAATAACTATATATATAATCACTTTAAATGTAAATGGATTAAATGCACAAATCAAAAGATATAGACTGCTGGGCATATGAAAACATGTGCATGTATGTATGCACTTCCACTTACCACATCACAATGCTTGACCCCCAAATTGTGTTTAAGTATTTTACATTGTTAAGTTCCTTATGTTTCCATTATGGCTTACAATTGCAATTATCTTTTTTTTTTTTTTTTTTTTGGTCTGGCTATTGATTGTGAAAATTGATAAACATCTTTCACTATTGTGATTATGTAACTATTACTCAATACCATTGTATCATGATAGGTCAACAGAAAAATAATACAACTCTATATATCACCAAAACTACAATTTAACAGAAAAGACATGTGGTGCCAAGGAGAAGGGAGGGTGAAGGAAGGATGGAGGGGGCATTTGGAGTTAGCAGATGAAAACTAGCATATCAGTTCAGTTCAGTCATTCAGCTGTGTCTGACTCTTTGTGACCCCATGGACATCAGCACACCAGGCTTCCCTTCATTGAGTCAGTGATGCCATCCAACCATCTTATCCTCTGTTGTCCCCTTTTCCTCCTTCCTTTAATCTTTCCCAGCATCAAGGTCTTTTCAAGTAAGTCACTTCTTCGCACCAGGTAGCCAAAGTATTGGAGCTTCAGCTTCAGCATCAGTCCTTCCAATGAATATTCAGGACTGATTTCCTTTAGGATTGACTGCTTTGATCTCCTTGTAGTCCAAGGGACTCTCAAAAATCTTCTCCAATACCACAGTTCAAAAGCATCAATTCTTCAGTGCTCAGCTTTCTTTACATTTACACATGACTACTGGCAAGACCATAGCTTTGATTAGATAGACTTTTGTTGCAAAATAATGTCTCTGATTTTTAATATGTTGTCTAGGTTGGTCATAAATTTTCTTCCAAGGAACAAGCATCTTTGAATTTCATGGCTGTAGTCACCATTTGCAGTGATTCTGGAGCCCAAGAAAATAAAGTCTGTCACTGTTTCCAGTTTTTGCCCATCTATTAGCCATGAAGTGATGGGACTGGATGCCATGATCTTAGCTTTTTGAACACTGACTTTTAAGCCAGCTTTTTCACTCTCCACTTTCACTTTCATCAAGAGGCTCTTTAGTTCCTCTCCACTTTCTGTCATAAGGGTGGTGTCATCTGCATATCTGAGATTATTGATATTTCTCCCAGCAATCTTGATTCCAGCTTGTGCATCATCCAGCCCAGCATTTTGCACGATGTACTCTGCATATAAGTTAAATAAGCAGGGTGACAATATACAGTCTTGATGTACTCCTTTCACAATTTGGAACCAGTCTGTTGTTCCATGTCTGGTTCTAACTGTTGCTTATTGACCTGCATACAGATTTCTCAGGAGGCAGGTAAGGTGGTCTGGTATTCCCATCTCTTTCAGAATTTTCCACAGTTTATTGTGATCCACACAGTCAAAGTCTTTGGCATAGTCAATAAAGCAGAAGTAGATGTTTTTCTGGAATTCTCTTGTTTTTTCCATGGTCCAACAGATGTTGGCAATTTGATCTCTGGTTTCTCTGCCTTTTCTAAATCCAGCTTGAGCATCTGGACATTCATGGTTCATACACTGTTGAAGCCTGGCTTGGAGAATTTTGAGCATTACTCTGCTAGTGTGTGAATGAGTGCAATTGTGCAGTAGTTTGAACATTCTTTGGCATTGCCTTTCTTTGGGATTGGTAACTAGTATATACAGAATGGATAAGCAAGGTCCTACTGTATAGCACAGTGAACTATATTCAATATCTTATGATAAATCATAATGGGGAAGAATATAAAAAAGGACATGTATATATAACAGAATTAATTTTCTGTATAGCACAAATCAGCACAAGATTGTAAATCAACCACATTTAGATAACAAAAAAACAGGTAAAAAAATTCAACAGGGCCACTGAGAAAGAAGCCCAGTAATCTGCATTTCAACAATCGTTTTTAGGTATTTCTCTTGTTCACTGATGTTTGATAACCTTTAGCTCAAATGAAGAACTGTTTAATAAACCTCAAATAAAGTCTGGGCAGGAAGTGATTTCTCACTGTTCTATTTATAAGAATGTTCACTCTTTCTCAGTTCCACCAAATAGCCATAACAAATCTCCAGTCTTCCAAGATATTTCCGGCTCCACTACTTCCTAAATCAATCTATGCTGAAATTTTCAATTTTATGAGATGCCCTGAGCTTACAGCACATAAGTCTAGATCTTCAGATCCTGTCCTGAAGTGATATTTAAGGAGCAAGATTTTTTCACTCCGTCTAACAATGCATTTTTGGTGACAGTAGCCCACTTACTGACAAACATGTCCCACCAGAAAGAGAGCTGTACAGAAAATACAAGCAGACTTCTACTGAGACTGAGAGAGTTGTTGCTGCTGCTGCTGCTAAGTCGCTTCAGTCATGTCCGACTCTGTGCGACCCGAGACAGCAGCCCACCAGGCTCCCCGTCCCTGGGATTCTCCAGGCAAGAACACTGGAGTGGGTGAGAGAGTTGTTACATTTACCTAATTTCTTAAAATATAAATGGGCCTCTCAAGGAGTTCCAGCAGAGGGATCCTTTTCCATTTCCTTTCCATTTTTTTTTAAATGGCATGAGTAAGCAAAATCCAAGCAGGTCTGCATACTTGAAAATATCTCTCAGAGACTGGGTATGAAATCTATTTTATTTGATTGAACTAAATATCAGATCAGATCAGTCACTCAGTCGTGTCCAACTCTTTGCGACCCCATGAACCACAGCACGCCAGGCCTCCCTGTCCATCACCAGCTCCCGGAGGTCACTCAGACTCGCATCCATCGAGTCAGTGATGCCATCCAGCCATCTCATCCTCTGTCGTCCCCTTCTCCTCCTGCCCTCAACCCCTCCCAGCATCAGAGTCTTCTCCAATGAGTCAACTCTTCGCATGAGGTGGCCAAAATACTGGAGTTTCAGCTTTAGCATCATTCCTTCCAAAGAAATTCCAGGATTGATCTCCTTCAGAATGGACTGGTTGGATCTTCTTGCAGTCCAAGGGACTCTCAAGAGTCTTCTCCAACACCACAGTTCAAAAGCATCAATTCTTCCGCGCTCAGCCTTCTTCACAGTCCAGCTCTCACATCCATACATGACCACAGGAAAGACCATAGCCTTGACTAGGCGAACCTTTGTTGGCAAAGTGATGTCTCTGCTTTTGAATATGCTATCTAGGTTGGTCATAACTTTCCTTCCAAGGAGCAAGCGTCTTCTAATTTCATGGCTGCAGTCACCATCTGCAGTGATTTTGGAGCCCAGAAAAACAAAGTCTGACACTGTTTCCACTGTTTCCCCATCTATTTCCCATGTAGTGATGGGACCAGATGCCATGATCTTCGTTTTCTGAATGTTGAGCTTTAAGCCAACCTTTTCACTCTCCACTTTCACTTTCATCAAGAGGCTTTTTAGCCCCTCTTCACTTTCTGCCATAAGGGTGGTGTCATCTGCATATCTGAGGTTATTGATATTTCTCAATTCACAATTGCACTCATCTCACACGCTAGTAAAGTCATGCTCAAAATTCTCCAAGCCAGGCTTCAGCAATATGTGAACCGTGAACTTCCTGATGTTCAAGCTGGTTTTAGAAAAGGCAGAGGAACCAGAGATCAAATTGCCAACATCCGCTGGATCATGGAAAAAGCAAGAGAGTTCCAGAAAAACATCTATTTCTGCTTTATTGACTATGCCAAAGCCTTTGACTGTGTGGATCACAATAAACTATGGAAAATTCTGAAAGAGATGGGAATACCAGACCACCTGATCTGCCTCTTAAGAAATCTGTATGCAGGTCAGGAAGCAACAGTTAGAACTGGTCATGGAACAACAGACTGGTTCCAAATAGGAAAAGGAGTACGTCAAGGCTGCATATTGTCACCATGTTTATTTAACTTATATGCAGAGTACATCATGAGAAATGCTGGACTGGACGAAACACAAGTTGGAATCAAGATTGCCAGGAGAACTAAATATAGCACAGGAAAATATTAAACAAAAGAGAAATAGCTATAATTGGATAAACAACAATAATATTAATAAATTATTAATATAATAATAATATTCTTAAATAAGAACATCTTTCATTTATTCTGAACATTTTATTGGAAATCCATTAAGTATCAGGTACCATATGCAAGATAAAAATAAGAGTATTGAAATGAGTCAGAATTTAAACAGCAGAACTTTGACTGTTGACCTAACCATTGGTCTATGCATCAAATAAGGGCCTGCAAAGAAGGTGTAGTCCTTAAAGGCCTAGCCAGTTCTTGTAAATGTTTTCCCTACTTTTGCCACATATTTTTTTTTCTTCCTAGATGTGTGTGAAATTCACAGTAAAGTGTTTATATCTAGAGATAACCCATTAATTTTACTACCATATTAAAAAAGAATGTAGGTTTACCTTCAGCTCCATATGATAGAGGCAACAAGATAGAACAAAAAAGGACTTCCCTGGTTCTCCAGTGGTGGAGAATCTGTCTGCCAATGCAGGGAAACAGGTTTGATCCCTAGTCCAAGAACATTACATGTACTGTCGGGCAAATAGGCCCTTACTCAACAACTACTAAAGCCTGCACATTCTAGAGCCCATGCACTGCCACTACTGAAGGCCTTGCCACTACAATCAGAAGCTGCACACAGCAACTAGAGACTCAACTGATGCTCAGTTGTGGGAGTGTCTAGTGGTACAAGTAAAGTCTGATGCTGTAAAGAACAATACTGCATAGGAACCTGGGATGCTAGGTCCATGAATCAAGGTAAATTTGATGTAGTCAAACAGTAGATGGCAAGAGTAAACATCAACATTTTAGGCATCAGTGAACCAAAAAGGACTGGAATGGGTGAATTTAATTCAGACGACCACTATCATCTGAATATCATTATCATCTTGCCCACTATTGTGGGCAAGAATCCTTTAGAAGAAATGGAATAGCCCTCATAGTCAACGAGAGAGTCTGAAATGGAGTAGTTGGGTCCAATCTCAAAAATGACAGAATGATCTCTGTTCAATTCCAAGGCAAACCATTCAATATCATAGTAATCTAAGTCTATACCCCAACCACTGATGCCAAAGTAGCTGAAGCTGAACAGTTGTATGAAGACCTATAAGACAGTTGTATGAAGACCTATAAGACATTTGTTGAAGACCTATAAGACCTTCTAGAACTAACACCCAAAAAAGATGTCATTTTCATCATAGAGGACTGGAATGCAAAAGTAAAAAGTTAAGAGATACCTGGAGTAACAGGTAAGTTTGATCTTGGAGTACAAAATTAAGCAAGGAAAAAGTTAACAGAGTTTGGCCAAGAGAATACATTGGTCATAGCAAACACCCCCATCCAACAACAAGAGATGACTCTACACATAGACATCAACAGATGGTCACTACCAAAAGCAGATTGATTACATTCTTTGCAACCAAAGATGGAGAAGCTCTATATAGTTAGCAAACACAAGATTTGGAGCTGACTGCCACTCAGATTATGAGCTCCTCATTTCAAAATTCAGATTTAACTTAAAGAAAGTAGGTAAAACCCCTGGGCCATTCAGTTACAACCCAAATCCAATCCCTTATGAGTATACAGTGGAAGTGACAAATAGATTAGATTTGATAGAGTGCCTAAAGAACTACGGACAGAAGTTCACTGCATTGTACAGGAAGCAGTGACCAAAACCATCCCCAAGAAAAAGAAATGAAACAAGGCAAAATGCTTATCTGAGGAAGCCTTACAAATAGCTTAGAAAAGAATAGAAGCAAAAGGCAAAGGAGAAAGGGAAAGATATACCCAAATGAATGCAGAGTTCCAAAGAATAGCAAGGAGAAATAGAAAGCCTTCTCAAGTAAACAATGCAAAGAAATAGAGGAAAACAATAGAATGGGAAAAAACTAGAGATCTCTTCAAGAAAATTAGCAATACCAAGTGAACATACCATGCCAAGATGGACACACTAAAAGACAGAAACAGCAAGGATCTAACACAAGCAGAAGAGATTAAGATGAGTGGAAAGAATACACAGAAGAACTGTATGAAAAAGGTCTTAATGACTCGGATAATCACAATGGTTTGGTTACTTACCTGACATCCTGGAATGTGAAGCCAAGTAGGCCTTAGGAAGCATTATAAAAACAAAGCTAGTGGAGGTGATGGAATTCCAGCTGAGCTATTTGTAAATATAAAATATGATGCTGTTAAAGTGCCCTGGTGGCTCAGATGGTAAAGTGTCCACCCACAACGTGGGAGACCTGGGTTCGATCCCTGGGTTGGGAAGATCCTCTGGAGAAGGAAATGGCAATACACCCCAGTATGCTTACCTGGAAAATTCCATGGATGGAGGAGCGTGGTAGGCTACAGTCTATGGTGTCGCAAAGAGTCAGACACAATTGGGTGACTTCACTTCACAGTGCTACACTCATATGACAGCAAATCTGGAAAACTCAGCAATTTCCACAGGACTGGAAAAGGTCAGTTTTCATTCCAATCCCAAAGAAGGGCAATGCCAAACAATGTTCAAACTACCACACAATTGCACTCATTTCACATGCTAAAGTTAATGCTCAAAATCCTTCAAGCTAGGCTTCAATGGTACATGAACAAAGAACTTCCAGATGTACAAGCTGAATTTAGAAAAGGCAGAGAACCAGAGATCTAATTGCCAACATCCACTATATCATCAGATCAGATCAGATCAGTCGCTCAGTCGTGTCCGACTCTTTGCGACCCCATGAGCCGCAGCACGCCAGGCCTCCCTATCCATCACCAGCTCTCGGAGGTCACTCAGACTCACATTCATCGAGAAACCCAAAATACCTCGTGCAAAATGCTGGGCTGGATGAAGCACAAGATGGAATCAAGATTGCCAGGAGGAATATTAACAACCTCAGATATGTAGATGACACCACCTAATGGCAGAAAGTGAAGAGGAACTAAAGAGCCTCTTGATGAGTGTGAAAAAGAAGGACAGGAAAGCCTGATAAGCTGCACTCCACCAGGGTTGTAAAGTGTTGAACACAGCTTAGCAACTGAACAACAACAGCAACCCCTCTCACACACCTCAGAGTACTTCAAGGTAGATAAATTATACAGTAAACATGATTATATAACTACATTACCTCTACTCACAAACTAATAATCACTGATGTCATTTCCCATAGTCAAAATTTATCTTTAAAATGAAGGTCCAACAACTGAGCTGGTAGAATAGAGTGCATTATACAAAACATAAAAGTTATTAGTTGGGTAACTGTTGTATCTCACAGCCTAAGCCTTTGAACATACATACAAATTATTTTGAATGCAATGGATGGGGAACTCTTGAAATTCTCAGGCAAGTGAAATAAACAATTTTTCTTTCATCTAATGATTTTTCCTAAGTTAAAAATAGTTTGCAGTGAAATACCCATATTCTACCAAATACATATGTTCTAGTATTTTTATGGAATTTATAATAACGGTACTCATACTTCCACATAACATTCAACAGTTTGACGGAAATTTTTGAATCTGTAATGATTACACATATTTATGTACTCACATGAGTCATAGCCAGGGAGCTAAAAATGGGCTCCACTTTTAATTTTTTAATGGATAGACTGGGCAATGCCAATAAAATTTACACTGGGCAATGCCTAAAAATTTTACCAATACTTTTAAGAACACATTATCAGTTGACCAATGAACTTTTTTAATAAGGTTGCTGTTGTTTAGTCACTAAGTCATGTCTGACTTTGGGACCCCAGCCTGCCAGGCTCCTCTGAGAAACCATGGGATTTCTCAGACAAGAATACTGGAGCGGGTTGCCATTTATTTACTACTGAGCCACCAGGGAAGCCTTTTTTTAATAAGGTCCTTAATAAGTAATACCATGAACTCCTTATTGCCAAATTCAGACTGAAATTGAAGAAAGTAGGGAAACCCACTAGACCATTCAGGTATGACCTAAATCAAATCCCTTATGATTATACAGTGGAAGTGAGAAATAGATTTAAGGGCCTAGATCTGATAGATAGAGTGCCTGATGAACTATGGAATGAGGTTCGTGACATTGTACAGGAGACAGGGATCAAGACCATCCCCATGGAAAAGAAATGCAAAAAAGCAAAATGGCTGTCTGGGGAGGCCTTACAAATAGCTGTGAAAAGAAGAGAAGTGAAAAGCAAAGGAGAAAAGGAAAGATATAAACATCTGAATGCAGAGTTCCAAAGAATAGCAAGAAGAGATAAGAAAGCCCTCTTCAGCGATCAATGCAAAGAAACAGAGGAAAACAACAGAATGGGAAAGACTAGGGATCTCTTCAAGAAAATCAGAGATACCAAAGGAACATTTCATGCAAAGATGGGCTCGATAAAGGACAGAAATGGTATGGACCTAACAGAAGCAGAAGATATTAAGAAGAGATGGCAAGAATACACAGAAGAACTGTACAAAAAAGAGCTTCACGACCCAGATAATCATGATGGTGTGATCACTGACCTAGAGCCAGACATCCTGGAATGTCAAGTCAAGTGGGCCTTAGAAAGCATCACTACGAACAAAGCTAGTGGAGGTGATGGAATTCCAGTGCAGCTATTCCAAATCCTGAAAGATGATGCTGTGAAAGTGCTGCACTCAATATGCCAGCAAATTTGGAAAACTCAGCAGTGGCCACAAGATTGGAAAAGATCAGTTTTCATCCCAATCCCAAAGAAAGGCAATGCCAAAGAATGCTCAAACTACTGCACAATTGCACTCATCTCACATGCTAGTAAAGTAATGCTCAAAATTCTCCAAGCCAGGCTTCAGCAATATGTGAACCGTGAACTTCCTGATGTTCAAGCTGGTTTTAGAAAAGGCAGAGGAACCAGAGATCAAATTGCCAACATCCGCTGGATCATGGAAAAAGCAAGAGAGTTCCAGAAAAACATCTATTTCTGCTTCATTGACTATGCCAAAGCCTTTGACTGTGTAGATCACAATAAACTGTGGAAAATTCTGAAAGAGATGGGAATACCAGACCACCTGATCTGCCTCTTGAGAAATCTGTATGCAGGTCAGGAAGCAACAGTTAGAACTGGTCATGGAACAACAGACTGGTTCCAAATAGGAAAAGGAGTACGTCAAGGCTGCATATTGTCACCATGTTTATTTAACTTATATGCAGAGTACAGCATGAGAAACGCTGGACTGGAGGAAACACAAGTTGGAATCAAGATTGCTGGGAGAAATATCAATAACCTCAGATATGCAGATGACACCACCCTTATGGCAGAAAGTGAAGAGGACCTCAAAAGCCTCTTGATGAAAGTGAAAGTGGAGAGTGAAAAGGTTGGCTTAAAGCTCAACATTCAGAAACGAAGATCATGGCATCTGGTCCCATCACTACATGGGAAATAGATGGAGAAACAGTGGAAACAGTGTCAGACTTTATTTTTCTGGGCTCCAAAATCACTGCAGATGGTGACTGCAGCCATGAAATTAAAAGACGCTTACTCCTTGGAAGGAAAGTTATGACCAACCTAGATAGCATATTCAAAAGCAGAGACATTACTTTGCCAACAAAGGTTCGCCTAGTCAAGGCTATGGTCTTTCCTGTGGTCATGTATGGATGTGAGAGCTGGACTGTGAAGAAGGCTGAGCACTGAAGAATTGATGCTTTTGAACTGTGGTGTTGGAGAAGACTCTTGAGAGTCCCTTGGACTGCAAGGAGATCCAACCAGTCCATTCTGAAGGAGATCAGCCCTGGGATTTCTTTGGAAGGAATGATGCTAAAGCTGAAACTCCAGTATTTTGGCCACCTCATGCGAAGAGTTGACTCATTGGAGAAGACTCTGATGCTGGGAGGGATTGAGGGCAGGAGGAGAAGGGGGACGACAGAGGATGAGATGGCTGGATGGCATCACTGACTCGATGGATGTGAGTCTGAGTGACCTCCGGGAGTTGGTGATGGACAGGGAGGCCTGGCGTGCTGCAGTTCATGGGGTCGCAAAGAGTCGGACACGACTGAGCGACTGATCTGATCTGATAAGTAAGGTCTTCCCAGGCAGCACTAGTGGTGAAGAATCTGCCTGCAGGAGACAAAAGAGATGCGGGTTCAATCCCCATGTCAGGAAGATTCCCAGGAGGCGAGCATGGCAACCCAATCTAGTATTCTTGCTTGGAGAATCCCATGGGGAGAGGAGCCTGACAGGCTACAGTCCATAGCACTCATGCACTCATAAGTAAGTTACTGAAAAAAAAAAAAAAATTATAGATCATATGGAGGCATTTAAATTTGACTGAAGTTAATGAATCGCAGCTTGTAACTATCATGTATCAAGTTCAAGAAATTTTACAAGAAATATTGCTCCTCTTTCACAACACAGCTATAAGGTAGTCATGATTCCTACTTCACAAAATAGAAAACTAAGGCTCTGAGAAGGTAGGAGTTGGCTTTCCCAGGGTCTTAGATATAGTAAAGGGCTCAGGAAGGAGTTATTCAGATTGTCCGTCAAAAAACATATTCTTGTACTTTCAACTTTGCCATGCTGTTTCTGATGACTAGGGATGAAGCAGAGAAAAGTAATAGAAAACAGAATACAGAAATATTTCTACAGAAATAGAAAAGGTCTTTAAATTCTGATTTCAGATTGTAGTATCTAATTTATACAAAAATGAAAACATTAAACTACTAGAATACATTTTGTTTCATTTTTAATTTAATCAATCTATTGCTCAGAAGTTTACAACCCACATTTAACTTCAAAATCTTAAAATTTCAATTAAAACACATAAATGTGTCAGATACCTTACCTCACAAATATATTTTATATACTTTTCATAATTTACATAATTTAAATTGTATTAATTAAATTTACAATTTCTAAGGTTTTATTTAAGGCCTTATACATCAAGGGGTTCATTTTATTTAGTGAGAGGATAAATATGTATTTTTTATGCTCTTTCAATTTTCCATTGGCATATATCAGTAAAATTTCCTTTCCAAAAACAATTTTGCTTTTTTGCTACTTAAATTCAAGCTTCCCTTCCTTTTTCTTTCCTCGCTGTTCTTTATTTCTTGGACTAAACCTCATGTAAGTAGCTTTCCTCCTCTTACCTGCCATCCTTGCAATTCTGTTACTTTTCTTCCTGTCATTCTGCTATCTATAGCTCCGAAGTCTTCAAAGCCGCCTGTAATGTGCCTAGAGGGCTACAGTCCTTGGGGTCACAAAGAGTTGAATATGACTGGGCAACTGGGCATGCAAACAAATGTCGTAACAGTTAGTAGTGCTCAGACAAGAGACCTAAGAAAGCCTCGCCCCCAGTTGATCTTAGAGTATCTTCACTGATAGGCTGACATTAGCAAACCCAAAATTGAGGTCAAAGTGATAGGGGTCTAAGCAATCATCATTCAGAAAAATAAAATGAAAATAAAATGAGATCCCAAATTTACCCTTGATGCAAAAAGTCCCAGCTGTTTCTTCATACGTGTTCCCAAGTAAATTATTTCAAAATAAATAACATAATAAGTGATTTATACCAGATCTTTAGGATTATTTTTCTCTTTATAGCTGCACCCCAGAGACCTGCAGTGAACAAAACCAACCAAAGTGGAGGATAAAACTTCCCCTAAATATCTCCACAGCAACTGGAGTTCTTATATTTTCCCTCAATACAGTTTACTTAGAATAAAAGCTATAATTAAAGTTTCATGAGGTTGAAGAATGGGAAAGTTTTATTTGGCATTTGTATCACCAATGCTTTGCACAATACTTGCCACATAGCAGACCCTCAAGTATTTTTTAACAACTAAGTGGAAAAAATAGTACTTTGATGCCCCTACTTGAGAAAATAATCTACTTTCCTCAGTTTTAAAACTCATATGTCCTTGCTTTTTATTTCATATGCCACTGTGAGAGCTTTTTGAAAACTTATTTAACTTAAATGCAGAGTACATCATGAGAAACGCTGGGCTGGAAGAAGCACAAGCTGGAATCAAGATTGCTGGGAGAAATATCAATAACCTCAGATATGCAGATGACACCACCTTTATGGCAGAAAGTGAAGAAGAACTAAAGACCCTCTTGATGAAAGTGAAAGAGGAGAGTGAAAAGTTGGCTTAAAGCTCAACATTCAGAAAACTAAGATCATGGTATCCAGTACCATCACTTCATGGCTAATAGATGGGCAAACAATGGAAACAGTGACAGACTTTATTTTCTTGGGCTCCAAAATCACTGCAGATGGAGACTGCTTACTCCTTGGAAGAAAAGCTATGACAAACATAGATAGCATGTTAAAAAAGCAGAGACATTACTTTGCCAACAAAGGTCCGTATAGCAAAAGCTATGGTTGGAGTCATGTATGGATGTGAAAGTTGGACCATAAAGAGGGCTGAATCCCAAAGAATTGATGTTTTCTAACTGGTGTTGGAGAAGACTCTTGAGAGTCCCTTTAAGAGCAAGGAGATCAAACCAGTCAATCCTAAAGGAAATCAGTCCTGAATATTCCACTGGAAGGACTGATGCTGAAGCTGAAGCTCCAATACTTTGGCCACCTAATGGGAAGAGCCAACTCATTGGTAAAGACCTTGATGCTGGGAAAGATTGAAGGCAGGAAGAGAAGGGGACGACAGAAGATGAAATTGTTGGATGGCATCTCTGATTCAATGCACATGAGTTTAACAAGCTCTGGGAGATAGTAAAGGACAGGGAAGCCTGGTGTGCTGCAGTCCATGAGGTTACAAAGTGTGAGATATGACTGAGTGACTGACTTAGTGACTGAACAACAACAATGAAAGCTTGAGGATATCTGTCTTCATAGAATGTCAGAACAGGGAGAGGCTTTAAATGTAATGATTTACAGAAAAGAATGATCCTAGATAGTAAAAGTGATATACACAGTGATATACATGTATTTAATTATTCAAGGTACAATGAATGAGGACCAGGTCTCCTGAATCCTGGATTTTTTTTTCAATTTCATCAATTCAACTTACTTTTATGATTAAAATGTTATGAAGTATCATAACCTGTATAGCTAACATCAGTGCAGCTATTAGTATCTCTTAAAACACCGAAAACCTGAATTTGAATATTCCACTGACCAAATTACTAGCTGAATTACTTGGCAATATCATAGTATTTATTAAATGTATTTCCATTTCCCTACTTGCAAAGTATTCTGAATAAAAAAGAAAGAAATCTCCAGTGATCAAGACAACATTCCATAATGAGACCACTAAGAAGACAAGAGCTGCCACAGCAATGCAAGAAGGTCTGCAAAACTCAGAACAACTAGAAATTTACATCTAAGAATGCTCTGATAATGGCTATTCTCAGAGTTTTTTGGGTTTGTGTTAATTTGCTTGTTCATTCGTTTTTAAGTTGTTCAGCTCTAATGAAAGAACACTGGATAGGACATAAGTGCTTCCAGAGAAGTTTAGAATGCTGACAGTGTAGGAGAACAAATTTACAGTAATTTTTTGAAACAGTGTTCTAGTTTGCCAAACAAAAGAAAATGCAGGTAGAGAACACAGAGTAGTCACTGCTTTGAAATATACTGTTTTGTGTTACCAAGTCCACTGTTGATATGGTGAGTCAATGAGAACCGGTTTATACATGTCTTAGGAAGTTGGAATTGTTACACTATATTCACCTATATGTTTTCAGTATTACAGGTGAAAAAGCTTTTTCAAAATATAAAAGAATTACAGAATGGAAAGTACATACAGCTGTTGTTTATTTCTGATTATCACAATTATTTTCTAATTTGTTATCTAAACACCTGATTACATGTTTTTTTTAATCTGGCAAAGAGCCAAAGTCATTCAAATTTTACGTTTATAAAAGGTAAAAGTCAGAGACTGTTTCTTCCCTCTTATTTTGGCAGTAAATTGTAGCATTCAATTTATTTTATCTACTTCTAACATAAGTCACTGAGAGTAGTCTTATGTTAAACTGGCATTACCAAAGGCACTTCCACAACTTTTGAAAAATTTGTAAATTCTGATTTTTAGAAAAAAAAAAACCATCCAGAATTATCAAAACAATTCCCACAAAAATCTAATATTTATCTTTAGTAAAATTATCATATTACATATGAATCTGTTACAATGAATAATTAGTATATTGCACAAATGTTGCTTTGCACTGACACAAAACTACATATGCACAGGATTACTGGACTCCTTTTATAAAGGCTTAAGTTCAACAATTTGCAACATCAAATAGTTCCTAAAAGTGTGCTTCCTTGGAAATATTTGCATTAATAATAGCAAACAGTAGCTAACCTATTTTGAGTTTTGGGCCTAGGTTATCAATGGAAAAAGTGGCAAAAGTTAATTGAAGGGAAAATGCACAAAAAAGGAAGATGACTGAAACAGTAGTCTCATTGCTAGAGGAAAAAGCCATACTCCATTAAGGCAACAGCCCCAGGATATTTGTAGGACTGCCTGGTACATGTCCCCAGTCTCTCCCAATCCAGTTCTTTCTCAAGGCCCTCCTACCATCAACTGCAAGAGTACTTTCAAAAGGGAGACTCAAGAGCGGGCAAACAAGTTCAATGTTCAGATTCACTTTGAAAACTTTAAAGAAGTAAAAGTCTCAGAGATGGGTTGCTAAAAGTGCTTTCAGAAGTTGAAATCCTTGTAACCAATCAAGGTGCAAGTAAAAAACAGCTTTGGTTTTACAATGAATCTCTTTAGGATTCTGTCTGCAATGGAGTTTCTTCAAAATAGAGCTCATACAGTCTAAGAAAGACTGAAACAGAAGTCTGGCATTACTGCAAAGATTAAAAGTCAAGAGTAGCTGAAATGCCTGACCAGGAATGAGGCAAGAGTGCTCTGGAAAGATGCCAAGAATCATAGGGAGTCTGGACTACACCTGGAACTGATGATACAGCCATCCCTAATGAGCACAAGTTAGAGAGAGCTAGGCAGGCATTTCAGAGAAGGCAATGGCACCCCACTCCAGTACTTTTGCCTAGAAAATCCCATGGACAGAGGAGTCTGGTAGGCTGCAGTCCATGGGGTCACTAGAGTTGGACACAACTGAGTGACTTCACTTTCACTTTTCACTTTCATGCATTGGAGAAGGAAATGGCAACCCACTCCAGTGTTCCTGCCTGGAGAATCCCAAGGAAGGGAGAGACTGGTGGGCTGCCGTCTATGGGGTCACACAGAGTCGGACACGACTGAAGCGACTTAGCAGCAGTAGCAGCAGCAGCCAGCAGGCATTTGGAGAAGGCAATGGCACCCCACTCCAGTACTCTTGCCTGGAAAATCCGATGGACGGAGGAGCTTGGTGGGCTGCAGTCCATGGGGTTGCTAAGAGTCGGGCATGACTGAGCGACTTCATTTTCATGCATTGGAGAAGGAAATGGTAACCCGCTCCAGTATTCTTGCCTGGAGAATCCCAGGGATGGGGAAGCCTGATGGGCTGCCATCCATGGGGTAGCAAAAGAGTCCGACGCGACTGAAGCGACTTAGCAGCAGCAGGCAGGCATTTATTCATTCAACAGATGGTTGGTGCTGCTGCTAAGTCGCTTCAGTCGTGTCCGACTCTGTGTAATCCCATAGACGGCAGCCTACCAGGCTCCCCCATCCCTGGGATTCTCCAGGCAAGAACACTGGAGTGGGTTGCCATTTCCTTCTCCAATGCATGAAAGTGAAAAGTGAAAGTGAAGTCGCTCAGTCGTGTCCAACTCCTAGCGACCCCATGGACTTCAGCCCACCACCGTCCATGGGATTTTCCAGGCAAGAGTACTGGAGTGGGGTGCCATTGCCTTCTCCCCAACAGATGGTTACGCAGGGCCTAATATAAGGAAACTGAAAAAATGAGGAAGAAAGCACTAAAGAATTCAGGGGACAGAGAGTGAAGGATAAGGAAGGGGTGCAAGAAACACAAGACAGGTTTAGAAAACCAAATACCCGGGTTACCGACAGAAGAAGACTGAGACAATAAATGATCAGTAACCAAGAAAAAAATACATGAGGTGGTGAGAAAACAAGAGATGAGCGGGCTCTTCATCAAAAAACAACTCAAAAAATTATCTGACAACCAGTCCCTAAAGATTGAGAAAAGGAATGCAACCTAGGAACACAGTTAGCTTTCAGAATTCAAAGATCTCAGAGAAGGTCATGCTAAGAGCAAGAGTGGGGGGTGGGGGCGGGGGAGAGGGGAAGAGTTTCCTGGAAGGGAGTAGGGGTTTCTGTGGAATGCTGGAGAAGAGAGGAGACAGAGTGCCTGGAAAAGTTTTGGGCAAAGAAAACAGGTGGGTGAGAAGGAGCCGTCGAGCCATCAGGGTGACTGAGACGAAGGAGGTTGCAAATGCTGGAGGTGGGCAGACAGACCTTTGAATCAGGGACCCCCGGAGGAGTGAAGTCTCACTCCATGCCCATATCCCAGTGCCCCCTTCCACTAGGGCCCAAAGTCCAGGTCTCTCCCGGGGGCCATCGGGAACTAGGCCGGGCTAGGCCCCGCCACCCCCCTCCCCACACACACCCCGGCGGCGGGGCTCTTGGCCCGCGGCGGGACCAGCCTGGCGCCCACCTGCCCGGTTCGCGTCCTTCCACCCGCGGCTCGGCCCTGCCCCTCGTCTCTACTCACCGAGGGCGCCGTCAGACGGCTGATGCTCTCGCCCAGCGAGTCCAGGTTGACCCGCCTGCGGCGCTGCGCTCGCCTGGCCCCGGCTGTGGCTGCGCTGACTGCGGCGGCGGCTGCTGCGCCGGCCGCCGGGGCTCGGGCGGAGACGTGCGCCGCGCTAGGCTCGGGCAGCCCGGGCGCGCTGCGGCCGCCGTTCCAGCAGAGCCTGGACAACGGGCACTCCGCCTCCTCCTCGGGGCTGGTCTCCAGATAGTCGGAGCCCAAGGAGCTGAAGGACTCGGACGAAATCTTCCTCCGAGACATGCTGTCGGCGCTGCGGCGGCCGAGACGGGAATACGGGCGGCGGCGGCGGCTGCACCGGCGGCGTTAGGGGCGCTGCGATCGCGGGGAAACGGGGCAAGGCTGCTCGACCGGGAGGGCGGCCCCGGAGCCGCGGAGCCTCAGGAGCCGACTGCTCATGGCGGGAACTTGCAGCGCCGCGCTGCCCTGGGCCCGCGTTCGCCGGCCGCTGCCGCCTCGGCGCGCGCCTGGACGCGTCTCCGCGGCTGCTCTCCGCTCGCGGGAAGGCTGCGAGTGCGAGCCCGGGGGCGGCCGGGCGGGGAGGCGGCGGCCTCGCGGCAGCGGAGGCAGAGGCTCGCGCCGCCCGCGCGCCCAGCTCGCCCCTGTTGCCCGCCCTCCGCCCACCCGTCCCTCCCGCCTCCCCTCTCCGTGCCGCCCGCCTCCTCCCTCCGCGCGCCCCCTCCTCCGCGCCGTCTCTCCGCAGCCGTCACGTGTCGCCTTCGCACCCACTGGAAGTCTCTGCTTCTGTGCTGTCGCCACGCTTCGGGAGCAACGGGGACACTTCGGCGCCGTCCTCTGAGCGCCACCCCAGCTCCCACCATCCCCACCTCCTCGCGGAAGAGGCAGCTGAGGAGCAGACGGGGCCCAGTGGCCCCTGAGACGGGGAGGCACCCGGCCGGGACGGAACACCTGCCTCTGCAGCCGCCTCAGGGAAGCCTGAGGGCGTAGGACTGGGGGTCCATCATTTAGAGTCCATCATTGACCTTTCCCTCCGAGTTCATTTGCGAAGTTCTGAGGCCAGGGGGAAAGGCCGAGGGGTCCAGCCCACCCATGCCCAAGGAGTCGCTTACAAGGGAAGGGGAGGGCCAACGTGTTGGTACCCACCCTGCTGGAGCAGCAGCTGGTGAGGACGGGTGTTCTCGGCCGAGGCTGCGTGGGCTTGTAGATAGCCCAGAGCCGAGAGGCAGGGAATGAGGACAGCGTCTGCTTGGGCAAGAGCCCTGTTGCCGAGCATCGGCCTGGCTGGGCGAGCCCGAGCTCCTGGGCCCCCGCCACTGTGCTGGTGCTGGACAGCTCCGCTGGCCACCTGCAGCCGCGTTTGCAGGCGTAGTCCCTTCACAGACTCCACCACCTGGGAGCCGGGGAATGACACTACCCTCTGTCCTTCATTCTCCTGGCGCTTTGCTCCACATATGCGATCTGTTCGGGCTAGGCTACAAATGCTGCTCGGAAAGCCAAGGGAAGTAGAAGACTTTTCAAAGCCCAAGAACAGCCTCCCAGGTTTGCTGTGGAGCTGCTTCATTCCAAAGCTTGTGCTGTGCTGTGCTTAGTCTCTCAGTCGTCTCCGACTCTTTGCGCCCCCATGGACTGTGTATCCCGTAGGCTCCTCTGTCCATGGGGATTCTCCAGGCAAGAATATTGGAGTGGGTTGCTCTGTCCTCCTCCAGGGGATCTTCCCAACCCAGGGGGCGAACGGAGGTCTCCCTCGTTGCAGGTGGATTCTTTACCGACTAAACTACCAGGGAAGCCCCATTCCAAAGCCTGACTCTTGGCAAAAGAACAGTGGCGCTTAGTGCCTGTCTCCATCGTGCTTGCTTTAACTCCAGGAAAGCCTGGAACTTGTTCTAACATTGAGATGGGCAAGTAAGGCTCCCTGGCTGTGCTTCCCTCTGCAGCAAAGCACCTGAGCATGCTCCCCACCATTCCCCTTCCCTGGAAAAAAAAGTTGATAGGTTCTGGCTTGCAAAAGCAAAAGCAGTTTTTCTTTTAAAGGTTCTTCCAAGGTAAAGGCAGATAGGTTTCTGGATTATGTCTGCTTTATAACTAACAGATAAAACAAAAACCCTTTGCTGCAACAGAACCTCAGCTTGCTTTTAATTCTAAATCTTTCCGTTTGTTTATGAGAACCCAAATATAAATGCTGTCTGAAGATTCCTTGTACATTTGGGGGAAATGCCCTCAAATTGATTCAGAGATATGCCTTAATCAGTTTTTAATAGGTGTTAAAGATATGAACTTGAACTTGCATATTACCAGTCACATACTCCCCTTCAAATACATATGTATATGTATATGTATGTATGTATATATATATATATATATATATAATTTCAGCTCAGTTCAGCTACTCAGTAGAGTCCAACTCTTTGCAGTCCCACAGACTGCTGCATGCCAGGATTGCACTTTGAGTTGGTGATGCCATCCCACCATCTCATCCTCTGTCGTCCTATATATGTATATATTCTTTCTCAGTCTGCTAATTGCTAACTGCATAGTTTCTCCTCTTAGCAGAGGAAATCAGGCCTCTTTTAAAAAATAAGAATAATAGTTATTATTTATAATTATTATTATTATTTTGATATTTTGGAGTATCTACTGTTGATTTTCCCCACTACTTTGCTGAATTCTATATGCATTTGTTTCTACTGGAAATTAGATACACATTATATTTTTATCATAAAGTTTATTCATCAGTTCTGCTGAAAACTTTCACTGGCTTTTTTTCCTTATTTTGTTGGGGGGGTAAACTACATTATTACAACATTGGGAAAGCTGTTTAATATTCTTGTTGTACAGTATCAATCATAGCATAATGCTGGAATTTTTAGTTCTCTTTTTCAGTAATAATGATATAACTGTCAAGTTCTTTACAGTCATATAATTTTAGATCTTCTATTCTGGATACTAAACAGCATATGCCTTTTATATTCTTTTAATAACTACTGTAGCTCACACACTCACACAAATGTGCTTTTTTGGTAATGGCAAATAACCTTTACTTGAACTTAAACCAAAATTTTTACTAATCATTCATACTCTTGTCTCAAAGTCAAATGCCTGAGTTCAAGGCAATAAGTATCATTCATTTCCAAAATTTACAGGCAGCCCAAGAGTCTTCTTGTTTACGCTGAAAGTTTGTTGCCAGAAAGAATTCTGCACCTATGGGACATTTCTGCTTTGTGTGAACCATTTGAATCAGACTCTTTATAGTATCTAGCCAGAAGAAGTGGGTCTTACAATTTTCTGTATGAATTGATGATCACAATTTCCCCACTGATTTTTAAACTATAAATAAATGGAGGCCTAGATATAAATAGTATATCAATCTATTTTACTTTCAAGGGTTTCCTTTATATTTCTGCTCAGGAGGAGGGTTCAAAACTTCTCTGTATGAACAATGCCGTGTGCTATACTTGAATAACATCTTTAAAAGATATCATAACCTATTCTCCATAAAACAAAAATTTGAAGCCTTAGAACTATTAAAAGGAATCCAAATATTTTAGAAAAGAGTAGTCCACTGAAAAGTGAAAGATTTGTGCTCTGATTTTAGGGGGAAAACTTGCACAGACTCATTCCCACAAATCCAGTCCTGCTAAATATATTGTGTTTCAATAAATTTCTCAAAGTATAGTATCCTATTGGAAAAGGAAAATGCAGGAATGCACTTGGTTTGTTTGTGAAATCAGTGAGGGCAGTTGAGGACTCAATTCAGAATGATCAAGCATTGGGAAGGATTCCTTAAGAGAGTAGATTCCTCATCTTAATTAAAATGGTGACTAATTCCCCTTTAAACATAAAAATAAATTGTTGTGTATGTCTTACCTTCATGTACAACATTGCTGTTTATAAAGTCCTTTCACTTACATTGCCTCATTTGATTTGATTTTCATTATGTTCAGAAAAGTAAAGAAAAATTACCTCTGTCGAGTTAAAAACAAAAAACAAACAAACAAAAAAACTTACATCAGTCCTCAGTCTCCAAATTCTTTGCAATTCAGAACTTCAAAATCTTTCCTAATTTCTTTTTTTCCATCCAAGTCTTCAGCAAGAAAACCTGCAACATCTAACTACATAAGTGTTCTTGCTTTATATCAGAAGACTGAGGAAATCATTCCTTGTAGTCAGTCTTTACATAAATTTGGCAATTTATGGGAACTGTGCATGTAGTAGTAAAGCAAGTTCTTCAAAGAAATATATATAGCAGCTGGTGAATTCTTAAGTAGGACACGTTTTTCTGTATCCCTGACTTAGAAAATTACCACACACTCATATATTCCATATTTGCAGGTTAACCCTATGTACATGTTTCCTAAATGAGATCTATCTCTCCCACTTTCTCATAATCTCTTTTTTATAAGAGGGAAAACATACTTTTTCAGTGAACGATGGACAAATAAGAGCAGAGATATCATTCTTTATATTCATGCACAGGGACTTCCCCAGTGGCTCAGTGGTAAAGAACATCTGCCAGTTCAGGAGATGCAAAAGACGTGGATTCGATCCCTGAGTCAGGACGATTCCCTGGTGAAGAAAATGGCAACCCACTCCAGTATTCTTGCCTGGGAAATCTCATAGAGGAGCTTGGCAGGCTACAGTCCAAGGGGTCACAAAATGTTGGACACGACTGAGGACTAAATAACAACAACATTAAGTATCAAAATGAGATCAACTATCTGCTTTGTTCATATGTAAAGGGATACCTGGAAGACAGTGCAAACCATCATTCTATGATTAAATTTTATCATAATACCTTCAAGAAGTACTTCTTGCTCAAAATAGGAAGGAGGTTGGAGGGGAAGAAATAAAGCCAATGCAACACTTGGTTGATTTGTACCCAAAAGACACTTATAAGTGGGACAATTACCTCTTTTTTTACCCTGCCATATCCAAGAAAGCAAGAAAGAGGAAAAGTAATCATTGTCTTTTGGTGCCCCAGACAGGCAACTCTCTCTTCCTCGAGTGACTGTAAATGGCTTTGCACTCTCAATTATGCACTTCAAAAATCTATCCTCCTCTGAGGAGAGACTCTATAAGTCAATGTCTCCTACAATTTCCAGTCTTTTTGTCTTCAGAAGTATTAGCTCTCTACACCCTTTATTTGAGATTCTTTTTCATGTAATGAGTGCAGATTATGTGGGAAGATTATTGTGTTTTTACATATTTTTATAAATCATAGTTTTGTCCTTATATATCTAATAAGAACAATACTTTGTACTAAGTGATTCAACTGTGGTCCACTATAGCCTTTAATCATTTCCCTAAATATTTCTCCCACATTGTACCCAAACCTTTTGCCTTTCAAATTATTTCTGAAGGCTTGCCTTCCAAATCTAAGTAAAGATGAATTAACATTTGTTGAGAACCTAGTATGCACTAGGGTATTTTTCCTTTTTGCTTCATTTAATCTTTACAATGACACCACAGGATGCATTTACCCGGTTTTACACATATGAAAATTTTGCACAGAGGTTTTAAATACTTTCCTCAAGATCACAGAGCTGATACATGTTAGTCAGAATTCCAGTCCTACTCCCAAGCCCATATATTTCTATTGAAACCTGTTTCCTGCCTTCATTTTGTAATTGACCTCGAATGTTTGAAAAATACAAAGAAAAACAAATCTGATTAATTAAAATCACAATATGAGTGGTTTATTGCATTATAAATACATATTGTACATTGGAATTATTCTCTGGAACACAATGTCATGAAAAAGCACTGATCTGTGCAGAAGCTTTACTTAATAGTAACCACTCAGCTAATGACTAGCCATGTGAGCCAAAAGCAAGCTGCTTAAACTCTCTAGGTCACAGACCCCACATCTATAAATTAAAAGAGTTGAGTAAAATCTTCAGAATATCATCAGTCCCCAAGATTTAATAATCTCTTTTTCTATTTGTGGAGTTATTAATTTTATTTCCAGATATGTCTTGTGCCTAGAAAAATTTCACCTCACATAATATAGGGTCAGTTCCTCTTTTTCCTCCCTATCACATCCTTTCTGAGAATGCAATTTCTCCTCAAATCCCCTCTTTAATTGCCTGAGAGCTTCTTAAATGAAGCTGCCATGAACATGGTCCACAGAATTAAATGGATAAAAAGGAAAAATTTCAACTCAATTGTATTTGGTTAGATGTTCACCATCTCTCTGTCTTTTCATAACCTAATTCTTCTGTCTGCTTTATTATATTATGGAAAGGAATCATATTTTCCTGTCTGCAACTTATTATGCTTGACAGCTAACAAGAATTAGTATGAATTATCAATGTGTGTCTTTATATAACCTTGTTAATGTTAGTAGACATTTACTTAAATATATTCAATTAGTCATGCATATTCACTCAGCCCATGGGTCACAAAGAGTCAGACATGGCCAAGCAACTGAACTGATGCACTCTGTCATGTAATCATTATTTTTAAATTAATAATCTATTTTTAATACAATTTTAATATAAATACTAGAATTCTTAAAAGTTTTAGCATTCAGAATGAAATATTATGCCACTGTCACTAGGTATAAAATAAACATTAGTAAAGTGTTATTAATGATGATCAAATGGCAGTATACTTAGATCCCTTAAAGTAATTAATAGAAAAATATTTGTTTAAAATTAAGAAAAAAGTCACAATTTATACTCATTTGCATGATAATCTTTAGAAAGGATTTCAGGGTGATATTGAAATAACTGATCTCAATAATTAATAGATCAGTTCAAGTCTAAAAAAATTAGTTAAAATAATTCTAAAATTTTTATCCACCAAAAGACATGAAATTTTAAAGTAAAGCATATGTTTACTCATTTCTAACAGTTCTCCTTTTAATGAGCACTATAAGTGTTAATTCCTCTATTGGTATACTAAAATGGACAGGCATTTATACCACCACTGTGAACTAAAATTAAAGTGTTCTTTTCTCAAATTCATACAGGGACTTATTTTGGTCACATAAGTAAAGTTATCCTTGTTTCCAGATAAGTAGTGTGTGATTGCATAAATAGTTATTCCAAAGCCTGTGCACCAAGACCACACAAGTGATTCTGTGTTTCCTTGCAGGTTATGTAGATAAGCTGAATCTATCTTTCCCAGTTCCACTTTTTGCCCAGGGGAAAGAAGGTCTTTTCACTTCTTTCTCAGAGAAGACCCAAATTTTCTTGGTTTTTAGGTTTTCAAATAATTTTTTTAATAGTACCCTAAACCAAAAGAAATACTTAACAATTCAGTGTATAAGACAGTTGTATCGAAACAATTTTATTAGGATTTATGTCCTAGCAACTTAGTAGCATTTAAAATATGTACTTTTTATATTTTTGCCATCTTTGATATGCAAGATAGCAATATATACTATCTTGATTCCTATAGCTGTGTATTATGGCCTGAAGACAAAGATCATGATTCCTCTAGTTCCATTTTTCTTTCTCAGGATTGTTTTGGCTATTTAGGGTCTTTTGTATTTCCATACAAATTGTAAAATTTTCTCTGTTGTTGGAAATGTAAATTGATGCATCCACTCTAGAGAACAAAATACAGCTTCCTTAAAAATCTAAAGATAGAATTGCCGTACTACTAGGCATATACCCAGAGAAAATCATAATTTAAAAAGACACATGTACCCCAATGTTCATTACAGCACTCTTCACAATAGCCAGGACATGGAAGCAACCTAACTTCCATGTACCTCAACAGATGAATAAGATGTGGTACCTATATACAATGGAATATTACACAGTCATTGAATGCAATGAAATAGTGCCATTTGCAGAGACATGGATAGATACAAAGAACGTCATACAGAGGGGAGTAAGTCAGAAAGAGAAAAACAAATATAATATATTAACACATATCTAGAAAAATGTCACAGATGAATCTATTTGCAGGACAGGAATCCAGAGGCAGACAGAGAGAATGGACATGTGGACACAGCAAGAGTAGGAGAGGGTAGGAAGAACTGAGACAGTAGCATTGAAATATATACAATACCATATGCATAATAGATAGCTAGTTGCTGTACATCACAGGAAGCTCAGCTCTGTGCTCCATGATGACCTAGAAGGGTGGGACAAGGGGTGAGTGGCAGGGAGGCTCAGGAAGGAGGGGACAGCTGATTCACTTTGCTGTACAGCAGAAACTAACACAACTTTGTAAAGCAATTATACTCCAATAATAAAATTTTTAAAAAGTTTAATAATATAGATGATCTTATTTACAAAATAGAAATAGAGACATGGATGTAGAGAACAAGTATATGGATATCGAGGTGGAAAAGACGGGTGGGATGATTTAGGAGACTGGGATTCACACACACACACACACACACACACACACACACACACACACACACACACACACACATATACTACTGATACTATTTATAAAACAGATAACTACTGAGAACCTACTGTATAGCCCAGGAAACTCAACTCAGTGCTCTGTGGTGAACTAATGGGAAGGATTACAGCTAATCCATTTTTCTGTACACTAGAAACTAACCCAGCATTGCAAAGTAACTATACCTTAATAGCTGAGAAGAGAAGCAAGAAGCTAAAGGCAAAGGAAAAAAGAAATGATATACCCATCTCAATGAAGAGTTCCAAAGAAGAGCAAGGAGAGATAAGAAAGGCTTCCTCAGTGATCAATGCAAAGAAATAGAGGAAAACAATAGAAGGGGAAAGTCTAGAGATCTCTTCAAGAAAATTAGAGACACCAAGGGAACATTTCATGCAAGCTCAATAAAGGACAAAAATGGTATGGACCTAACAGAAGCAGAAGACATTAAGAAGAGGTGGCAAGAATACAAAAAAGACATTCACGATCCAGATAATCACGATGATGTGATCACTCACCTAGAACCAGACATCCTGGAATGCAAAGTCAAGTGGGCCTTAGGAAGAATCACTATGAACAAAGCTAGTGGAGGTGATGGGATTCCAGCTGAGCTATTTCAAATCCAAAAAGATGATGCTGTGAAAGTGCTACTACACTAAATATGCCAGCAAATTTGGAAAACTCAGCAGTGGTCACAGGACTGGAAAAGGTAAGTTTTCATTTCAGTTCCAAAGAAAGGCAATGTCAAAGAATGCTCAAACTATTGCACAATTGCACTCATCTCACATGCTAACAAAGTAATGCTCAAAATTCTCCAAGCCAGGTTTCAACAGTATGTGAAGCATGAACTTCCAGATGTTCAAGCTGGATTTGGAAAAGGCAAAGGAATCAGAGATCAAATTTCAAACATCTGTTGGATCATAGAAAAAACAAGAGAGTTCCAGAAAAATGTCTACTTCTGCTTTATTGACTATGCCAAAGCCTTTGACAATGTGGATCACAACAAACTGTGGAAAATTCTTCAAGAGATGGTAATACAAGACCACCTTACCTGTCTCCTGTGAAATCTGTATGCAGGTCAAGAAGCAACAGTTAGAACCAGACATGGAACAACAGACTGATTCCAAATTGGGAAAGGAGTACGTCAAGGCTGTATATTGTCATCCTGCTTATTTAACGTATATGCAGAGTACATCATGAGAAATGCTGGGCTGGATGAAGCACAAGCTGAAATCAAGATGGCTGGGAGAAATACCAATAACTTCAGATATGTAGATGACACCACCCTTATGGCAAAAAGCAAAGAAGAACTAAAGAGCCTATTGATGAAAGTGAAAGAGGAGAGCAAAAAGCTGGCCTAAAACTCAACATTCAGAAGACTAAGATCATGGCATCCAGTCCCAACACTTCATGGCAAATTGATGGGGAAACAATGGAAACAGTGAGAGACTTTATTGTTTGGGGCCCCAAAATCACTGGAGATGGTGACTGCAGCCATGAAATTCAAAGACATTTGCTCCTTGGAAGAAAAGCTATGACAAACCTAGACAGCATTTTTTTTTCTTTTTTTAAAATATAAATTTATTTAATTGGAGGCTAATTACTTTACAATATTGTGTTGGCTTTGCCATACATCAACATGAATCTTCCACGGATATACATGTGTTCCCCATCCTGAACCCCCCTCCCACCTCTGTCCCCATACCATCCCTCTGAGTCATCCCAGTGCACCAGCCCCAAACATCCTGTATCATGCATTGAACCTGGACTGGTGATTCATTTCATATTTGAAATTATACATGTTTCAATGCCATTATCCCAAATCATCCCACCCTCTCCCTCTTCCACAGAGTCCAAAAAACTGTTCTATACATCTGTGTTTCTTTTGCTGTCTCACATACAGGAAAAAGCAGAGATATTACTTTGCCAACAAAGGTCTGTCTAGTCAAAGCTATGGTTTTTCCAGTAGTCATGTATGGATGTGAGAGCTTGAACATGAAGAAGGCTGAGGCTGAAGAATTGATGCTTTTGAACTGTGGTGTTGGAGAAGACTCTTGAGAGTCCCTTGGACTGCAAGGAGATCAAACCAGTCAATCCTAAAGGAAACCATTCCAGAATATTCATTGGAAGGACTGATATTGAAGCTGAAGCTCCAATACTTAGGCCACCTGATGTGAAAAACTGACTCATTTGAAAAGACCTTGATGCTGGGAAAGATTAAAGACAGGAGGAGAAGGGCATGATGGAGGATGAGATGATTGGATGGCATCGCAGACTTGATGGACGTGAGTTTGAGCAAGCTCTGGGAGTTGGTGAAGGACAGGGAAGCCTGGCCCATGGGGTCGCAAAGAGTTGGACATGACTGAAATACTGAACTGAACTGAACTGAAATTTAAACTGAACTTCAATAAAAATTAATTTTATAAAATACAGTGTATAAATATATATATATATAAAGTGGAAATTTGTATTTAATTCTTAAACATTTGTAGTTATTTAGTTAGTTATTTTGTAGCTGGGCATTGCACAGTTTCTCAAAACTTGAGATAAGATTGAACATTGCCACTTCATTTCCTGCTCCACACTTTTTCCTGTGGCAGCCACTTCAATAAACCTAGCTTGCAAATGTATGAATTGATCAAAACAATGTAGCACAATTCACTGTTAAACTAGAAATTACCTCAAGCTAATATTTTCTCAATTTTCAACAGATGTCAAATTTACTGTGTTTCCCTCAAAATTTTAATATATCCCTCTGCACTCCTATGCATTCATTACATTCTCCCAGGCCCTCTTGGTGAACAGATTGGAAACTGTAACTTTGGTTGTTCAGCCATTCCAAAGTTCTCAAGTCTTTTATCTTAATTACAGAGTCTGAGTAAATAGACAATAAAAGCTTGAAAATGTAAAATGGAAATTATACATTTTAAAGTTATTCTCTGTTATAAAAAGTTTGTATACAGGATACTACCTAAAGTATAATTTATGTAGAGTGCATTATTCTGTAATTTATATCTGTTTTATGTCTTAACTCATTACTCATCTGTCAATTAAGCTTTGAATACATAATAAGAAACAAAATAATTTGAAAAGACAATAAAATATTTATTTTGATATTTCTTATACATATAATCTTTTTACCAAGGGTTGTATTTGCCAAGAATATAGCAAAACAATATTATCTCACACAAAACTTTTAAAGAGTTTAAAATATTTTTACTTTTAAAAACTAACCCTGAGGAATTCCTGGTGGTCCAGTGGTTAGAACTCCACGCTTCCATTGCAGGGGCCACAAGTTCGAGCTCTGGGGGAACTAAGATCCCACAAGCCACACAGGATGGCCAAAAGCACCAAAAACATAAACAAACAAAACTGACCCTGAAATGTTGACGACTATTCTTTGTTTGAAAATAACAAGAAAGACAAAGGTAAGGTTCTTTATTCCCTATAACTTCTGTTGTCAAGAAAGGGAAAGAAGGTCTTTCATTGCATTTTGTTGACAGAGAAACAGAGACATCCAAAAACTGCGGGACCGGTCCATGGTCCAATGGCACACAGTTAATCCCAGGTAGAGCTGTTAGAGCTCTCAGTGGGCTTCCCTCTGATCCAGCTGGTAAAGAATCTGCCTGCAATGCAGGAGACCTGGGTTCGATCCCTGGGTTGGGAAGATCCCTTGGAGAAGGCAGCGGCTATCCACTGCAGTATTCTGGCTTGGAGAATCCCATGGACTGTATAGTCCATAAGATCACAAAGAGTCGGACACGACTGAGTGACTTTAACTTTCAGAGCTCTTAGCATGGCAAAATCTCATTCCATATGTCTGTTGTAGAAGATTGTACCTAACAATGACTATTCCTTGAGAAGGAAAAGAAAAAGTCTGGTTCATTATTTGTAAATAATATCATTTGAGTTGTGTTCTCAGTAAGAATACCAACTACACATAACCACCATGGAGGAGAAGGGGGAGATAGAGGATGAGATGGTTGGATAGCATCACCAACTCAATGGGCATAAATCTGAGCAAACTCCAGAAGAGAGTGAGGGACAGGGAGGCATGGCATACTGTAGTCCATGGAGTCACAAAGAACCAGATACAACTTAGCAACTGAACAACAACAATTGGCTAAGTAAATTCATCCATATCCATTCATCTCAACACATATTTGAGTAACTAAAAATTTAGTACTAAACCAAGCACAGTAGAGTTTATAAAGATATCATCCCCACTTTTGGAAAATTTATATTAACAAACCTAAGGGAAAGTTATATCACATCAAAAACCAATAGCCATACAAAAATAGAACCAGATTAGATGTCACATGGAAAATCAGTTATAATATTTTAAAAGACAAAGAAATGTGAACTCTATTTTCTTTTGAAGGGAATGTGACTTGAACCGATCTTTGAAGAATGGGCAAAATTTGAAGAGATGAAAATGAATGAATTGGACATGGAGAAGAGAGAGAATGTTGTGTTTGGAAATACTGTGTATGGCATCCAAACTGGATCAGAGAATAAATACTGAGGAATCATGAGAAGTTGAATAAGAAAATAAAGACCAGATTAGACAAGGCCTTTACTATGGACTGTCTCTTGTAGGCAGTGAAAAATGAACTTTTTGACCTGGCAAGTGACATAAAGAGAGTCAAGAAAATCTACCTATATGGGTCAAGAAAAATCTACCTATATACATAAAATTCCTCCATACAGTTGATTATTCCCAAGAACATAAACCAGCAGAAAGACTGCTTCACTTGTCCAAGAAATCTATCCATACCATTAAAACGAAGGTATATGGCCTCTTCATGATTCTTCCTCTCCACATACACATACATACATACACAGAGCCATGTTCTGTATCATTCAAATTTGAGGCATATTTGCTATATATTATGTGCTTATGATGCTGTCCTAGAATATAATCCAAGTCAGTAAAATAAATATATCACTTCCCTATTTCAACTAATAATTTTCTAAAATGGCCAATTTTCAAAGCATATCAGTCATTAAATCCATAGGAGGAAAGATATTCTCTAAAATTCACGTTTTAATTGAACTCCCAAAATATCCAATAAGTACTACCTCTGTGTTTGGGTTAGTGGTGCGTCTTGTACTTAACAAATAGACCCCCAGAATCCTTTATTTAATGTCCTAAGACTGTCTCTTGGTTGATTCAATGAAGAAGATTCTAAAATGGACTGATCAAGAAAAACCATCCCACTTTGATTCATACAAAATATACTATGCTCTTAAATTCAATTGAATACATTTTCTTTCTCTATTAGAGAAAGATTTTCAATTTACTACCTTTGTTTCCAACAATTGAAAGAGAATGTTCATTCATATAAACTGAGAAGACTGGCTTTCAGCAATTTCTTGTCAGTTAATGGACCAGACCAAATATACACTTTAAAAGTATTGTCGACTGGGTCCAAGAGATATAGAGCCAGAGGGGAGATTAGGAAAAAATAGATAGCTATAGAATATTCAGGATGGCATATCATGTGGTCAGCAATAAATACGATACTAGAAAAAACTGGTCAACAGAAATGAGGATGTAGTACTTGAAATGAACATGTTGGAATGATACTGAAGCATACAAGCTTGCCAACTGAACACAACATGAAGAATGAAAATTTTGATGAATGAGATCTTTGTTTAGAGATAGCACAACTGAGAATAATTACTAATTGTGTATGAGAAAACAAATGAAAAATGGTTTCAAAATTAAGTCATCTCCAAAATTTCCCGTATTTATTTTCCATTCTTATAAGGCAATGGCCTCCATTTTCAATTTTGTACTTTTGAAGTACGTCAAAAAATACTTCAAATATTTTGATTAGAGTGTTAATGTAAAGGCCTCATTCAAACATCACAATTAAATAATTCTAATATTTTTTAAAGATAACTAAAGGTTCATCTAGTCAAGGCTATGGTTTTTACTGTGGTCATATATGGATGAGAGTTGGACTATGAAGAAGGCTGAGAGCTGAAGAATTGATGCTTTTGAACAGTGGTGTTGGAGAAGACTCTTGAAAGTCCCTTGGACTGCAAGGAGATACAACCAGTCCATTCTGAAGGAGATCAGCCCTGGGATTTCTTTGGAAGGAATGATGCTAAAGCTGAAACTCTAGTACTTTGGCCACTTCATGCAAAGAGTTGACTCATTGGAAAAGACTCTGATGCTGGAAGGGATTGGGGGCAGCAGGATGAAGGGGACGACAGAGGATGAGATGGCTGGATGGCATCACTGACTCGATGGACGTGAGTCTCAGTGAACTCCGGGAGTTGGTGATGGACAGGGAGGCCTGGTGTGCTGCGATTCATGGGGTCGCAAGGAGTCGGACACAACTGAACGATGGAACTGAACTGAACTGAAAGTGTTTTGAAATCAAAGTAGCATAAAAGTCACCAAGGGAAATACTCAATTTGCTCTCAATCTACAGCTCTTCTCATTGTTCCCATGTGTCTCTTAGTTTACATGATGCTTGTATTTTCAGGAGGTTATTTAACAAACTATAATAAAATTAATTGTCCCCAGACTGATGAAGTCATGGATTCTCAATGTTCTTGATTTCTAATTACTTTAGCAGAATTCCTTTCTCAGTTGTTCCCTGGTTTATTTGATGTCATATTTATAAAATGAACACTTTTGCTTTTTGCTGTTTGCCTTTTGTTGGTAGTTTTCCATCAGTAAGAAAATCAATTCCTTATTATTATTATTCAAATGGTATAATTTCTGGGCAGTCTGACTAGATTTTTTATTTTTTTATTTATTTTTTTTTTTTTGGTATTATCTATACTGTTTATTTTTTTTTTTTTGCATTTCTTTTCCATGGGGATGGTCTTGATCCCTGTCTCCTGTACAATGTCACGAACCTCATTCCATAGTTCATCAGGCACTCTATCTATCAGATCTAGGCCCTTAAATCTATTTCTCACTTCCACTGTATAATCATAAGGGATTTGATTTAGGTCATACCTGAATGGTCTAGTGGTTTTCCCTACTTTCTTCAATTTAAGTCTGAATTTGGCAATAAGGAGTTCATGATCTGAGCCACAGTCAGCTCCTGGTCTTGTTTTTGCTGATTGTATAGAGCTTCTCCATCTTTGGCTGCAAAGAATATAATCGATCTGATTTCGGTGTTGACCATCTGGTGATGTCCATGTATATAGAGTCTTCTCTTGTGTTGTTGGAAGAGGGTATTTGCTATGACCAGTGCATTTTCTTGGCAAAACTCTGTTAGTCTTTGCCCTGCTTCATTCCGTGTTCCAAGGCCAAATTTGCCTGTTACTCCAGGTGTTTCTTGACTTCCTACTTTTGCATTCCAGTCCCCTATAATGAAAAGGACATCTTTTTTGGGTGTTAGTTCTAAAAGGTCTTGTAGGTCTTCATAGAACCGTTCAACTTCAGCTTCTTCGGCGTTACTGGTTGGGGCAGCAAAGGAGAAAACGAAAGATATAAACATCTAAATGCAGAGTTCCAAAGAATAGCAAGAAGAGATAGGAAAGCCTTCTTCAGTGATCAATGCAAAGAAATAGAGGAAAACAACAGAATGGGAAAGACTAGGGATCTCTTCAAGAAAATCAGAGATACCAAAGGAACATTTCATGCAAAGATGGGCACGATAAAGGACAGAAATGGTGTGGACCTAACAGAAGCAGAAGATATTAAGAAGAGGTGGCAAGAGTACACAGAAGAACTGTACAAAAAAGAGCTTCAAGACCCAGATAATCATGATGATGTGATCACTGACCTAGAGCCAGACATCTTGGAATGTGAAGTCAAATGGGCCTTAGAAAGCATCACTATGAACAAAGCTAGTGGAGGTGATGGAATTCCAGTGGAGCTATTCCAAGTCCTGAAAGATGATGCTGTGAAAGTGCTGCCCTCAATATGCCAGCAAATTTGGAAAACTCAGCAGTGGCCACAAGATTGGAAAAGGTCAGTTTTCATCCCAATCCCAAAGAAAGGCAATGCCAAAGAATGCTCAAACTACCACACAATTGCACTCATCTCACACGCTAGTAAAGTCATGCTCAAAATTCTCCAAGCCAGGCTTCAGCAATATGTGAACCGTGAACTTCCTGATGTTCAAGCTGGTTTTAGAAAAGGCAGAGGAACCAGAGATCAAATTGCCAACATCCGCTGGATCATGGAAAAAGCAAGAGAGTTCCAGAAAAACATCTATTTCTGCTTTATTGACTATGCCAAAGCCTTTGACTCTGTAGATCACAATAAACTATGGAAAATTCTGAAAGAGATGGGAATACCAGACCACCTGATCTGCCTCTTAAGAAATCTGTATGCAGGTCAGGAAGCAACAGTTAGAACTGGTCATGGAACAATAGACTGGTTCCAAATAGGAAAAGGAGTACGTCAAGGCTGCATATTGTCACCATGTTTATTTAACTTATATGCAGAGTACATCATGAGAAATGCTGGACTGGAAGAAACACAAGCTGGAATCAAGATTGCTGGGAGAAATATCAATAACCTCAGATATGCAGATGACACCACCCTTATGGCAGAAAGTGAAGAGGGGCTGAAAAGCCTCTTGATGAAAGTGAAAGTAGAGAGTGAAAAGGTTGGCTTAAAGCTCAACATTCAGAAAACGAAGATCATGGCATCTGGTCCCATCACTGCATGGGAAATAGATGGGGAAACAGTGGAAACAGTGTCAGACTTTGTTTTTCTGGGCTCCAAAATCACTGCAGATGGTGACTGCAGCCATGAAATTAAAAGACGCTTACTCCTTAGAAGGAAAGTTATGACCAACCTAGATAGCATATTCAAAAGCAGAGACATTACTTTGCCAACAAAGGTTCGCCTAGTCAAGGCTATGGTCTTTCCTGTGGTCATGTATGGATGTGAGAGCTGGACTGTGAAGAAGGCTGAGTGCCCAAGAATTGATGCTTTTGAACCGTGTTGTTGGAGAAGACTCTTGAGAGTCCCTTGGACTGCAAGAAGATCCAACCAGTCCATTCTGAAGGAGACCAATCCTGGAATTTCTTTGGAGGGAATGATGCTAAAGCTGAAACTCCAGTATTTTGGCCACCTCATGCGAAGAGTTGACTCCTTGGAGAAGACTCTGATGCTGGGAGGGATTGAGGGCAGGAGGAGAAGAGGACGACAGAGGATGAGATCGCTGGATGGCATCACTGACTTGATGGGTGTGAGTCTGGGTGACCTCCGGGAGCTGGTGATGGACAGGGAGGCCTGGCATGCTGCGGTTCATGGGGTCGCGAAGAGTCGGACACGACTGAGCGACTGATCTGATCTGATCTGATCTGATACTGTTTATTAAAACTTTAATTATTTGCTCAATATCACTTAAATGGAAATTTATTATTGATTAAAAATTCTGATGTCAAATTTACAAGCAGTTATGTGTTTCACGAAGGTGTAATGGGGGCTTCTGTGGTCCTGATAATGTTCTGTACTTGATCATAACTGATTTCACTTTGCAAGTTTCATTAAGCTGTACACTGAAAATCTATGGATATTTGGGGTATATTTTATACATCAATAAAATTTTTGCTCTAAAAAGTTATAGTACATTTTCAGATATACATAATGTGCTTATTTCTTGTGCTTTTTTTTTTTTAATTTTATTTTACTTAACTTTACAGTATTATATTGATTTTGCCATACATCAAAATGAATCCACCACAGGTATACATGACCAGATTTTTTAAAGACAGATACTAATCACCAAACATACTATAAATATATAAAATAGATTATAATATTTTTCATATACTTGGAAATTAAAATAAACATGAGCATTGCTAAAACTTGACTGTCACTCAAATTCGTTGAAATTCGGCAATCAATAGCAAATTGATAGTCTAACAACTTGTGGCAAATTCCAGTGTTTTAAAGCAAAGACATACATTCTTTTCACAAAGAAAAGGAATATTTCCCCCCAAGTTATTGATACCTGGTTCCTATGATAAAAAAGTAGACATATTTCTGTTGAGTAAACCAATAATTTGAAACATTATTGGTACTTTTGAATGAATACAAATACAAACAAAGAAAGATTTCATGCCTATCATTATATATGAGTTTAAATTGCATAAATAAATATTCTCTATCTTCATTATCCCTTCACTTATTTATATTGAATAGGAAAAAATAGAAAACCTTTTCTTAGAGGTAATATAAGAATTCTTCTTTCTATTAATCACCATATCATGACTTATTTTTGCTATTCTGTGTAAAGCAATTTCTTATTAAAACAAGGAACCATATCACAGATGGAATTAGTTTTCTTTTCTTCAGTATGGTAGTTGCCTCTATTATGACTATTATCTAAAGACTTAGAGATAATGGCTTCACACACACAAAAAAAAACAAAACAAAAAATAAGTGTTTCTGATTTTACTGAGAAAAATAATAAAACCAACATATATACATTAATTCATTCCTTCAAACAACAAACATTTATTCAGTAACATTTTGTGTCAGGTACTGTAATAGGTATTGTGAAAGAAAGGAGCATAAAACAGTTGTTTTCTTCAAAGACCCAGTAATAGAGTTAAAAAAGAAATATTTTGGGAGAAACAAACACAAACTGATATAGATTTTAAAATGGTAAGTTTAATAATGGAGATATACATGGGATACAGAAAGACAACAAATACAAACTTGGATAAAAAGAAGTTTTTAAATGTCTTCTTGGAGGTAAAGATGTCTTTGCTGGATTTTAAAAATAAATAGAATTTTAAGATGTCAGGAAGAAGATGGCAGAGGAGTAAGACAGGGAGATCACCAACCTTCCCACAAATACATCAAAACTCATCAAGACATGTAACAACTCCTACAAAGCAGCCTCTAGACAACAGCTGAAGACCTCAGCCCTCCAGGGAACCAGCCTAAGCTCCCTGAAACGAGATAGGAGAGAGGATGAAGGCATTGTGCCTTGAGGACAGGAGGGAGTCCTGGAACAGAAGTGCCTGTGCACTGGGAAGCTCTCTCGCAGGTGGGCCCAAGGGGGAGCTGTGGAGTCTCAGAAACCCGGGCAGAGCAGGGACTTAGAGGGTAGAAAACAGAAAAACCTGCACTGCTCAGCCCGTGACTTCTCAGCCCTTGAACAACTGTGGCCCCAACCAGACTGAGGGCTCAGGGAACTGAGAGAAGCCCATAGAAACCCCGCAGCACAGAGGGCAAGCCCGGGTAGCCAAGTGTGGCATGGCATACAAACCTCGCCAGTGCACACAACCCTTGTGCCACAAAGGGCAGGCCAGGGTGCCGAGAGAGGGGAGACATAAAAACCTCGAGCAGTGCACCAACTCTCACCGCACAGAGGGTGGGCCTGGGGAGCCAAAAGAAGAACACACAAGGCCCGAGACAAGAGGGCTGGCCGGAGAGATGAAACAAGTGCACACAAGCCCTGCAACACAGAGAGAGGGTCCAGAGAACCAAAACCAGTGCACACCAGCTCTGAAACGCAGAGGGCAGGCCTGGGGAGCTGAAACCAGTGCACACAAGCCCCACAATGCAGAGGGAGGGCCCAGGAAGCTGAGACAAGTGCACAAAAAACCCCATGACACAGAGGGTGAGCTCAGCAGGCTGAGGGAAGCCCCACACAAGACACCCCAGTGCAGAGGGCTTGGTTAGGGAACTGAGAAAAGTATCCACACAAGCCCCTATCCAGCAAGCTTCAGCCATCAGTGCAGGGTAAGACAAGGGAACAGAAGCATCAGCAATCATGCCAGGGACAAGTAGGCGGCTGGCAGCGGTAAGACATGCTGAGAGAGCCACTTGGAAGCAGCTGTGGAGATAGACATGTCTAACACTGTCAAAGACAGAAGGACTGCCCAAAGACACACTGAACTCTTTGATAGCCCACAACCTACTACTGGACACTGCACTGCTCTTCAGAGAGAGAAGACCCAGGTCCATCAGCCAGAACACAGGCACAAGCTCCCCCAACCAGGAAAACATCATGGGACACTAACCCAACACCATCCAAGGGGGCAGACTCCACAATCAAGAAGAACCATAATCTTGAGAACCATACTTTTTTTTTTTTTTTCTTATAAATCACACTGTTTTTCTCCCCTACATATTTCCACCTGAACATTAGCATTTTGTGAAGCTGTGAAGTTTTCCTCTGGGCTTTTCTTGTTAAAAAATTTTTTTTTTCATTTTAAGATTTTTAAAATATATTTCACCCCTTTTTAAAAAATGAGTTTATTTATTTATTTATTTTATACATTCAACTGCTTGTCCTATAGTTCTTTATGGTCTGTAGCTAATCCTGAATATATAGAAAAAATTTTTCACATACATCTATTTATCTTTGCTTTTCTATTATTTCTTTTCTCTCTCTTTTTCTAACCATCTTTCCCACCACCTCCTTTTCACTTTTCCCTGCCTTCTCATCTTTTTCTCTCATTTTTCTTCTCCCTTTTTTACCTGCACTCTTTCCTTTTTCATCAAGTAAGTTAAATTGATGTTCTCTCTTTCCTATATTCACCAGTTGGCACTCTGCTCATGCTCCATTTTCCAGATTCAGCATTAGCCAGCTCTGCTTTTAAATTGGTTGATATAAATTTTGATTTCCCATGTTCACCAAGTCAATCTCCTGTACTCTTTTCCTTAGAATACTTTGGTTATAACTGTATGTGTGGAAGTGTATGTATATGTCCCATTATTTCTGCAATTATCTGCTTGATATTCTTGATCTCCTCCCATTAGAACACAGGCACATCACCCCTAACAAGAAATCAACACAAACCACTTCACCAACCTTTCCCTTAAGGGCAAAAACTAAAAGGAAGAAGGAATAAAACCCTAAAGTCTTGGAAAAGGAGACCTCAAGTGGAGCAAATTAGGCAAACTACCTGAAAAAGAATTCAGAATAATGATAGTAAAGATGATCAAAAACCTTGAAAACAAAATGGAGAAAATCCAAGAAGCAATTAACAAAGACCTATAAGAGTTAAAGAATAAACATTCAAAGACAAACAAAACAGTTACTGAAATTAAAAATACTCTAGAAGGAAACAATAGCAGAATAACTGAGGCAGAGGAACACATAAGTGCACTGAAAGATAGAATGGTGAAAATAACTGCTGAAGAGCAGAATAAAGGGAAAAGAATGAAGAATCGAGAATAGCCTCAAAGACCTTCGGGACAATATTAAACACGCCAACATTCAAGTTATAGGAGTCCTAGATGAAGAAGAAAAAAAAAAGGCACTGAGAAAATTTTGGAAGAAATTATAGTTGAAAACTTCCCCAACATGGGAAAGGAAATAGTCAATCAAGTCCAAAAAGCACAGAGAGCCCCTTACTGGATAAAACCAAGGAGAACACATCAAGACACATATTAATGAAGCTAACAGAGATTAAGCACAAAGAAAAAATATTAAAAGCAGCAAGGGAAAAGCAACAAGTAACATACAAGCGAAAACCCATATGATTAACAGTGGATCTTTCAGCAAAAATTCTGCAAGCCAGAAGGGAATGGTGGGATATATTTAAAGTATTGACAGAGAAAACCCTAAAACCAAGATTACTATATCTGGCAACTCTCATTCAAAACTGATGGAGAAATAAAAAGTTTTACAGTCATGTAGAAGTTAAGAGAATTTAGCACCACTAAACCAGCTTTGCAGCAATATTGATGGGACTTAAATAGCCAGTAAACACAAGAGAAAGGCAAGACCCACAAAAATAAACCCCAATCAATCATGAAAATGCCACTAGGAACATATGTATCAAAAATTACCTTAAATGTAAATGGAGTAAATGCACCAACCAGAAGATACAGACTGACTGAATGGATACAAAAACAGGACCCATATATATGCTGCCTACAAGAGACCCGCTTCAGACTTAGAGACATATATGGGCTGAAAGTAAGAGGATGGAAAAAGATATTCCATGTGAATGGAAACCAAAAGAAAGCCAGAGTGGCAATTCTTATTTCAAACAAAATAAATTTTAAAATAAAGAATATTATAAGAGACCAAGAAAGACACTACATAATAATCTGCATAATTTATGGACCCAACATAGGAACACCTCAATACAAACACAAACCCTAACAGGCATAAGAGGGGAAATTGACAGTAACACAATAATAGTAGGAGACTTTAACACCCCACTGACACCAATGGACAGATCATCAAAGCAGAGAATCAATAAGGAAATGCAAACCTTAGATGAAACATTAGATCAAATGGACTAAACTGATATCATCAGGACTTTCCGTCCAAGTGCAGAAAAATACAATTCCTTCTCAAGTGCACATGGAACATTCTCCAGGATAGACCATATTTTGGGCCACAAATCAAGCCTCAGTAAATTTAAGACAATTTGAATCACATCAAGTCTCTTCTATGACCACAATGCTATGAGAATAGATATCAAACACACACACACACACACACACACACACACACACACACACACACACACACACACACCACAAACTCATAGAGATTAAACAATACATTACTAAATAATGAAGAGATTACTGGAGAAATAAGAAGGGAAATCTAAAGATTCCTAGAAAAAAAGTGACAATGAACACATGATGATTCAGTTCTGGGATTCAGTAAAAACAGTTCTAAGAGGGAAGTTTATAGCAATACAATCATACCTCAAGAAGCATGAAAAGCATCAAATAGACAACTTAACTCCACATCTAGAGTAGCTGGAAAAACAACAACAACAACAAAAATCCAAATTCAGCAGAAGGAAAGAAATCATAAAGATCAGACCAGAAATAAGTGAAAAAAATGAAGGAAACAATAGCAAAGATTAATAAAACTAAAACCTGGTTCTTTGAGAAGATAAACAAAATTGACAAACCACTAGCCAGACTCATCAAGACAAAAGGGATAAAAATCAAATCAACAGAATTAGGAATGAAAAAGTAGAAGTTACAACAGACAACACAGAAATACAAAGGATCATAAGAGAATATTATGAGAAATGATATGCTAATAAAATGGACAACCTGGAGGAAATGGACAGATTCTTAGAAAAGTTCAACCTCTCAAGACTGAACCAGGAATAAATGGGAATTATGTACAATCCAATTAAAAACACTGAAATCAAAACTGTGATAAAAAATCTGCCAAAAAATAAAAGCCCAGGGCCAGATGGCTTCACAGGGGAATTTTATCAAACATTTAGAGATCTATTGATGACTTTTCTAAACTCTTCCAAAAAATTGCAGAGGAAAGAACACTTCAGGCAGAGACAGCACAAAAAAAGAATTACAGGCCAGTGTCACTGATGAACAAAGATGCAAAAATCCTCAACAAAATTCTAGCAAACAGAATTCCACTACACATTAAAAAGCTCATACTCCATGATCAAGTCGGGTTTATTCTAGGGATGCAAGAATTCTTCAATATACACAAATCAATCAGTATGATACCCGATATTAACAAATTGAAAGATAAAAATGATATGATCATCCCAATAGATGTAGAAAAAGCCTTTAACAAACTTCAGCACCCATTTGTGATAAAAACGCTTCAAAAAATGGGCAGAGAAGAAACCTACCTCAGCATAGTGAAGGCCATATATGATAAGTCTACAGTAAACATTATTCTCAATGGTGAAAAACTAAAAACATTCCCTCTAAGATCAGGAACAAGACAATGGTCTCCATTCTCATCACTATTATTCAACATAGTTTTGGAAGTTCTAGATATGGCAATTAGAGAAGAAAAAGAAATAAAAGGAACCCAGATTGGAAAAAAGGAAGTAAAACTCTCACTGTGAAATGTTGTTGCTGACCCACAAAATGATGCCAGGATTCTTGGCCTCCAGAGAAGAATTCAATCTAGGGCCAGAGACAAGGCTTGATCGCTCAGAGCTTCTGTGTAATAAAGTTTCATTAAAGTATAAAGGAGATATAGGAAGCTTCTGACATAGGCATCAGAAGGGGGCAGAAAGAGTATCCCCCTGCTAGTCTTCAGCTGGATGTTATATAGTCACTAGTAGTCTATTAATGAAAGAAAGGAACGTCTTAAAACTCAGAATGGCACCAGGCCCCTCATCCATAAGATGTATTTTGGGATAATCTTGGCACCAGGTGAGTCATCCTGGGCCATAAAACGGTTGACTTGAATCTTGTAGAAGGGCAGATTACCATACAAATAATTTCGTTTACGTAGGTTAGGGAAACAATACCTGAGTATAACATAATGGTTTGTCAAGGAGGTTCTGAGCCATTAGGCGGAACTGACTTGAAGACAGAGTCTGGGGTAAATGTATAGTACACTAACATAGCTTAAGACAAACATTTCCATAAGAAAAATGCATTGGTTAGCTCGAGGTTTGAGAATAGTTAACTTCAGGTGAAACCAGGTGCCATTACGGCAACACCGTATTTGAAGAGAAACCTTTCAAATTTGTATAGAGAAGGGAAAAAAATATTGCTAGTTTATTTCCTCCTGCCTCTTAAGAAAGATAAAAATGTCTGACATTTGCAGCCTATTTCCTCTGTTTGGAGACCTCTGGCCTTCCTGCCTGTTACCCTCTCAACTGTTTGAAGATGACATGATACTACGCATAGAAAACCCAAAAGAAACTATCTGAAGATTACCAGAACAAATCAGTGAATTCAGTAGTCACAGGCTACAAAGTCAATACAGAAATCACTGTATTCCTATAGACTAACAATGAAAAACCAGAAAGAGAAATTAAGAAATCAATCCCATTCACCACTGCAACAAAAAGAATAAAATATATAGGAATAAACCTACCTAAAGAGATAAAAGACCTGCACACAGAAAATTATAAGACACTGATGAAAGACACAAACTGATGGAGAGATATTCCATGTTCCTGGGTAGGAAGAATCAATATTGTGAAAATGACTATACTACCAAATGCAATCTACAGATAGAATGAGGTCCCTACCAATGGCATTTTTCACAAAACTAGAATAAAAAATTTCACAATTCACATGGAAACACAAAAGACCCTGGAAATGTCAAAGCAGTCTTGAGAAAGAAGAATGCAGCTGGAAGAAACAGCCTTCCTGACTTCAGAATACATGACAAAGCTACAGTCATCAAGACAGTATGCTACTGGAACAAAAACAGACATATAGACCATTTGAACAAGATAGAGGACCTAGAGATAAATTCACTCACCTATGGGTACCTTATTTTTGACAAAGGATTCAAGAATATATAATGGGGCCAGAATACCCTTTTCAACAAGATGTGCTGGGAAAACTGGACAGCTATGTGCAAAAGAAGGAAATTAGAACACTTACTAATGCCATCAGTTCAGTTTAGTTCACTCACTCAGTCATGTCCGACTCTTTGCGACCCCCCACAGCACACCAGGCCTCTCTGTCCATCACCAACTCCCAGAGTTTACCCAAACTCATGTGTATCGAGTCAGTGATGCCATCCAGCCATCTCATTTTCTGTTGTCCCCATCTCCTCCTGCCCCCAATCCCTCCCAGCATCATGGTCTTTTCCAATGAGTCAACTCTTCGCATGAGGTGGCCAAAGTATTGGAGTTCCAGCTTTAGCATCAGTCCTTCCAATGAACACCCAGGACTGATCTCCTTTAGGATGCCATACACTAATTCCATACACAAAGATAAATTCAAAATGGATAAAAGTCCTAAATGTAAGGCCAGAAACTATAAAACTCTAAGAGGCAAGTATAGGCAGAACATTCAGTGACATAAATCAAAGCAAGATCTTCTATGACCCACCTCCTACAGTAATGGAAATAAAAACAAAAATAAACAAGTGGGACCTAATTAAACTTAAAAGATTTTGCACAGCAAAGGAAACTACAAACAACATGAAAAGACAACCCTCAGAATGGGAGAAAATGATAATAAGTGAAACAACTGACAAAGATTTAATTTTCAAAGTATACAAGCAGCTCATACAACTCAATACCAGAAAACAGACAACCCAATCAAATAGTGGGAAAAAGACCTAGAAAGACATTTCTCCAAAGAAGACATGCAGATGGCTAACAAGCACATGAAAAGATGCTCAACGTTGCTCATTATTTGAAGAATGAAAATCAAAACTACAATGAGATACCACTTCTGACTGATACCACCAGTCAGAATGGCCATCATCAAAAAGTCTACAAACAATACATGCTGGAGAGGGTGCAGAGAAAAGGGAACGCTCTTGCATTGCTGGTGGAAATGTAAACTGATACAGCCACTATGAAAGATGCTATGGAGATTTCCCTAAAAAGCTAGGAATAAAATCACCATATGACCCAGCAATCCCACTCCTAGGCATATACCCTGAGTAAAGCAAAATTGAAAAAGACACATGTACCCCAATGTTCATTGCAGCACTATTTATAGCTGGAACATAGAAGCTACCTAGATGTCCATCAACAGATGAATGGATAAAGAAGCTGTGGTACATATATACAATGGAATACTACTCAACCATAAAAAGGAACACATTTGAGTCATTCTAATGCCTTTGACTGTGTGGATCACAATAAACTGCGGAAAATTCTGAAAGAGATGGGAATACCAGACAACCTGACCTGCCTCTTGAGAAACCTATATGTGCATCAGGAAGCAACAGTTAGAACTGGACATGGAACAACAGACTGGTTCCAAATAGGAAAAGCAATACATCAAGGCTGTATATTGTCACTCTGCTTATTTAACTTATACGCAGAGTACATCATGAGAAATGCTGGACTGGAAGAAACACAAGATGGAATCCAGACTGCTGGGAAAAATATCAATAACCTCAGATATGCAGATGACACCACTCTTATGGCAGAAAGTGAAGAGGAACTAAAAAGCCTCTTGATGAAAGTGAAAAAGGAGAGTGAAAAAGTTGGCTTAAAGCTCAACATTCAGAAAACGAAGATCATAACATCTGGTCCCATCACTTCATGGGAAATGGATGGGGAAACAGTGGAAACAGTGTCAGACTTTATTTTGGGGGGCTCCAAAATCACTGCAGATGGTGATTGCAGCCATGAAATTAAAAGACGCTTACTCCTTGGAAGGAAAGTTATGACCAACCTAGATAGCATGTTCAAAAACAGAGACATTACTTTGCCAACAAAGGTCATCTAGTCAAGGTTATGGTTTTTCCAGTGGTCATGTATGGATGTGAAGAAAATTGGACTGTGAAGAAAGCTGAGCGCTGAAGAATTGATGCTTTTGAACTGTGGTGTTGGACAGGACTCTTGAGAGTCCTTTGGACTGCAAAGAGATCAAACCAATCCATTCTGAAGGAGATCAGCCCTGGGATTTCTTTGGAAGGACTGATGTTGAAGCTGAAACTCCAGTAGTTTGGCCACCTCATGCGAAGAGTTGACTCATTGGAAAAGACCATGATGCTGGGAGGGATTAGGGGCAGGAGGAGAAGGGGATGATAGAGGATGAGATGGCTGGATGGCATCACCAACTCGAAGGACATGAGTCTGAGTGAACTCTGGGAGTTGGTGATGGACAGGGAGGCCTGGCGTGCCGCGATTCATGGGGTCACAAAGAGTCGGACACGACCGAGCAACTGAACTGAACTGAACTGAACTGAACTGAATGATATGGATGAACCTAGAGCCTATTATACAGAGTGAAGTCAGTCAGAAAGAGAAACATAAATATCTTATTTTGACACATATATATGGAATCTAAATTAAGTTGCTACTGATGAATATATTTTTAGGTCAGCAATGGAGAAACAGACATAGAGAACAGATCAATTTACACGAGGGCATGGGAGGAAGGAGAGGATGAGATATATGGAGAGAGTAACATGGAAATTTCCAATGCCATATGTAAAATAGATAGCCAATGGGAATTTGCTGTATGACTCAGGGAACTCAAACAGGGATTCTTTGACAATCTAGATGGGTGGGATAGGTTGGAAGATGGGAGGGAGGTTTAGGAGAGAGGGGACATGGGTGTACCTATGGCTCATTCTTGTTGACATATGACAGAAAACCACAAAATTCTGTAAAATATTATCCTTCAATTAAAAATAAAATTTAAAAGTCCATAAAAAATGATCATTAAAAAAATAGAACTTTGAAGACAGGGGAGTTAAGGACAGGGGATTAGCCAGAGAAAAAGCATAAATTTGAGAAACAACAGATGTACACCAAAAAACACAAGGAGTTCAGAATTGCTAGAGTGTGGAGTTAAGGCTCAACAGAATAATGTAAGATGGGTCCCAGATTGCAGAGATACCTCATGGAGAGTCATTTTGCATATTAGAAAAATCATGTAACTATGTGAAGAACAAACTTGAAGAGACAAAACTAAAAAAAGATATGAGGAATTTAAATAGAGCTGTAGAAGAAGCTCAATGCTGTGTTTAAATCCCAACTCACTTCTATGTAACTTTGCCCAAGAACCTGATATCACTATGCTTCAATTTCTTATCTGTAAAGTTGGCATAAAAATGCCTACAAGAATTATACACTATTGTCCCATTCTGCAAGTGACCAAACTGATAGCTGAAATAAGGATTAGAGTTGAGACAGTTTCAGACAAGTATATGGAAGTTAAGTTAGCAGGACATGGTAACTGATTTCATATAGGAACTGAACAAGAAATGAGATTTAAGAATGCCCCCATGTTTCAGTTTTGGAGACTATTAACTGATATTGAGAACACAGGAGGAAGAAATGATCTGCTGAAAATGATAAGGTTTATTTCTTATAATTGAATTTGAAATAGATCCAGATGAAAATATCTAGCAAGCAGTTAGATATATAGATGTTGAATACAAGAGAGAAAGCTAGGTAGGAGATGAAGATGTAGGAATCACTGTTGTTTTTCAGTTGTCCAGTCTTATGTGACTCTTTGTGACCCCATGGACTGCAGCACGCCAGGCTTTCCTGTCCTTTACTATCTCTCCTAGTTTGCTCAAACTCATGTCCATTGATTTGGTGATGCCATCCAACCATCTCATCTTCTGTCGTCCCCTTCTCCTCCAGCTTTCATTCTTTCCCCACATCAGGGTCTTTTCCAATGAGTCAGTTCTTAGCATCATTAACATTTAGGTATTCATCAAAACCATAAGAATGAAGGAAATGAACAAGAGTACAATGGAACTGAACAAAACCACCCAAAGATCTTCACATCTGAATCCCTGAAATTTATATGCTGCCATATAAGGCATATGTCTTCTAGATGTTCAAGCTGAATTTAGAAAAGGCAGAGAAACCAAAGATCAAATTGCCAACATCTGCTGGATCATAGAAAAAGAGAATTCCAGAAAAACATCTACTTCTGCTTCATTGACTATATCAAAGCCTTTGACTATGTGGATCACAACAAACTTTGGAAAATTCTTGAAGAATTGGAAATACAGATCACCTATCTTGGCTCTTGAAAATTCTGTATGCAGGTCAAGAAGCAACAGTTAGAACCAGACATGGAACAACAGAGTGGTTCCAAATTGGGAAAGGAGTATGTCAAGGCTCTGTATTGTCATCTTGCTTATTTAATTTATATGCAGAGTATATCTTATGAAATGCCAGGCTAGATGAAGCACAAGCCAGAATCAAGGTTGCCAGGAAAAATATCAATAACCTCAGATATTCAGATGACACCATCCTTAAGGCAGAAAGCAAAAAGGAACTAAACAGCCTCTTCATGAAAGTGGGAGAGGAGAGTGAAAAAGTTGGCTTAAAACGCAGCATTCAAAAAACAAAGAGCATGGCATCTGGTCCCATCACTTCATGACAAATAGATGGGGAAACAATGGAAACAGTGAGAGATTTTATTTTCTTGGGCTCAAAAATCACTGCAGATGGTGACTGTAGCCATGAAATTAAAAGATGCTTGCTCCTTGGAAGAAAAGCTATGACCAACCTATTACTTTACCAACAAAGGTCCGTATAGTCAAAACTATGCTTTTTCCAGTAGTCATGTATGGATATAAGAGTTGGACCATAAAAAAAGTTGAGAGCAAAGAATTGATGCTTCTGAACTGTGGTGTTGGAGAAGGCTCTTGAGAGTCCCTTGGGCAGCAAGGAGATCAAACCAGTCCATCCTAAAGGAAATCAGTCCTGAATATTCATTGGAAAAACTGACACTGAAGCTGAAGCTCCAGTACTTTGGCCCCCTGATGTGAAGAACTGACTCAGTGGAAAAGACCCTGGTGAATGAAGAGTTCCAAGAATACTAAGGAGAGACAAGAAAGTCTTAGTAATGAACAATGCAATGAAATAGAGGAAAACAATAGAATGGGAAAGACTAGAGATTTCCTCAAGAAAATTAGACATACCAAGGGAGCATTCATGCAAAGATGGACATGATAAAGATAGACAGACAGATATTTATATATTTTTAGGGTATATGCACACATCTTAGCTCAGTCCTCAGAGAAAGCCTGGAAGCAATGACATCCCAGAAGCAATAAGCACACCCAGTAGTCAGATCTTAATATTCTAAATGTAAGTTTTCAATAAAGGAACTAGGAATCTTTAGAGAAATGGCTGATTCTAGAACTAGTTCAGGGGAAAATGCAAGATGAGCTTATGGCACCCCACTCCAGTACTCTTGCCTGGAAAATCCCACGGATGGAGGAGCCTGGTAGGCTGCAGTCCATGGGGTCGCTAAGAGTCAGACACGACTGAGCAACTTCACTTTCACTTTTCACTTTCATGCGTTGGAGAAGGAAATGGCAACCCACTCCAGTGTTCTTGCTTGGAGAATCCCAGGGACGGGGAAGCCTGGTGGGCTGCCATCTATGGGGTTGCACAGAGTCGGACACGACTGAAGTGACTTAGCAGCAGCAGCAGCAGCAGCAGCAGTGCCGGAAAATGAAGCACTTGTGTAAGGTATGTGTGTCAAACATACATCTTCTAGTGCCAGAAAATAAAGAAGTACTAACAAGAAAAGTAAACAAATGTATGTTTGTCAAAGGTATGTGTGTCAAAAGAACACTGGAGCCAGCCTAAAAGAGCTTCCAATGGTCAAAGGTGGAAGAATTTGAAGATTAAATAATGTATTATTAGATATAATCCAATGTATAAAATAAATATCCACTAGTTCATACTGATATAATTAAATTACTGAATAAACAAACAAATGGAGAGAATATATATATCTTTCTTACAAAAAATTCCAAGTAATATATGTAGATACTCCTTCCTCCATCCTTTAACTTTCATCCTTTCTTTACCCTCACCACAGGCAGACGTGTTGAGTATGGACTGCACTTGATGACAAGTTTTCAAAGAGTGGAATATGAAAAGGGAAAAATAGTAACCTCAAAACAGAGAAATCTGACAGATACAAATATGACTAGTGATAAATCATGTAGGTATCATATATCTCTGACACCATGTGATGGGAAGTGTATTCCACCAATGTGGTCTTTATCCCCCACATCTGTAACTCTAGTTTAATCATTTGAAAAGCATGAAATAACCCAAACTGAGGGATGTTCTACAAAATATGTAGCCAAGTATCTTCAAAACTATTAAGACCATAAAAAACTAAAAATGACTAAGATATTGACACAGACCTGGGGAATCTAAGGATATATGACAACTAACTTCAACGTGGTATCCTAGATTGACTCCTGAAAAAGACAAAGCACATTAGTGGAGAAGCAAGTGAAATCAAAATAAAGTCTGAAGTTTAGTTGGTAGTAACATACCAATGTTAATTTCTATTTTAACAAATACACCATGATTATTAACTTGTTAACATTAGGAGAATCTGGGTGATGGGTATATGGGATCCTTGTACTATCTTCATAACTTTTCTATAAATCTAAAATTATTCCAAAATAAACTGTTTTTAATAAACTTGGTTGACAAATTTGAAAATCCAGAATCTAGCATTTGAGATCATTAAATGCAACCACAGTGATGACTGATTTTTTAAATGCCAAGACTTAAATATCCATCATATCTATGACCAGTATGTGTCCACTAAAATGTTTTGATGATCTGTAGTAACAATAAAATCTGTGTTCTCCTTAGAGTAGTCATTTAGTCCATATTACAATGAGAAGATCAAAGAAAGCCTCCATTTCCAATTATATTTAAAAAGAGGTTTCAGACTGTAATATCTCATCTCATAAATGATTCTGGGTAAAAAGGGCAAAATCTTATAGGTGATTCTGGGTAAAGAGTGCAAAGTATGCACCACATACCTGCTCCTAATTGGACTTTTAATAACTCTTACCTCTTTCTTAACTACTTAAAATGAAAGGTCTTGGTTACTTTCATTCTCACAATATAGTCTCATCTATATGCTACTTTTTTTTTTCCCCTCTCCAAGATTTCTCTTCTTACTCTTTACCTCTCAAATTTTCCATACCATACTCTCTAGGGTTTTTGTAGTATTGTTAATAATTGAGTTAGGTGCACATCTTCACAATGAAATACTAGCATTTATATCCACTAGCAATGGCACCCCACTCCAGTGCTTTTGCCTGGAGAATCCCATGGATGGAGGAGCCTGGTGGGCTGCAGTCCATGGGGTTGCAAAGAGTCAGACACGACTGAGCAACTTCACTTTCACTTTTCACTTTCATGCATTGGAGAAGGAAATGGCAACCCACTCCAGTGTTCTTGCCTGGAGAATCCCAGGGATGGGGGAGCCTGGTGGGCTGCCATCTATGGGGTCGCACAGAGTTGGACACAACTGAAGCAACTTAGCAGCAGCAGCAGCAGCAGTAGCATAGCTAAATTAAGGCTGGTCATACCAAATGTTGTCCAGTATGTGGAATGCTGGAAATTTCTTATATTATTGTTGAGACTATAAAATGGTATAACTACTATGGAAAACTATTTGGCAATTTCTTGTAAAGTTAAAAATGTACCTACACTAGAACTCAACAATTTCGTTTTTATGTATACATCCAAAAGAAATGAAGGCATATGTCTACAAAAAGTGTATACAAGAAAGTTCATAGCATCTCTATTCATGATAATAAAATATTGTTAGTAATCGAATTGATCATGAAAAGTAGAATGGATGAGCAATTTGTGTTGTATTTATACAATAAAATGTTTTTCACAATAAAAATATTAGTATATCCAACAACATGGATATATTTCAAAAATGGCATGCTGAGTGAAACAAGATATGCCTAAAAGCATATTCCATTTATATAAAGTAAAAGAAGGGGCCAAATTAATCTATAATGGTAGAAATGAAAATGGTTGATGCAGACAGCGGGTACTCAGGGAAACTTCACTAAAGGGGCATGAGAGGATTCCCTAAGGTAATTAAAATTTCATATCTTGACTTAGATATCAGATACATAGTTAATTATTTTTGTCAGAACTTGTCAAAGTAAAAACAGATCTGTGCATTTACAAAAAATGATTAGGAAGGAACTCACATCTGTTTTATTAATACATGCTTGTTGTTGTTTTTATTCAGTTGCTCTCTCGTGTCAGACTCTTTGTGACACCATGGACTGCAGCCCACCAGGATTCCATGTCCTTCACTATCTCCCAGAGTTTGCTCAAACTTGTGTTCATTGAGTCGATGATGTCATCCAATCATCTCATTTTCTGTCACCCCTTTCTCCTCCTGCACTCAATCTTTCACCGAAACAGAGCCTTTTCCAATGCGTCGGCTCTTTGCATCAGGTGGCCAAAGTATTGGAGCCTCAGCTTCAGCATCAGTTCTTCCAAAGAATATGAGGGTTGGTTTCCTTTAGGATTGACGGGTTTAATCTTGCTGTCCAAGGGACTCTCAAGAGCCTTCTGCACCACAGTTCAAAAACGTGAGTTCTTTGGCACTCTGCCTTCTTTATGGTCCAAATCTCACATCTATACATGACTATTGGAAAAACCATTGACTACACAGATTTTGAAGTGATGCCTCTGCTTTTTAATATGCAGTCTAGGTTTGTCGTAGTTTCCTTCCAAGGAGCAAGTGTCTTTTAATTTCATGGCTGCAGTCACTGTCTGCGGTGATTTTGGAGTGCAAGAAAACAAAGTCTGTCACTATTTCCTTTGTTTCCCCATTTATTTGCAATGAAGTGATGGGACCGGATGAGATGATCATCATTTTTTGAATGCTGAGTTTCAAGCCAGCTTTTTCAACTCTCCACTTGCATATTAATCAATAGGCTCTTTACTTTCTCTTCATTTTCTGCCATTAGGGAGGTGTCATCTACATATAAGAGGTTATTGATATTTCTCCCAGGAGTCTTGATTCCAGCTTGAACTTCATCTAGCATGGCATTTCTCATCATGTACTCTGGATACAAGTTAAATAAGCAGGGCAAAAATATACAACCTTGACATACTCCTTGCCCAATTTTGAACCAGCTCATTGTTCCATATCCAGTTCTCAGTTACTTCTTCACCTGCATACAGGTTTCTCAGGACACAGGTAACATGGTCTGGAATACCAATCTCTTTAAGAATTTTCCAGTTTGTTGTGATCCACATAGTCAAAGGCTTTAGATAGTCAATGAAGCAGAAGTAGATTTTTTTTTAATTCCCTTGCTTTTTCTATGATCAAATGGATGTTGGCAATTTGATCTCTGATTCTTCTGCCTTTTCTAAATCCAGGTTGTATATCTGGAAGTTCCTGGTTCATATACAGCTAAAGCTTAGCTTGAAGGATTTTGAGCATTACTACATTGTTAGCACGTGAAATGAGCACAATTGTGTGGTAGTTTATTGTCACCCTGCTCATTTAACTTATAATATGCAGAGTACATCATGATAAATGCTGGGCTGGAAGAAGCACAAGCTGGATCAAGATTGCTGGGAGAAATATCAATAAACTCAGATATGCAGATGACACCACCCTTATGGCAGAAAGTGAAGAGGAACTAAAAAGCCTCTTGATGAAAGTGAAATAGGAGAGTGAAAAAGTTGGCTTAAAGCTCAACATTCAGAAAACGAAGATCATGGCATCTGGTCCCATCACTTCATGGGAAATAGATGGGGAAACAGTGGAAACAGTGACTTTATTTTTCTGCGCTCCAAATTCACTGAAGACGGTGATTGCAGCCATGAAATTAAGACACTTATTCCTTGGAAAGAAAGTTATGACCAACCTAGATAGCATATTCAAAAGCAGAGACATGACTTTGCCAACAAAGGTTCGTCTAGTCAAGGGTATGGTTTTTCCAGTGGTCGTGTATAGATGTGAGAGTTGAACTGTGAAGAAAGCTGAGCACTGAAGAATTGATGTTTTTGAACTCTGGTGTTGGAGAAGACTCTTGAGAGTCCCTTGGACTGCAAGGAGATCCAACCAATCCATCCTTAAGGAAATCAGTCCTAAATATTCATTGGAAGGACTGATGCTGAAGCTGAAACTCCAATATTTTGGCCACCTCATGTAAAGAGTTGACTCATTGGAAAAGACTCTGAAGCTGGGAGGGATTGGGGGCAGGAGAAGAAGGGGATGACAGAGGATGAGATGAGTGGATGGCATCACCGACTGGATGCACATGAGTTTGAATAAACTCCAGGAGTTGGTGATGGATAGGGAGGCCTGGCATGCTGCGATTCATGGGGTTGCAAAGAGTCAGACACAACTGAGCGACTGAACTGAACTGAACTGAACTTGAACTTTCTTTGTTGTGGTCCACGCAAAGGCGTTGGCATAGTCAATGCAGAAGGAGATGTCTTTCTGGAACTCTCTTGCTTTTTCAATGATTCAACTGATGTTGGCAATTTCTAAATCCAGCTTGAACATCTGGAAGTCCACAGTTCATATACTATTGAAGCCTGGCTTGGAGAATTTTGAGCATTACTTTAGTAGTGTGTGAGATAAGTGCAATTGTGTGGTAGTTTGAGCATTCTTTGGCATTGCCTTTCTTTCGGATTGGAATGAAAACTGACCTTTTCCAGTCCTGTGGCCACTACTGAATTTTCTAAATTTACTGGCATATTGAGTGCAGCACTTTCACAGCATCATCTTTCAGGATTTGAAATAGTTCACCTGGAATTCCATCACCTCCAATAGCTTTGTTCATAGTGATGCTTCCTAAGGCCCACTTGACTTCACATTCCAGCATGTCTGGCTCTAGGTTGGTGATTACACTATCGTGATTATCTGGGTCGTGAAGATCTTTTTTGTATAGTTCTTCTGTGTATTCTTGCCACCTCTTCTTAAAATCTTTTGCTTCTGTTAGGTCCATACCATTTCTGTCCTTTATTGAGCCCATCTTTACATGAAATGTTGCCTTGGTATCTCTAATTTTCTTGAAGAGATCTCTAGACTTTCCCATTCTATTGTTTTCCTCTATTTCTTTGTGCTGATGCTGAGGAAGTATTTCTTATCACTCCTTGCTATTTTTTGGAACTCTGCATTCAAATGGGTACATCTTTCCTTTTCTCCTTTTCCTTTTGCTTTTCTTCTATTCACAGATATTTGTAAGGCCTCCTAAGGCAACCATTTTGCCTTTTTGCATTTCTTTTCCTTGGGGATGGTCTTGGTCACTGCCTCCTATACAAAGTCATGAATTTCTGTCCATAGTTCTTCAGGCACACTATCTATCAGATCTAATCCCTTTAATCTATTTCTCACTTCCACTGTATAATCATAAGGGATTAGATTTAGGTCATACTTGAATGATCTAGTGGTTTTCCCTACTTTCTTCAATGTAAGTCTGAATTTGGCAATAGGAAGTTCATGGTCTGTGCCACAGTCAACTCCGAGTCTTGTTTTTGCTGATTGTATAGAACTTCTCTATCTTTGGCTGCAAAGAATATAATCAGTCTGATTTCAGTATTGACATCTCCTGTTTGACCACTTCCAATTTGCCTTGATTCATGGACCTAACATTCCAGGTTCCTATGCAATATTGCTCTTTATAGCATTGCTCTTTACAGCGTTGGACTTTACTTCCATCACCAGTCACATCCACAACTGGGTGTTGTTTTTGCTTTGTCTCTTCATTCTTTCTGGAGTTATTTCTTCACTGATTTCCAGTAGCATATTGGGTACTTACCCACCTAAGGAGTTCATCTTTCAGTGTCCCATCTTTTTGCCTTACCATATTGTTCATGGGGTTCTCAAGGCAAGAATACTGAAATGGTTTGCCATTCCCTTCTCCAGTGGATCATGTTTTGTCAGAACTCTCCACCATGATTCGTCCATCTTTGGTGGCCCTACACAGCATGGCTCATAGTTTCATTGAGTTAGACAAGTCTGTGGTCCATGTGATTAGATTGGTTAGTTTCCTGTGATTGTGGTTTTCAGCCTGTCCTCCCTCTGATGGAGAAAGGTAAGAGGCTTATGGAAGCTCCTGATAGGAGAGACTGACTGAGGGGGGAAACTGGGTCTTGTTCTGATGGGTGGGACCATGCTCAGTAAATCTTTAATCCAATTTTCTGGTGATGGGTGGGGCTGTGTTTGCTCCCTGTTATTTACCTGGGGCCAAACTATTGTGGGGGTAATGAAGGTAAAGGGGACCTCCTTCAAAAGGTCCCATGCATGCACTGTTACATTCAGTGCTTCCAGCCCTGCAGCAGCCACCGCTGACCCATACCTCCGCTGGAGATTCCTGGACACTTACGGGCAAGTCTGGGTCGGTCTTTTGTGGGGTCACTCCTCCTCTTTCCTGGGTCCTGGTGAACACAAGGTTCTGTTTGTGCCCACCAAGAGATTGATTCCCAGTCCTGTGTAAGTTCTGGCGGCTCTATGGTGGGATTAATGGCAACCTTCTCCAAGAGGGCTTATGCCATACCTAGATCTGCTCTACCAGAGCCCCTGCCCCTGCAGCGGGCCACTGCTGACCTGTACCTGCACAGGAGACACTCAAACACAGTTCTATCTCAGTCTGTGTGGGGTCTCTGGGTCCTGGTGTGCACAAGGCTTGTCTGAACCCTCTGAATGTTTCTGGCGGGTATGTTGTTTGATTCTAAACTCAATTTTGTCCCTCCTACCATCTTGCTGCAGCTTCTCCTATGTTCTTGGATATGGGGTATCTCCTCATAGTTACTCAAGTGCAGGACAGCCGCCACTCCAGCACCTACCATCTTGGGCTTCTCTGCCTGGAGTTTGAAGAGAAGCATTTGAAAGGTATCTCCTCTGTGAACCATTTCCTTACTTCTTAACTTCTTAAAGAGATTGGAATACCAAACCACCTGACCTGCCTTCTGAAAAATTAGTATGCAGGTCAAGAAGCAACAGTTAGAACTGGACATGGAACAACAGACTGGTTCCAAATCAGCAAAGGAGTACGTCAAGACTGTATATTGTAGCCCTACTTATTTAACTTCTATGCAGAGTACATCATGAGAAACGCTATGCTGGATGAAGTGCAAGATGGAATCAAGATTGCCAGGAGAAATGTCAATAACCTCATATATGCAGATGACACCACTCTGATAGTAGAAAGCAAAGAAGAACTAAAGAGCCTCTTGATGAAAGTGAAAGAGGAAAGTGAAAAAAATGGCTTAAAACTCAACATTCAGAAAACTAAGTTCATGGCATCCAGTCCTATCACTTCATGGAAAATAGATGGGAAAACAGTGGAAACAGTGACAGACTTTATTTTGGAGGTCGGCGGGGGGCGGGGGGGGGGCTCCAAAATCACTGCAGATGGTGACTGCAGCCATGAAATGAAAAGACGCTTACTCCTTGGAAGGAAAGTTATGACCAACCTAGACAGCATATTATAAAGCAGAGACATTACTTTGCCCACAAAGGTCTGTCTAGTCAAGGCTATGGTTTTTCCAGTGGTCATGTATGGATGTGAGAGTTGGACTCTAAAGAAAGCTAAGTACTGAAGAATTGATGCTTTTGAACTGTGGTGTTGGAGAAGGCTCTTGAGAGTTCCTTGGACTGCAAGGAGATCCAACCAGTCCATCCTAAAGGAAATCAGTCCTGAATATTCATTGGAAGGACTGATGCTGAAGCTGAAACTCCATACTTTGGCTTCCTGATGGGAAGAACTGAGTCATTCAAAAAGACCCTGATGCTGGGAAAGATTGAAGGCAGGAGGAGAAAGGGATGACAGAGGATGAGATGGCTGGATGGTGTCACTGACTCAATGGACATGAGTTTCAGTAAACTCCAGGAGTTGGTGATGGATAGGGAGGCCTGGCTTGCTGCAATCCATGGAGCTGCAGAGTCAGACATGACTGAGTGACTGAACTGAACTAAACTTGAACATTCTTTGGCATTGCCTTTCTTTGGGATTGGAATGAAAACAACATTTTCCAGTCCTGTGGCTACTGCTGAGTATTCCAAATTTGCTGGCATATTGAGTGCAGCACTCTAACTGCATCCTCTTCTAGGGTTTGAAATAGCTCAATTAGAATTCCATCACTTCCACTAGTTTTGTTTGTAAATAATGCTTCCCAAGGACTACTTTAGTTCACACTCCAGAATGTCTGGCTCTGTGTGGGTGATCACACCATCATGGCTCTCTGAGTCATTAAGACCTTTTTTGGTATGGTTCTTCAGTGTATTCTTGCCACCTCTTCTTAATATCTTCTACTTCTTTTAGGTCCATGCTGTTTCTGTCCTTTATTGGGCCCATCTTTGCATGAAATTTTCCCATGTTATCTTTAGTTTTCTTGCAGAAATCTCTAGTCTTCCCATTCTATTGTTTTCCTCTATTTCTTTGCACTGTTCACTTTAGAAGGCTTTCTTTTCTCTCCTTGCTATTCTTTGGAACTCTGCACTCAGATAGGTATATATCCCCCTTTATGCTTTGCCATTCACTCTTTCTTTTCTCAGCTATTTGTAAGACCTCCTCAGACAAACATTTTGCCTTGTTGAGTTTCTTTTTCTTAGGGATGGTTTTGGTCACTGCCTCCTATACAATGTTATGAACCTCTATCCATAGTTCTTCAGGCACTTTGTCTATCAGATCTAATCTCTTGAATCTATTTGTCAGTTCCATTGTATAATCAAAAGGGATTTAATTTAGGTCACACCTGAATGTCCTGGACTTCCCTGGTAGCTCAGACAGTAAATAATCCACCTGCAATGTAGGGGACCTGGGTTCAGTCCCTGGGTTGGGAGGATCCCTTGGAGGAGGGCATGGCAACCAGCTCCAGTATTCTTGTCTAGTGGTTTTGCCTACTTTCTTCAATTTAAGTCTGAATTTTGAAATAAGGAGCTGATGATCTGAGCCACAGTCAACTCCCAGTTTTGTTTACTGTATAGAACTTCTCCATCTTCGTCTGCAAAGAATATGATCAATCTGATTTCAGTATTGAAGTCCATATGTAGGGTCATCTCTTGTGTTGTTAGAAAACAGTGTTTTCTATGACCAATGAGTTTTTTGACAAAACTTTGTTAGCTTTTGCCCTGCCTCATTTTGCACTGCATGGCCAAACTTGCCTTTACTCCAAGTATCTCTTGACTTTCTACTTTTGCATTCTAACCCCTATGATAAAGATGACATAATTTTTTGGTGTTAGTTCTAGAAGCGGGGAAGGCAATGGCACCCCAGCCCAGTACTCTTGCCTGGAAAATCCCATGGACGGAGGAGCCTGGTAGGCTGCAGTCCATGGGGTCGCTAAGAGTCGGATACGACTGAGCGACTTCACTTTCACTTTTCACTTTCATGCATTGGAGAAGGAAATGGCAACCCACTCCAGTGTTCTTGCCTGGAGAATCCCAGGGACGGGGGAGCCTGGTGAGCTGCAGTCTATGTGATCGCACAGAGTCGGACATGACTGAAGCGACTTAGCAGCAGCAGCAGCAGTTCTAGAAGATCTTGTATGTCTTCATAGAATTGTTCAACTTCAGCTCCTTCTGCATTAGTGGTTGGGGCATAGACTTGGATTACTGTTTTATTGAATGGTTTGCCTTGGAAATGAGCTGAGATCATTCTGTTGTTTTTGAGATTGCACCCTATCACTGCATTTCAGACTCCTTTGTTGCTAAGTTGACTTTCGTTGACTACTCCATTTCTTATAAAGGATTTTTGACCACAGTAGTAGATATAATGGTCATCTGAGTTAAATTCACCTATTCCCATCCATTTTAGTTCACTGATTCCTAAAATATTGATGTTCACTCGCCATCTCCTGTTTGACCTCTTCCAATTTACCTTGATTCATGGACCTAACACTCCGAGTTCCCAGCATGGGTCTTAACTTTCACCACCAGCCATATCCACAACTGTGTGTAATTTCTGCTTTGGCTCAGTCTTTCATTCCTTCTGGAGCTATTTCTCCACTCTTCTCCAGTGGTATATTGGACACCTACCAATCTGGGGTTTCATCTTTCAGTGTCATATCTTTTTGCCTTTTCATATTGCCCCTGAGGTTCTCAAGGCAAGCATGTTGAAGTGGCTTTTCATTCCCTTCTCCATGGGCCACGTTTTGTCAGAACTCTCCACCATGACTTGTGGCCCTCCACAGCATGGCTCATAGTTTCACTGAGTTACACAAGGCTGTGATCCATGTGATCATTGAGTATAGTTTTCTGTAATTGTCATTTTCATTCTGTCTGCCCTCTGATGGATGAGGATAAGAGGCTTGTGCAAGCTTCCTGGTAGGAAGGAATGGCTGTGAGGAAAACTGGGCCATGTTCTTGTGGACAGGGTCATGCTCCATAAATCTCTAAACCAATTTTCTGCTGATGGTTAGCACTATGCTCCCTTCCTATAGTTTGGTCTGAGGCAGCCCAATCCTAAATTCTGTAGCTCTATGGTAGGGTACAGGCTCTACTATAGAGGTAATGGCGACCTCCTCCAAGAAGACACACCATGCCTCCCAGAACTGCTGCTGCCAGTGCCCCTGATCCCACAACACGGCACTGCTGACCTGGGCCTCTGTCAGAGACCCCCAAACACTCACAGGCAAGTCTGGCTCAGTCTCAGGTGGGGTCACTGCTCCTTTCTCCTGGGTCCTGGTGTGCACATGATTTTGTTCGTGCTCTCCAAGAGTCTGTTTCTCTAATCCTGTGCAAGTTCTGTAATCAAATCCTGCTGACCTTCAAAATCACATTCCCTGAGGATTCTCAGTCCCTTTGCTGGATCCCCATGTTGGGAAGCCTGCTGTGGGGCTTAGAACTTTCACAACAGTGTGAGAATTCCTTTGGTATAATTGTTCTCCACTGTGGGTCACCCACCCACCAGCTCTATGATGGAGCTAATGGTGACCTTCTCCAAGAGGACTTATGCTACATGTCACACCTCCCAAGACTGCTGCTGCCAGAGCCCCTGTCCCAGCAACAGGCCACTGCTGACCCATGCCTCTCAAACACTCACAGAGAGGGCTGGTTCATTCTCTTGGTGGGGGGTGGGGGGGGTCACTGCTCCTTTCCTTGGGTCCTGATGCCACAAGGTTTTGTTTGTGCCCTCCAAGTGTCACTGGTGGGGATGAGGTTTGATTTTACATGTGATTGCGCCCCTCCTACCATCTTGTTGCAGCTTCTCCTTTGTCCTTGGGTGTGGAGTATCTTTTTCGGTGAGTTCCAACATCCTCCTGTTGATGTTTGGTCAGCAGCTAGTTGCAATTTTGGTGTTCCCACAGGAGATCAGCATACATCCTTCTACTCCACCATCTTGGCATATAGGCTTAATACCTACAATTAAGCAATTTATACTTAATACTTATTAAATAATATTTTAATATATAGTATAATACCTAGCCCAGAATCAATTGATTAATAAATAATTGTCCATATATTTTGATTTTCATCAATATCTGGCACATAAGATCAGAATACAAATCTTCTGGATATATACTCCTTCAATCCAGCAAATTTCTTGTTCCATCTGAAACTAGTTCTATCTTATTTCTAGCCCAGCCTTGCCATTCACAGTGTTGGGAAGAGGTATAGGAAGTGTAAAAACATACTTAGCATGTTAGTCATCTGGTAAAAATGGGAGACATATGGAAAAAAGCAGACAGAAAAAGAAGGGGGAGGGGGAAGGAGAAGGGATAGAGGGAGAAACAAAAACTAGGAAGAGGTATTTTATCCTAAGCAATCCTATAAAAATTTTCTTTTAAAAGTATCATTGTATGTTATATATGCAGATATATAGTGAATCAGTACAATAATTCAGAATGCCTGTATGTCATTAGTCACTCAGCTAAGTCAAACTCTTTGCAGTCCCATGGACTGTAGCATGCCAAGTTTCCCTGTGCATCACCATCTTCCAGAGCTTGCTCAAACTCATGTCCATTGAGTTGGTGATCCCAACCAACCATCTCATCCTCTGTCATCCCCTCCTCCTCCTGCCTTCACTCTTTCCCAGAATCAGGGTCTTTTGTAACGAGTCAGCTCTTCTCATCAGGTAGCCAAAGTATTGGAGCTTCAGCTTCAGCATCAGTCCTTCCAATGAATATTCAGGACTGATTTCCTTTAGGATTTACTGGTTTGATATCTTTGCAGTCCAAGGGACTCGCAAGAGTTTTCTCCAACACCACAGTTCAAAAGCATCAATTCTTCCTATATAGTAAATGCAAAAACTTAGATTCACTATTTGGCCAGCAAAAAGCATATACATCCATTAAAAAAGACTACCTGGAAATAAAAATTTCTTCCACAGTCATTTCATAAGTATTTTAATTGCTAATTAAGTTTATAAATTTTATATTGTTACAAACTAATTTTCCCTCTCATAACATCAACAACATTAAAAATAAAATTAGATAACTACTTAGTCTGATAGGCAAGAGTTAGCTGTCCACTTTAGCCCCATCTTGTGGTAGTCTAGGAAACTGTGACTAAACTCTAATTTTCTTTTGGAATTATGGTTTACTCTGAGAATATGCCCAGCAGTGGGATTGCTGGGTCCTATGGTAGTGTTATTTCTAGTTTTTAAATAAATCTCCATAGTGTTCTCCATAGTTACTGTACCTGTCTGCATTCCAACAATGAATGCAAGAAGATTCCCTTTTCTCTACACCCTCTCCAGCATTTATGGTTTGTAGTTTTTTTGATAACAGCCATTCTGACATAATGGTGACTGCAGCCATGAAACTAAAAGACGCTTGCTTCTTGGAAGAAAAGCTATGGCCAACCTAGATAGCACATTAAAAAGCAAAGACATTACTTTCCCAACAAATGTCCATCTAGTCAAAGCTACGGTTTTTCCAGTAGTCATCTATGAATGTGAGAGTTGGACGGTAAAGAAAGCTGAGCACCAAAGAATTGATGCTTTAGAACTGTGGTGTTAGAGAAGACTCTTGACAGTCCCTTGGACTGCAAAGAGATCAAACCAGTCAATCCTAAAGGAAATCAGTCCTGGGTGTTCACTGGAAGGACTGATGCTGAAGCTGAAACTCCAATAGTTTGGCCACCTGATGTGCAGAAGTGACTCATTGGAAAAGACCCTGATGCTGGGAAAGATTGAGGGCAGGAGAAGAAGGGGGTGACAGAGGATAAGGTGGTTGGATGGCATCACTGACTCGATGGACAGGGGTTTGAGAGCAAGCTCCAGGAGTTGGTGATGGACAGGGAAGCCTGAAGTGCTGCAGTCCATGAGGTCACAAAAAGTAGGACTCCACTAAGTAACTGAACTGGAAACTGATTCTGACAGGTGTGAGGTTACACCTCACTGTATTTTGATTTGCAATTCTCTAATAATTAGTGTTACTGAGTATTTCTCATATGTTTGCTGTCCATCTGTATGTCCTCTTTGGATAAATGTCTGTTTAGGTCTTTCACACATTTTGCTTGGGTTTTTCTATATTGAGTTGCATAAACTGTTCCTATATTTTGGAGATTAATCCTTTGTCAGTTGCTTTGTTTGCAAATATTTTATGCCATTTTTTGGGTAGTCTTTTTGTCTTATATATGGTTTCCTTTCCTGTGCAAAAGCTTTTAAGTTTAATTAGGTCCCATTTGCCAATTTTTTTTCACTCTTTAAGGAGGTGGGTAAAAAAAGATCCTGCTGTAATTTATGTCAAAGAGTGTTATGCCTACATTTTCCTCTAAGAGTTTCATACTGTGTGGACTTACATTCCTATCATTAATCCATTTTGAGTTTATTTTTTGTATGGTATTAGGAAGTGTTCTAACTTCACTCTTTTACATGTAGCTGTTCAGTTTTCCCAGCACCATTGTTTGAAGGGACTGTTTTTCCTCCACTGTATATTCTTGCCTTTTATGTCATAGATTGCTGCTGCTAAGTTACTTCAGTTGTATCTGACTCTGTGCGACCCCATAGATGGCAGCCCACCAGGCTTCCCGTCCCTGGGATTCTCCAGGCAAGAACAGTGGAGTGGGTTGCCATTTCCTTCTCCAACGCATGAAAGTGAAAAGTGAAAGTGAAGTTGCTCAGTCATATCCGACTCCTAGCGACCCCATGGACTACAGCCTACCAGGGCCCTCCATCCATGGGATTTTCCAGGCAAGAGTACTGGAGTGGGTTGCCATTGCCTTCTCTGATGTCATAGATTAGGTGACCATATGTACATGGATTTATCTCTGGGCTTTCTATCTTGTACTGTTGGTCTATATTTCTGTTTTTGTGCCAGGACCATACTGTCTTGATTACTGTAGTTTTATAGTATAGTCTGAAGTCAAAGAGTTTTATTCCTTGCTCCATTTTTCTTTATCAAGATTGTGTTGTTTATTTGGGATCTTTTGTATTTCCATACAAATTTAAAAAAAAATTTTTTCAGTTCTGTGAAAAATGCCATTAGTAATTTGACAGGGATTGCTTGAATCTGTAGATTGTTTTGAGTAGTGTAGTCATTTTCACAATATTGATTCTTCTACTCTAAGAACTTAGTATATGTCTCCATTTGTTTGTGGCCTCTTTGATTTCTTTTTGTCAGTATCAAAAAAAGACACATGCACCCCAGTGTTCATTGCAGCACTATTTACAATAGCTAGGACATGGAAGCAACCTAAATGTCCATCAACAGAGGAATGGATAAAGATGGTATGGTATATACACGTACTATATACAATGTAGTAGGACTCAGCCATAGAAAAGAATGAAATTGGATTATTTGTAGAGAAATGGATGGGCCTCGAACCTATCATACAGAGTGAAGTCAGAAAGACAAAAATGAATATTGTATATTAACACATATATATGAAATCTATAGAACATGGTAGATTTCCATGTTCCATATAGAATGGTATAAATGATCTTGCAAAACAAAAACAGAGGCACAGACATAGAGAGCAAATGCATGGACACTAGGGGGGAACTGGAGGGAGCAATAAATTGGGTGCTTGGTATTGATATATACACTAGTGATACAATATATAAAATACATAGGGAGAACTTACTGTATAGTTCAAGAAAGTCTACTCAGTGCTGTGTGATAACCTAAATGGGAAGGAAAAAAGAAGGGATATATGTATATATTTAAATGGTTCACTTTGGTGTACAGTGGAAACTAACACAGAATTGTAAAGCAACTACACACCAATAAAAATTCATTTAAAAAGTAAATTTAAAAATAAGTAAATAAAAGCACTCATTGTCCCACTGTGTTTTTGAAACTTTAAGTGTAAATGATACTATCCTTAGTAATGGTTAGGGCAAACAAAACTGGGCTAAGGTAAATAAGTGGTCAATGAGTCAATGGTTTCCTACTTCTTAGTTATATTAATAAAGTACTCAAAAGTGTTGGTGAACTATTTTGGATTGCTTAAAAAAAAAAAAAAGAACCACTTTTCTCAGTATAATTGCTTTCATAGAAGACTTGTGCTAAATAAATAAAATCTTCATGTAAATACTGGGTCAGAAAACCAGAAGAAAAAAAAAAAAAAAGACCCTCAAAAGACATTTTGAGAGCCATTCAAAAAAGAACAGCATGATGCTGTTCTACCATCTCTATAGTCATTATAATTTTGAAGCAAAAGATAATATACAAAGCTATTAAGAAATATATTTTAGCAAAGATTCATACAGATCAGTGACATTCATGGCAACCCACTCCAGTACTCTTGCCTGGAAAATCCCATGGACGGAGGGGCCTGGTGGGCTACAGTCCATGGTGTCGTTAGAAGTAGGTCATGACTGAGTGATTTCATTTTATTTTTTTCACTTTCATGCATTGGAGAAGGAAATGGCAACCCACTCCAGAGTTCTTGCCTGGAGAATCCCAGGGATGGGGGAGCCTCATGGGCTGCCGTCTATGGGGTCGCACAGAGTTGGACATGACTGAAGCAACTTAGCAGCAGCAGCAGCAGTAACATTCAGCTAAAAGATGAAGCTGGAATTTACTTCTTTTGTTTCCATTTTATTACCTTCAAAATTATGTGGAAAATATAATTTTTATCTGTCTTTTGGCAATAAAACCACAGCAGTTTTTGGAAGTGCCATTTAGAAATGTCTGTCGCCTGACCTTCAGTGATAAATAGAACTTGCTCTATGCAATTGAAAATAGAATTTCTTTCTATCTAATTTAGACAGTTAACCATAATATCATTCTGAATATCATGATTTTTCATATATAATTATCTAAATGAAAATTACTTGGATACATGCTGCTGCTGCTGCTGCTAAGTCGCTTCAGTCGTGTCCGACTCTGTGCGACCCCACAGACAGAAGCCCACCAGGCTCCCCTGTCCCTGGGATTCTCCAGGCAAGAATACTGGAGTGGGTTGCCATTTCCTTCTCCAACGTATGAAAGTGAAAAGCGAAAGTGAAGTTGCTCAGTCGTGTCCGACTCTTAGCGACCCCATGGACTGGAGCCTACCAGGCTCCTCCGTCCATGGGATTTTCCAGGCAAAAGTACTGGGGTGGGGTGCCATTGTGAACTCAATTGAATTACATACTTAATAATTCACACAGAAAGATTTTTATTTAGACCGTGTCAGTGTAGTGTTTTGTGGAAAGTTTTGCTTTTGTTTTAGGTTCAAAGGATTTAATAAAAGAAACCACTCATCACACACACAATAAACAAGTTCAATATTTGATAGAGGATTGTTGGACTTGATTTCAATACATAGTTACTAAAAGAAGAGAAATAGAAACAATATAAAAAAGTAACAGCACATACATACATAGCCAAGTTGGGTCGACAAACATCCAGACTTAAACAGTACTCACTGAGAAGTCCCTTGTTAACAGCAATTTGGAGCTCCAACTGGGAAACAGACCCAGGGTGTGCTTTCATTTCATTGGTGAAACTTCAAATTGCAATTTTGGGGACTTCAATTTATAATCTCAGGCCACAAATTAATATCATAATCAGTTTCCACACAAAAAAGCAGCTCTGGTTTTACTTTAACTCTTTTACTGCTGTTTATTTCTTCTTGTGATTCACCAAATTTTCCAGAGCCTGAGGGGCTGGGTAGGACTCTAGAGGCTTAAGAAAATTCCAGGATCTAAAGTACCGGTTGACTTGCTGGTAACAACAGTGTGCTCACCCAGGCAGTGTTCATGCAGGTCAGACCCAGGTTAGAGGTCTGCTGCGCCATTCCTGAAGCCTGAACAAGACTATCTGATTTTAATTTTCTTAACAGTTGCCTCAGGATTGTTCAGGCTGAAGAGCATAGGAAAAAGGCAAAATAACATGGGCAGTTTTCTTAAGTCAAATAACAATTCCAAATAGAAGAAACATAATAAGTAAGGGGTTAAACAAAGTATAAAACCATATGTGAACAGTAGGGAACATGTTGAAGAAAAAGTCCCACCATCAATGAGAAGTATGTTCTTGAACATTAAATCCTATATTCATGAACTTATTGACTGTCATAGTAATAAAAACAGAATGTTCAATCAAGGTACAAGTACATCTATCTACGAACCCTTTAATTCCCTACAAAATGCTACATAAGGATTCTAAGGATAAACTAATATTAGAAACAGACAACATAGGGGAATAACATTTGGGTCCACCATACCTGAGTTTTCATAGGGAGAAAATAGTAAGTGGTCCTTTCCCAATATAAATGATCAAAATGTGTTAGACATCTGGAAAGAGGAGATCCTAACTGATACATAGAAGTTGTGCTTGGGTTATCAGTCACAATACACACTAATTGGGGGGCTATTAAAAAAAAAACATATTATAGGATTTAGGAATAACAGTCCATTTACAATGCTTGATGCAATGTTCTAATAAATAGGTCTCCCAGGTGCAAAAATTTGCTCCACATAGAAGTTCTTCAGTAGTTTTATCACAGTCAGTCTATGCTGCTACTGCTGCTAAGTCACTTCAGTCGTGTCCGACTCTGTGTGATCCCATAGACGGCAGCCCACCAGGCTCCACCGTCCTTGGGATTCTCCAGGCAAGAACACTGGAGTAGGTTGCCATTTCCTTCTCCAGTGCATGAAGGTGAAAAGTGAAAATAAAGTCACTCAGTCATGTCCGACTCTTTGTGACCCCATGGACTGCAGCCCACCAGGCTCCTCCATCCATGGGATTTTTCAGGCAAGAGTACTGGAGTGGGGTGCCATTGCCTTCTCCTCAGTCAGTCTATAAGTGCATGTTATTATCAAATTTCAAATAATTTCCAGTAAAATGTAACCAATGCTGTGTGGCGTGCTTAGTCACTTAGTCATGTCCAACTCTTTGCTACCCCACACTGTAGCCAGCCAGGCTTCTCTGTTCGTGGAGATTCTCCAGGCAAGAATACTGAAGTGGGTTGCCATGCCCTCCTCCTGGGGATCTTTCCAACCCAGGGATTGAACCCAGATGTCCCTCATTGCAGGCAGATTCTTTACTGTCTGAGCCACCAGGGAAGCCCAGGAATACTGGAGTGGGTAGCTTATCCCTTCTCCAAGGGATCTTCCCCACCCAGGAATTGAACCAGGGTCTTCTGTACTGCAGATGGGTTCTTTACCAGCTGAGCTACCAGGAAAGCCCTAATGTAACCAATATTCTTTCTTAAAAATAATGGGTAATGCATGAAATTGGCCCATGATGCTTGTGTTAGCTATATTATACTAATATATGGTTCCCTGGCACATGGTTCAGTGCACTTAGTAATGCCTTCATGAATAAGAAGCCTGGAGAAGGGAAAGTCTACCCAACTCCAGTATTCTGGCTTGGAGAATTCCCTGGGGTCACAAAGAGTTGGACACGAATGAATGACTTTCACTTTCACGAATAAGAACCCAATGATTGCCAGTAATCCATTCTTTAAATAAGTCCTTTCATGCATAGGAATTGAAAGTGAAAGTTGCTCAGTCGTATCTGACTCTTTGTGACCCCATGGACTATAGCTTGCCAGGCTCCTCTATCCATGGAATTCTCCAGGCCAGAATACTGGAGTAGGTAGCTGTTCCCTTCTCCAGGGGATCTTTCCAACTCAGGGATCAAATTCAGGCCTCCTGCAATGCAGGTGGATTCTTTACCATCTGAGCCACCAGGAAAGTCCAAGCATAGGCATTAGTAGACACCAAAATCCCTTGCACTTTATCTCTTTGAGCTAGGTAATATAATAGCTGTATAGAACAAACAGTCCAATCAAACATACAATTAAGGATTAGTTTGGTTTAGTTGAATTATTATTGAGTCATTAATCAACTATAAAAAGTCTTAATCATACCTTAGGCTGAGTTCATGTGGCTTTAATGTGGCATGTTTCCATTTAGCATTAAGGGTTAAGGCCTAGGCTATATCCTTGCCAGCAGTATGTAATCTTGTGGCCAAGGTTTCTCTATTGACAGCACTATTTATACCCTTACCAGGACCAACCAGTCCTAACAGAATGTCATACCATGTCGTTTGAACCTACAATTTGGGCAGGCAGGAAAACTAACCTTAAAATATGATACAGTCCTGTTCAGGATGGTAGAGTAGAAGGACATGCACTCATCTCCTGCAAGGGCACAAAATCACAGCTAGCTGTTGAGCAACCATTGACAGGAGGATGCTGGAATCCATCAAAAAAAAAAAAAAAAGATACCCCATGTTCAAAAACAAAGAAGAAGCTACAACCAAATGGTAGGAGGAGTGTAAGCACAATGAAATCAAATCCCATACCCACCATGTGGGTGACCTACAATCTGGAGAACAATGATACCAAGGAAGTTCTCCCACTTTTGTGAAGGTTCTGAGGCTCATGTCAGGGTTCCTAGCCTAGGGATCTGGTAAAAGGACTGGGAATCCCAGGGAATCTGAAGACCAGTGAGATTTGATTACAGGACTTTCATAGGACTGGGGGAAACAGAGACTCCACTTTTGGAAAGGGCTCAAATAAAATCTTGTGCATGCCAAGACCTGGGGAAAGGAGCAGTGAGTCCACAGAACACTGAATCAGACCTGCCTCTGAGCGTCTGAGGGTCTCTTGTGGAGGTGTGGGTCAGCAGTGGCTCACTGTGGGGATGGAGGCACTGGTAGCAACAGTCCTGGAAGGGGCCCCTTGGCTTAATTCCTCTTGGAGGTCACCATTAACCCTACCACAGAGCCCGTAGACTTCAGGGCTGGATTGCCTCAGGTCAAAACAATAACAGAGAGGGAAAGCAGCTGCACCTATCAGCAGATAATTGTATTCAAGTTTTACTGGGCACAGCCCCATCTACCAGAGCAAGACCCAATTTCCTTCACCATCAGTCCCCCCCATCAGGAAGCTTATACAAGCATCTTAGTCTCATTCACCAGAGGATAGACAGAAGAAGCAAGAAGAACCACAATCACTCACAGCTAGAACCAAAACCACATCACAAAAAGTTAACCAGAATGAAAAAGCAGAGAGCTTTGTCCCAGATGAAGAGACAAGACATAATCTCAGAAAAACCACCAAATGAAGTGGAGATAGGTAGCCTTCTAGAAAAAGAATTCAGAATAATGACAGTGAAGATGATCCAGGAACTCAGAAAAAACAATGGAGGCAAATATTGAGAAGATACAAAAACAGTTTACCAAAAACTTAGACCAACTAAAGAACAAACAGAGATGAACAATGCACTAGAAGGAATCAGTAGCAAAATATCCGATGTGGAAAAATGGAAAAGTAACCTGGAGGATAGAATGGTGATAATCACTGCTGCAGAACATAAAATAGAAAAAAGAATGAAAAAAATAAAGACAGCCTAGTCAGACACGACTGAGCGACTTCACTTTCACTTTTTCGCTTTCATGCATTGGAGAAGGAAATGGCAACCCACTCCAGTTTTCTTGCCTGGAGAATCCCAGGGGCAGGAGAGCCTGGTGGGCTGACATCTATGGGGTCACGCGGAGTCGGACACGACTGAAGTGACTTAGCAGCAGCAGCAGCAAAAAGAGGCCTCTGGGACAACTGTAAACCACCAACATTCACTTTATAGGGCCTCAAAAGAAGAAGAAGTGGGAGAAAAGGACCCAAGAAAATATTTGAAGAAATAATAGCTGAAAACTTCCCATAACATGGTAAAGAACGTATTCAACCAAATTCAGAAAGCACAGAGTTCTAGGCAGTTATGATAAACCCAAGGGGGATCACATCGAGACACATAGTAATCAAAATGATGAAAATTAAAGACAAAAATAAAATATTAAAAGCAAGGGAAATATGACAAACAGCATACTAGAGAATCCTTATAAGGTTATCAGCTGATTTCTCAACAGAAACTCTACAAATCAGAAAGGAACGGTATGATTATTTAAAGTGATGAAAGGGAAGATCCTACAACAAAGACTACTCTACCCAACAAGACCCATTCAGATTTATTGGAGAAATCAAAAGCTTTCCAGACAAGCAAAAATTAAGAGAATTAAGCACCGCAAAACCAGTTTTACAACAAATACTAAAGGAACTTCTTTAGGCAGACACACAAGAGAAAGAAACAACCTATACAAAACAAATCCAAAACAATTAAGAAAATGGTTTATTTTATTATTGTTGTTCAGTTGCTCAGTCGTGTCCAACTCTTTGTGACCCCATAGGTCGCAATTACAAATTGTTCTAGCCAGGACATGGAAGCAACCTAGATGTATATTTCCTTCTCTAATGCATGAAAGTGAAAACATAAAGCTTTTTAAAATCCAGATGAATAAGAGAATCATTTTGGAATTTTCTGGAAAATACAAATGCCCAAGTATTGTTATTTTTCTTCAAAGGTCCAGTTGTGTTTCTTTTGTTAAATATTAATTTACTTATTTTAATTGGAGGATAATTACAATATTGTGGTGGTTTTGGCCATACGTTGACATGAATCAGCCACGGGTGTACGTGTGCCCTTCGGTCCTGAACCCCCTCCCACCTTTGTCCCCATCCCATCCCTCTGGGTTGTCCAGAGCACTGGCTTTGAGTGCCCTGCTTCATGCATCGAACTTGCACTGGTCATCTGTTTTACATATGGTAATGTACATGTTTCAGTGCTATTCTCTCACATCATCCACATAGTCCAATAATCTGTTCTTTACATTTGTGTCTCTTTTGCTGCCTTGCTAATAAGATTGTCATTACCATCTTTCTAAATTCCATACATATGTGTTAATATACTGTATTGGTGTTAATCTTTCTGACTTACTTCACTCTTTCTTATATCTGAGTGATACTCCATTGTGTATATGTACCACAACTTCCTTATCCATTCATTTGCCGATGGACATCTAGGTTGCTTCCATGTCCTAGCTATTGAAAATAGTGCTGCAATGAACATTGGGGTACTTGGGTCTCTTTCATTCTTGGCGTGTATGCCAAGCAGTGGGATTGCTGGGTCATTTGGCAGTTCTATTTCCAGTTTTTTAAGGAATCTCCACACTGTTCTCCATAGTGGCTGTACCAGTTTTCATTCCCACCAACAGTGTAAGAGGGTCCCGTTTTCTCCACACTCTCTCCAGCATTTACTGTTTCTGGACTGGCATGAGATGATACCTCCTGGAGGAGGAGGGAGGGCCCTAAATGTCAGCCAGCTTACTCTCCTTTGGTATTCAACCTTGAAGGATTAGAGTCTTTCACAGGAAAGTTTTTTTTTTTTTTGTCTCTCTGGCGATCCCATGGTTTGGGTTGCTATGTCACATTAGTTCCCTCCGATTGTCCTCATGGCATTCAAGTCCAGTCCTTACCCTAAGCACTAACAATGCAGCCCACACCTCCCAGTCCAGCCTCAACTCGCTGGTAGTGGATACAAACATCTGAGCCCCTTTTCCACTGCTAGCTGCAGTTACATGCATATTCTGTGGGGTTTTTTTTGTTTGTTTTTTCCTCCCATGTTATGTTGCCCTCAGAGATTCCAAATCTCCCCACAGACAGGCCTGTGAGAGGGTTTCCTATTTTGTGGAAACTTCTACTCCTTCACTACTCTCTCCCCAGGACAAGTCTCCGTCCCTAAATCTTTTGTCTCTGTTTTCAACTTTTATATTTTGTCCGCCTTTCAAAGAGATCGGGCTGCCTTTCTGGGTGCCTGGTGTCCTCTGCCAGGATTCGGAGGTTGTTTTGTGAAAGTTTCTCGACATTCAAATGATCTTTATATGAACCTGTGGGGGGAGAAAGTGGTCTCCCCATCCTATTCCTTCACCATCTTGGGAACCGCCCCTCTCCAGATCTATTTCTAACGAGCAGCCCATGTTTTAAAGCAACTGGAGTATATGATGATATTTTACCTTTATCTAGGTTGTTTCCCTTTTCTGACTTCATATTCAGTACTCCCATTTCATTAAGTTTATGTTTTACAATTTCTCCATCTCTTTTTGTTGTTGCTGTTTTTCCTTCTCAAGCCTTAGTTAAGCATAGTAGAAAAGCTTTTGTATATACACATATATATAGTTAATTGCTCAGCTGTGTCCAACACTGCTATCCCATGGACTAGCCCACTAGGTTCCTCTGTCCATGAAATTCTTCAGACAAGAATATTGGAGTGGGTTGCCATTTCCTTCTCCAGGGGATCTTCTTGACCCAGGATTAAACTGAGGTTTCTTTGTGTTACAAGCAGATTCTTTTACTGTCTAAGCCACCAGGGAAGCCCAATATATATATAGTATGTATAATATATATATATTAGAAAATTTATGAATTTTTGCCTAGCTAAAAAAATTATGACACTTAGATTTCACTTGTATGACTTAGTATGAATAGAATGCTAGATTTATAATTTATTTTCACTCAAAACTTTCATATAGTTCCATGTATTTAGGCATCTTCTATTACTACTAAACATCTAGAATATTTATTATCTTAGTGATTTAAAAAAATTGAATGACGCTTGAAATTTCTAATTCTGAGAATGTAAAGAAAACTGTTAGAAAAAAGCAGGTTATTACAAAGTGATACAGTATTATTAACTAAAGCACAGATTTTGATCAAATTTCACAAAAAGTTATGCTAGTGTTCATTATTTGTTTTCATGCCTTATTCAAGACTTTGCAATGTATTTAATTTAATTGAGCAGCTTCAGCTGCATGCAACAAATTCTGGTCAATTCTCTTCATTTTTATTCTATTATAAAGATTTTCTAATTTTCCTTGTTATGGCTTCTTAGATACACTTTTATTTAAAAGTGTACATTTAATTTCCAAATACATAGGATTTTGTTTAAAATATCTTTAATATAGATTTCTCATTTTGATAATAATTTCTTGTTTCAATTATTTCTTCTCGGCAATCACCCTCTGTGTTTTTTTCAGTCTAACTTTATTGAGGCTTTCAAAGGCTAAGTCAAAGATCTTTCTTAGTAACTGTCACATTGTACTGGAAAATATGTGGGTGATTTTCAAATATCTTTTGATATTGAATTTGATATTCAAATATCTTTTGAAATATCAAAAGGTATTTCAAATATCTTTTGACATTGATTTCTAACATAATTCCACAGTGATAACAACATCTGTATAATTTCAACTCTTTAGACTATGAACATTTTGCACTGTGTTTTTTTGTCCCTAGTCTCCTATGTTCCAGTGTCTCCTAGTCTACAGTCTATGGTATCTTGAATAAAATTTATATTCTACTGATCATATAAATCTTAATTGTATTGAATTGGTTCATGGTGCTTTTCAGGTCTACTATATCCTTCTACTTCTTTGTATTAATTCATTCTATCGAATTAATTAATTCATTCTATTAATTTTTGAGAGTTTGATATAGAAACTCCCACTATAATATTAATTCATCTAATTAAAAATATAATTGCAATATATAGTGGAACGATATGTAAACTGATTCCATATTTTCCAAGTCTCTTATAAATGTGTTATCATACTTTTATAATTTAAAAAAATGTTACAAATATAATGCAAACTTTTGATAATGTTGAGCTAGTTGTGTACATGGTAAGGAATCTTGACTAATAAATGGGGCATAATTTTAGGGGGATAGCTTATGATGGTAATGAGATTGCTCAGCAACCTCTTTCATAAATTTGTGAATTACTCACTCATACAAAGACAGAAATCTGTGTTAAAGATACTTTCTGTGCAGTATCTCCATTTTATAGCTGCAAAGCGGTAATGTTTTTATAGGAATTTATACTTTTGTGCATATGGTGAGCAGCAGGATCATCAGGAGGAATTTTTAAGACATTACAGCACATTATTAATGCACAAGGAGTTAATGCAGCTACCAAAGAGGAGGCGTGTGATCACACAGTGACTCAGTCACATATGCTGTCAGGATTTATCCCTAACCAGACAGATAAGTTTTGTTCATAGTAAGTTACCATTAGGAGTGGACAGTGCTGCTTTTCCAGGCAGGTGAAATTATCTTGAGTTTGAACCTGGCTTGCATTTCTCCAGCGGAAAATACTATAGTGGTCTCCTATGTCTTTTCTTCTTAATTGCAGCGTCTCCTGAAAGATGGAGGTGTAAATCTCAATACATATTACAGTCAGGCCTCCAAGAATACTCAATTCATGATAATAACAGTGGGTTAATGGCACATTTTTCCTGTCTGGGGATCATCACTGATATGATATTGTCTTTTCCATGCACAGTCACATCAGCAGCTATAGGAGTACTGTTGGGTTGCTTCACCCAGAATTTAGTTCCAATTACAGTTATTTCATTTATGGATCCAGACACTCTTTCACCTCTAAATGTTAGTAAGGTAAGAGGTTCTCTTTTTTGTACTTTGCCAATGACACATGGAAGAATCAGCTATTGGGCAATTTGATCATGTTTATTAATAAATAGACCATCCTTTCCCTCATTTTGTAGAATTACTCAGATTTCTCCTTGGTAGTCTGGGTCCATAACTCCACATTGACACAGATCCTTTTTAACAATAAACTGTAGCATCCTCTGAGTAATTCAAAGTGTCCAGGAGGCATTTGATTCCAATACTAGTTGAAGTCACACATATCAATTTTTAGTAAGCATACGTTCAGATATAGAATACAAATCTAGTCTGGTGGCCTCAGGAGTAGCTTGGAAAGGGCTAATTTCTTAATTGTTTCAGAATTGAAATCTATTTTATGAATCTGTACATTTGGAAGAGTCATTTTCATCAAAAGAATCTCTGATTTTCTTATAGGTCCATTATTTAAAATATTGAGGGCAGAATTCAGGTCTTCCAATTTTTATACAAACCCTCTCCAAGTTTAATTAATTGATGTTTAAGCAAACCCTTCATTTCACTCAAATTAACAGCTTGAGGATAATTAGGAATATAAAAATTCCACTGTATATTATGTTCCTGGACAAACTCTTATATTAGCTTACATTCAGAAGAATCAATATAGTGAAAATGAGTATACTACCCAAAGCAACCTACAGATTTAATGCAAACCATATCAAGCTACCAATGGTATTTTTCACAGAGCTAGAACAAATAATTTCACAATTTGTATAGAAATACAAAAAACCTTGAATAGCCAAAGCAATCTTGAGAAAGAAGAATGGAACTGGAGGAATCAACCTGCCTGACTTCAGGCTCTACTACAAAGCCACAGTCATCAAGACAGTATGGTACTGGCACAAAGACAGAAATATAGATCAATGGAACAAAATAGAAAGCCCAGAGATAAACCCACGCACCTAGGCACACCTTATCTTTGACAAAGGAGGCAAGAATATACAGTGGAGAAAAGACAATCTTTTTAACAAGTGGTGCTGGGAAAACTAGTCAAATACTTGTAAAAGAATGAAACTAAAACACTTTCTAAAACCATAAACAAAAATAAACTCAAAATGGATTAAAGATCTAAACATAAGACCAGAAACTATAAAAATCTTAGTGGAGAACATAGGTAAAACACTCTCCAACATACATCACAGCAGGATCCTCTATGACCCACCTCCCAGAATATTGGAAATAAAATCAAAAATAAACAAATGGAATCTAATTAAAATTAAAAGCTTCTACACAACAAAGGAAACTATAAGCAAGGTGAAAAGACAGCCTTCAGAATGGGAGAAAATAATAGCAAATGAAGCAACAGACAAACAACTAATCTCAAAAATATACAAGCAATTCCTACAGCTCAATTCCAGAAAAATAAATGACCCAATCAAAAAGTGGACCAAAGAACTAAATAGACATTTCTCCAAAGAAGACATACAGATGGCTAACAAACACATGAAAAGATGCTCAACATCACTCATTATCAGAGAAATGCAAATCAAAACCACTATGAGGTGCCATTTCACACCAGTCAGAATGGCTGTGATCCAAAAGTCTACAAGCAATAAATGCTGGAGAGGGTGTGGAGAAAAGGGAACCCTCTTACACTGTTGGTGGGAATGCAAACTAGTACATCCACTATGGAGAACAGTGTGGAGATTCCTCAAAAAACTGGGAATAGAACTGCCTTATGATCCAGCAATCCCACTGCTGGGCATACACACCGAGGAAACCAGAATTGAAAGAGACACGTGTACCCCAATGTTCATCGCAGCACAGTTTATAATATCCAGGACATGGAAGCAACCTAGATGTCCACCAGCAGATGAATGGATAAGAAAGCAGTGGTACATATACACAATGGAGTATTACTCAGCCATCAAAAAGAATGCATTTGAGTCAGTTCTAATGAGGTGGATGAAACTGGAGCCTATGATACAGAGTGAAGTAAGCCTGAAAGAAAAACACCAATATAGTATACTAACGTGTATATATGGAATTTAGAAAGATTTTAACAATAACCCTGTATACGAGACAGCAAAAGAGACACTGATGTATAGAACAGTCTTTTGGACTCTGTGGGAGAGGCAGAGGGTGGGATGATTTGGGAGAATGGCATTGAAACATGTTTAATATCATATATGAAATAAGTCGCCAGTCCAGGTTTGATGCACGATACTGGATGCTTGGGGCTGGTGCACTGGGACGACCCAGAGGGATGTATGGGGAGGGAGGTGGGAGGTGGGTTCAGGATGGGGAACACATGTATACCTGTGGCAGATTCATCTTGATATATGGCAAAACCAATATAATATTGTAAAGTTAAAAAATAAAATAAAATTTAAAAAATAAATATTTTAATGCATCAAAAAATTAAATTAAAAAGAAAAATGTGACCAACTTTCACGTTGAATTTGAAGTGAACACCATAATATAAATTAGCTATCTTCAAAGTTTTAATAGTATTAGTCTGATTGGCTTTCCCAAAGAGAATGGCCACCAAACATCCAAAATAGGTATTCTCAAATATCGAGAATACCTGGCCCCACTTATTGGCATCCTTTATCTTGAATTAATGGGGCCAATGTAATCAATTTGCCATATTTGCCCAGGCAACTTGCCACATACCAATTGTCCTTTGACAAGCTGTGGCAAGCTTCTATGCTTAATATATTGACAAAATGGACATTGTAAAGTAACTGATTTAATTAGATTCATAGTTAAAGAAATGCCTGAATCCTGAGCCCACCTGTATGTTACTCTATCTCCCAGATGGCCACATTTTTGGTATGCTCAAAGTCAAGCCTTTTAAGTAACTGGAGTTTGGATCAACTTCTACAGCTTGGGTTCGGGTTTGTTCATCTGTAATAGAGTTATACCTTGGTTCTGTAGAATTTGGAACACTGTGGGCATACACATGAAACAATGAAACTTTAGTAGTTTGAACAGTTTCCCAAATGTCAGATCATAATTCCTTTCCCCATAGCCCTTTGGTTTGAATTTTCCATCATTCTCTACCCATAAGGGGAACCACGTGGCCAATCAATTGGCTACTGACCATGAATCTGTGTATATATGACATTCAGTTAGATTTTCTTGCTTTAGTACCTATGAACACCATAAAACTCAGCAAACTGGCTACTTTTTACCCTCCTCAGTAGTTGTTAGCAATTTAGTAGTGATTGAATTATACACCATCATTTTCCAATAGTGAGTGGATCCTATATATTTAGCTGACCCATCAGTCGGAGAAGGCAATGGCACTCCACTCCAGTACTCTTGCCTGGAAAATCCCATGGACGAAGGAGCCTGGTGGGCTGCAGTCCATGGGGTCGCTAAGCGTCAGACACAACTGAGCAACTTCACTTTCACTTTTCACTTTAATGCATTGGAGAAGGAAATGACACCCCACTCCAGTACTCTTGCCTGGAAAATGCCATGGATGGAGGAGCCTGGTAGGCTGTAGTCCATGGGGTCTCGAAGAGTTGGACACGACTGCGCGACTTCACTTTCACTTTTCACTTTCATGTATTGGAGAAGGAAATGGCAACCCACTCCAGTGTTCTTGCCTGGAGAATCTCAGGGACGGGGGAGCCTGGTGGGCTGCCGTCTATGGGGTCGCACAGAGTCGGACACGACTGAAGTGACTTAGCAGCAGCAGACCCATCAGTATGTATGCTGTTTTTCTTGTGTGGTTTAAGAGTCAAAGGACTTTCCCCATTTTACAGGTGACTCAGTTATCTTAGACCTAATTATAGTTTCTTGCTCAAGGCCTTCTATAGGAATTTCAGAAGCCTTTTCAGGTAAGGCAGTGAGTCCATGTGGTCCAGGTTTGGTTCAGTCCTGAATATATCATTTCCATTTTATTATGATGGGCACTTCGACTTACCCAATCCTGTGGTACAAGGATGGTACCCAACGGTACTTTGTACCAGAGAAACTTTATACCATTGCATGATTGGCACTTAAGATCTCAATATTATAGTGTGATATATAGTCAATTAGGGCTTTCCAGATGGCTCGAGTGGTAAAGAACCTTCCTGCCAATGCAGGAGACTCAAGAAACACAGGTGTGATCCCTGGGTTGGGAAGATCCGCTGGAAGAGGAAATGGCAACCCACTCCAATATTCTTGCCTGGAGAACCCCAAGGACAAAGGAGTTTGATGAGCTACAGTTCGTGGGGTCACAAAGAATCAGATATAGCTGAGCAACTAACACTAATATTAATATAGTCAATTATTTTGTATCAACCAAAGGCCAATAACAAACCAAAAACTTTTTTTTAAGGTAGTGTTATTTCTCCTGACCTTTGGATATTTCTGTTCAAACTACTGCACAATTGCACTCATCGCACATGCTCCAAAGGAATGCTCAAAATTCTTCAAGCTAGGCTTCAACAGTACTCGAACCAAGAACTTCCACATGTTCAAGCTGGATTTAGAAAAGTCAGAGGAACCAGAGATCAAATTGCCAACATCCACTGGATCACCAAAAAGCAAGAGAATTCCAGAAAAACATCTACTTCTGCTTTATTGACTAAGCTAAAGCCTTTGACTGTGTGGATCACAACAAACTGTGGAAAATTCTTAGTGATGGGAATACCAGACCACCTTACCTGCCTCCTAGAAATCTGTATGCAGGTTAAGAGGCAAGAGTTAGAACTGGACATGGAACAATGGAGTGGTTCAAAATTGGGAAAGGAGTATGGCAATGCTGTATATTGTCACCTTGCTTATTAAACTTATATTCAGAGTACATCATGTGAAATGCCAGACTAGATGAAGCACAAGCTGGAATCAAGATTGCCAGGAGAAATATCAACAACATCAGATATACACATGACACCACCCTTATGGCAGAAAGCAAAGAGGAAGCAAAGAGAAACCAAAGAGCCTCTTAATGAAAGTGAAAGAGGAGAGTGAAAAAGTTGGCTTAAAACTCAGTATTCAAAAAACTAAGATCATAACATCTGGTCCCATCACTTCATGGCAAATAGATGGGGAAACAATAGAAACAGTGAGAAACTTTGTTTTGGGCTCCAAAATCACTGCAGATGGTGACTGCACCCTTGAAATTAAGAGACACTTACTCTTTGGAAGAAAAGTTATGAAAAACTTAGACAGCACATTAAAAAGCAGAAATATTACTTTACTGATAAAAGTCTGTATAATCAAACCTATGGTTTTTCCAGTAGTCATGTATGAATATGAGAGATGGACCATTAAGAAAGCTGAGTGCCAAATAATTGATGCTTTTGAACTGTGGTGTTGGAGAACGCTCTTCAGAGTCCTTTGGAATGCAAGGAGATCAAACCACTCAATCCTAAAGAAAATCAATCCTGAATATTCATTGGAAGGACTGATGCTGAAGCTGAAACTTCAATACTTTGGCCATCTAATGCGAAGAATGGACTCATTGGAAAAGACGCTGATGCTGGGAAAGATTGAAAGTAGGAGGAGAAGGGGACAACAGAGGATAAGATAGTTGGATGGCATTACTGACTCGATGAACACGAATTTGAGCAAGTTCTGGGTGTCAGTGATGGACAGGAAGCCTGGCATACTGCAGTCCAGGGGTTCACGAAAATTCGGTCATAGCTGCGTGACTGAACTGAACTGAATTGGGAATTTCCTACTCTAAAAGCCCAAAGGTATTCTTTTGTCTTGCTGTTTTTGTCATGAGCTCCTAAGTAGTATACTGTTCAGTTATAGAAACATACAACTATGTGTTGCCAGGTTATCCTGATCATAAGTCTAAAGCACACTGTATTGCACTTTTAGTCACATCAAAAACCTATTGTTTCTGAACAGCCCATTGAAATTTATGCTTTTTCCTAGTTTCTTTTTAAAGTGGACTCAATATCTGGCCCAAATGTGGAATATACTGTCTCCAGAAACCACGTAGCCCTACAAATTTCTGAGTCTCCCTCTTCTTTGGGGGAGTTTTAAATTCCATTATGTTTTGTTTAGCCTTAGGCAAAATCTGTGTCCTTTAGCCCATTGTATTCTTGAGAAAACTTTACAGTGTGGGTGAGTTCTTGAACTTTGGAGAGAAAGTTCATCACCCATCATTTGTTTTTTAAGATATTAATACACTGGTTTAGAGGTTTTTTTATTTTATTTTTTAAATTTACAATATTGTATTGGTTTTGCCATGTATCAAAATGAATCTGCCATAGGTATACATGTGTTCCCCATCCTGAACCCTCCTCCCTCCTCCCTCCCCATACCATCCCTCTAGATTGTCCCAGTGCACCAGCCCCAGGCATCCGGTATCAGGCATCGAACCTGTACTGGCGACTTGTTTCATATATGATATTATACTTATTCCAATGCCATTCTCCCAAATCATCCCACCCTCTCCCTCTCCCTGAGTCCAAAAGACTGTTCTATACATCAGTGTCTCTTTTGCTGTCTCGTAAACAGGGTTATTGTTACCATCTTTCTAAATTCCATATATATGCGTTAGTATACTATATTGGTTTTTCTTTCGGGCTTACTTCACTCTGTATCATAGGCTCCAGTTTCATCCACCTCATTAGAACTGACTCAAATGCATTCTTTTTAATGGCTGAGTAATACTCCATTGTGTATATGTACCACAGCTTGCTTATCCATTCATCTGCGGATGGACATCTAGGTTGCTTCCATGTCCTGGCTATTATAAACAGTGCTGCGATGAACATTGGGGTACATGTGTCTCTTTCAATTCTGGTTTTCTCAGTGTGTATGCCCAGCAGTGGGATTGCTGGATCATAACGCAGTTCTATTCCCAGTTTTTTGAGGAATCTCCATACTGTTCTCTATAGTGGCTGCACTAGTTTGCATTCCCATCAACAATGTAAGAGGGTTCCCTTTTCTCCACACCCTCTCCAGCATTTATTGCTTGTAGACTTTTGGATCGCAGCCATTCTGACTGGTGTGAAATGGCACCTCATTGTGGTTTTGATTTGCATTTCTCTGATAATGAATGATATTGAGCATCTTTTCATGTGTTTGTTAGCCATCTGTATATCTTCTTTGGAGAAAGTCTATTTAGTTCTTTGGCCCATTTTTTGATTGGGTCATTTATTTTTCTGGAATTGAGCTATAGGAGTTGCTTGTATATTTTTGAGATTAGTTGTTTGTCTGTTGCTTCATTTGCTATTATTTTCTCCCATTCTGAAGGCTGTCTTTTCACCTTGCTTATAGTTTCCTTTGTTGTGCAGAAGCTTTTAAGTTTAATTAGGTCCCATTTGTTTATTTTTTCTTTTATTTCCAATATTCTGGGAGGTGGATCATAGAGGATCCTTCTGTGATGTATGTCAGAGAGTGTTTTTAATACTATTTCCTCTGTTGGTCTTTGTATCATATCATCAATATAATGAGATATTTGTACATCATCAGATACTTATAGGTGATCTGAATTTTCAGCAACAAACTTGTGACAAATAGTAGACTTATGTATACATCCTTGTGGAAAGCAGCTAAACATATATTGTCTCCCTTGCTCATGAATACAAATCAATTCCATAATTGTTCTATGGGTATAGTAAAGAAGGCATTGACCAGATCAATTACTGCATATCATTGTCCAAGATGGCTATGTATTTGTTCTATTAAAGCTATAGTATCAGGGATTGCAGCAGAAGTAGAGTTACTTTGTGATCCTATGGACTGCAGCCCACCAGATTTCTCTGTCCATGGGATTCTCCAGGCAAGAATAATGGAGTGGATTGCCATGCCCTCCTCCAGGGGATCTTCTTGACCCAGGGATTGAACCCACATCTCTTAACTTCTCCTGCATTGGCAGGTGGGTTCTTTATCACTTACCCCACCTGGGAAACCCAGCAGCCATACAGAGTTACTCAGTTCACTAAACGTGCTCTGTATAGTTTTAGTAATTCCAACTGCCCCGTGGGAATTCAGTATTGCTTCAATTTAACTAATTTTCTAGTGGCCAGCAATTTTATGGGGGCACAACTAACTTTCCCACAATTTCAGGAGATGCCAGTTTTAAAGCACACACTTCAAACGGATATCTTCTAGCTTCAAGACTGAAAGTCATGCTGGCCCAAATGTCAATCTCCATTATATATTCTGGAATAGGAGTGATCATTACTGATTAAGTTCTTATAGATAATTGCCCTATTTTAAAATCAATTATAGTTTGTACAACTTCTGTTTACCCCCAAGGCCAGTTATTATCACTTTCACTTTCTGTCCTTTAAAATTCTTGGGATTTCCAAGATAGCAGAGGAATAAAACAGGGAGATCACCTTCCTCCCCACAAATACATCAAAAATTTATCTATATATGGAACAACTCCTAGAGGACACCTTTGGAATGCTGGCAGAAGACCCCAGACTTGCCAAAAGCAAGTCAATTTCCTTTTAATGAGGTAGGGAAAAGATTTTAAAGAGAGAGAGAGAGAAAGAATTTCAGGACAGGGATATGTGCCAGGGAGGAATACGTGAATGAGGAAAAGCTTCCCCACACTCATAAGCCATCTCATAGGTGAGGACAGGAGGGAGCTTCCAAACTTCAGAGGGGAGTATAATGGTGGGTGCTCAGGAGACAAAATGGAGAGAATTCACCACAGAGATCATTGTCAAACAGCACTTTCCAGCCAAAAGTGGCTCTCACACTCACACCCACAGCAGAGAGTGGGTACGGGATGCTGAGGCTCAGGCTTGGGTCTTGGACCTAGGGAGAGAACCAGGGCTGGCTGCAGTGAGGATATTCTGAGAGGGCTAGTGGACATAGCTTAGAGAGACCAGGGAAAAGATTGGGTGTCCCAGAAAGGCAAGATATTGTTGTGGATGGGACACTGTAACTCCGTGCATTCATAGACAGTGGCTGTGTGCCCCAATGGCCACCAAAACTGGCAAAACCAGTAGCAGTGCCAATGGCAGAATTAGACCCATCTGAAGTTTACAGTCCCAGAGAGGGAAATGTAAGCCACCAAGTAAGGGAAAGTGCCTGAGGCAGCAGGCGAAACATTGCCACTGTGGTCCCAAATCCAGAGGTGGCAGCTGCCACCAGGTGGTGAACAGACACAGGTGCCACCCACACCTTCCTGGGGGCCTAAGCTTTCCTTAGGGACCCACAACTTGGAGGCAATTCCTCTGAGAGAGTGCACGGCCCACCTCAGGCCAAGTCTCTACCATTGCAGGAACTTCTGGTACCTCTCAAGCGTGGCTTCAATATTCGTCCCTTTCCCCAGCCTGAGTGAGCAAGTGAGCCCTAACAAGCCTGAGCCTCTCCCCGCTACCCTCACCCTCCCCGTGTCTGGGAGGGAATAGACACCAGAATGTGGCCTACAAGCAGAGCCAGGCCCAAAATCAAAGCAGAACATCAGGGGCTATATGACCAAAGAAGAGAATGAGAGTTAGCATGTACACTGGATTAAATTCCCCAGTTAGCCTAAAACCATGGATTTTAGGGGCAACTGTGAACTTTGGGAGCCAGTAAAAAATGGAGTAAGGCCATATCTGAGACTGAGCAGACCCTACACTGTCCACAACAGGTCCAGAGACCTTCTTAGAAATATTGGAGGACTTTGATATGAGTTCCTTTCAGAGTTCTGGACCACTGAATGTTTCTTTCACAAGTAGTCTTGAAGTTTTGTCTTCTGTGCTTTGCAGCCTATGAAGTCGTTCTACAGTAATGGGTCAGGCTTGAACACCTGATGCAGGAAACCTGAGTCCAGGACTTTGAGCCACCAGAGAATTCCTAGCCCCATGGAACATTAATTGGCAAGAGCTCTCCCAAAGGCCACCATCTCAACACTAAGATCAAGCCCTACACAAAAGTCAGCAAGCTCTGGGGCTGGACTCCGCATGCCAGTCCTCCAGCAAATGAGCATCACAACCCTGCACATTAGCAGGTAGGCTGGCCAAAGCCACACAAAACCCATCGACAGCCCAAACCACATTGCTGTACATGGCACTGCCCTTCAGAGAGACAAGATTCAGCTCCACCTACCAGATCAGATCAGATCAGATCAGTCGCTCAGTCGTGTCCGACTCTTTGCGACCCGGTCCAAACCCATCCATGAGGGGCAGAATTCACATTAAAGAGGAATTAAGACCTTCCAGCCTGATGAAAGGTGTCTCCAAACATAGTAAGTTAAATGACAGGAAAAGACAGAGAAACATGCAGCAGATGAAGGAACACAATAAAACCCCACAAAACCAAATAAATGACAAGGAAATAGGCAGTCTACCTGAAAAGAAATTCATAGTAATGAGAGTAAAGGTGAACCAAAATTGTGAAAAATAAAAATAAAAAACAGAGGCACAGACAAATAGATTGGAAGTATGGATTGAGATTTGATTACAGAGCTTACACAGGACTGGGGAAACAGACTCTTGGAGGGCACAAACAAAATCTTGCATGCCCCAGAACCCAGGAGAAAGGAGCAGTGATCCCACAAGAGACTGACCCAGATTTGCCTGTGAGTGTCCAGGAGTCTCCAGGGTAGGCATGGGTCAGTGGTGGCCTGCTGCAGGGTCAGGGGCACTAAGTGTTGCAGTGTGTGCACAGGACCTTCCAAAGGAGATTGCCATTATCTTCATTATCCCCACTATAGTCTGGTCTCAGGTCAAACAAGGGAGGGAACACAGCCCCTCTGATCAACAGAATATTGAATTAAAGATTTACTGAGCAAGGTCCCACCACCCATCAGAACAAGACCCAGTTTCCCCCATGGTCAGTCTCTCCCATCAGGAAGCTTCCATAAGCTTCTTATCCTTATCTTTATCCATAAGAGGACAGATAGAATTAAAGCCATAGTCACAGAAAACTAATCAAACTGAACACATGGACCACAGCCCTAACTCAGTGTAACTATGAGCAATACTGTGTAGGGCCATCCAAGATGGACAGGTCATGGTGGATAGTTCTGAAAAAAAAAAAATGTGGTCCATTGGAGAAGGGAATGGCAAACCCCTGCAGCATTCTTGCATTGAGAACCCCATGAACAGTATGAAAAAGCAAAAGTTATGACACTGAATGATGAATTCCCCAGGTCAGTAGATGCCCAATATTCTACTGGAGAAAAGTGGAGAAATAGCTACAGAAAGAATGAAGAGATGGAACCAAAGTGAAAACAATGCCCAGTTGTGGATGTGACTGGTGATGAAAGTAAAGTCTGATTCTGTAATGAACAATATTGCATAGGAACCTGGAATGTTAGGTCCAGGAATCAAGGTAAATTGGAAGTGGTCAAACAGGAGGTGGCAAGAGTAAACATTGACATTTTAGGAAACAATAAATTAAAATGGAATGGGCAAATTTAATTCAGGTGACCATTATATCTGCTACTGTGGGCAAGAATCCCTTAAAAGAAATGGAGAGCCCTCATAGTCAACAAAAGAGTCCAAAATGCAGTACATGGGTGCAATGTACTGCAAAAGTGAAAGTGAAAGTGAAGTCACTCAGTCGTGTCCGACTCTTTGCAACCCCATGGACCGTAGGCCACCAGGCTCCTCTGCCCACGGGATTCTCCAGGCAAGTATACTGGAGTGGGTTGCCATTTCCTTCTCCAGGGGATCTTCCCAACCCAGGGATTGAACCAAGGTCTCCCACATTGCAGGCAGATGCTTTAACCTCTGAGCCACTGCAAAATGTACTGTCAAAAACAACAGAATGATCTCTGTTTGATTCCAAGGCAAACCATTCAATATCACCGTAATTCAAGTCTATGCCCCATCCACTAAAGCAAAAGAAGGTGAAGATGAAAGGTTCTAAGAAGAACTACAACACCTTCTAGACCTAACACCAAAAACAGATGTCCCTTTTCTCATAGAGGATTAGAATGCAAAAGTAGAAAATCAAGAGAAACCTGGAGTAACAGGTAAGTTTGGCCTTTGAGTACAAAAGGAAGCAGATCACAGGCTACCAGTTTTGCCAAGAGAACACACTGGTCTTAATTTTGGACTCTGGGAACAGCAGAGGGTGGGATGATTTGGGAGAATAGCATTGAAATATGTATAATATCATATCTGAAACGAGTCGCCAGTCTAGGTACGATGCCTGATAATGGATGCCTGGGGATGGTGCACTGGGACGACCCAGAGGGATGGTATGGGGACGGAGGAGGGAGGAGGGTTCAGGATGGGGAGCACGTGTATACTTGTGGTGGATCTATCTCGATGTATGGCAAAAGCAATACAATATTGTAAAGTTAAGCAAAATAAAATTTAATTAAAAAAAACACACAAAAAAAACACCCTCTTCCAACAACACAAGAGACGACTCTACACATGGACATCACCAGATGGTCAATACTGAAATCAGACTGACTATATTCTTTGCAGTTAAAGACTGAGAAGTTCTGTACAGTCAGTAAAAACAGTACTGCATGCTCACTGTGGCTCAGATCATGAACTCTTTATTGAAAATTCATACTTAAATTGAAGAAAGTAGGGAAAACCACTAGACCATGCAGATCAGATCAGATCAGTCGCTCAGTTGTGTCCGACTCTTTGCGACCCCATGAACTGTAGCACGCCAGGCCTCCCTGTCCATCACCAGCTCTCGGAGGTCACTCAGACACATCCATCGAGTCAGTGATGCCATCCAGCCATCTCATCCTCTGTCGTCCCCTTCTCCTCCTGCCCCCAATCCCTCCCAGCATCAGAGTCTTCTCCAATGAGTCAACTCTTCGCATGAGGTGGCCAAAATACTGGAGTTTCAGCTTTAGCATCATTCCTTCCAAAGAAGTCCCAGGGCTGATCTCCTTCAGAATGGACTGGTTGGATCTCCCTGCAGTCCAAGGGACTCTCAAGAGTCTTCTCCAACACCACAGTTCAAAAGCATCAATTCTTCAGTGCTCAGCCTTCTTCACAGTCCAGCTCTCACATCCATACATGACCACAGGAAAGACCATAAACTTGACTAGGCAAAACTTTGTTGGCAAAGTAATGTCTCTGCTTTTGAATATGCTATCTAGGTTGGTCATAACTTTCCTTCCAAGGAGTAAGCGTCTTTTAATTTCATGGCTGCAGTAACCATCTGTAGTGATTTTGGAGCTCAGAAAAATAAAGTCTGACACTGTTTCCACTGTTTCTCCATCTATTTCCCATGTAGTGATGGGACCAGATGCCATGATCTTCGTTTTCTGAATGTTGAGCTTTAAACCAACCTTTTCACTCTCCACTTTCACTTTCATCAAGAGGCTTTTTAGCCCCTCTTCACTTTCTGCCATACGGGTGGTATCATCTGCATATCTGAAGTTATTGATATTTCTCCCAGCAATCTTGATTCCAACTTATGTTTCTTCCAGTCCAGCATTTCTCATGATGTACTCTGCATATAGGTTAAATAAACATGGTGACAATATACAGCCTTGACGTACTCCTTTTCCTATTTGGAACCAGTCTGTTGTTCCATGACCAGTTCTAAGTGTTGCTTCCTGACCTGCATACAGATTTCTAAAGAGACAGATCAGGTGGTCTGGTATTCCCATCTCTTTCAGAATTTTCCACAGTTTATTGTGATCTAGACCATGCAGGTATGACCTAAATCAAATCTATTACAATTATATAGTGGAAGTGAAAAATAGATTCAAGGGATTAGATCTGACAGATGGAGAGTCAGAGAACTATGTACAGAAGTTCATGATATTGTATAGGAAGCAGTGATCGAGACCATCCCTAAGAAAAAGTAATGCAAAAAGGCAAAATGGTTGTCTGAAGAGGCCTTACAAATAGTTGAGAAAAGAAGAAAAGCTAAAGGCAAAGGAGAAAAGGAAAGATATATTCATCTGAATGTAGAGCTCCAAACAATAGCAAGGAGAGATTAAAAAAAAATAGCCTTCCTCAGTGATCAACGTGAAGAAATAGAGGAAAACAATAGAATGGGAACGACTAGAGATCTCTTCAAGAAAATTAGAGATACCAAAGGAACATTTCATGCAAAGATGGGCACAATAAAGGACAGAAATGGTAGGGACCTAACAGAAGCAGAAGATATTAAGAAGAGGTGGCAAGAATACACAGAAGAACTGTACAAAAAAGATCTTCACGACCCAGGTAATCAAGATGGTGTGATCACTCACCTAGAGCCAGACATCCTGGAACACAAAGTCAACTGGGCCTTAGGAAGCATCACTATGAACAAAGCTAATGGAGGTGATGGAATTCCAGGTGAGCTATTTCAAATGCTAAAAGATGGTACTGTGAAAGTGCTGCACTCAATATGCCAGCAAATTTGGAAAACTCAGCAGTGGCCACAGGATGGGAAAAAGTCAGTTTTTATTCCAATCCCAAAGAAAGGCAATGCCAAAGAATGTTCACACTACTGCACAATTTCACTCATCTCACATGCTAGCAAAGTAATGCTCAAAATTCTACAAGCCAGGCTTCAACAGTATGTGAACCATGAAATTCCTGATGTTCAAGCTGGATTCAGTAAAGGCAGCATAAGCAGATATCAAATTGCCAACATCTGCTGGATCACTGAAAAAGCAAGAGAGTTCCAGAAAAACATCTACTTCAGCTTTATTGACTACACCAGAGCATTTGACTATGTGGATCACAACAAACTGGAAAATTCTTAAAAAGATGGGAATACCAGACCACTTGACCTGCCTCTTGAGAAATCTGTATGCAGGTCAAGAAGCAACAATTAGAATAGGACATGGAACAACACTGGTTCCACACACGGGAAAGGAGTAAATCGAGGCTATATATTGTCATTTTGCTTATTTAACTAATATGCAGAGTACATCATGAGAAATGCTGGGCTGGATGAAGCACAAGCTGGAATCAAGATTGCTGGGAGAAATATCAATAACCTCAGACACGCAGATGACACGACCCTTATGGCAGAAAGTGAAGAAGAACTAAAGCGCTTCTTGATGAGAGTGAAAGAGGAGAGTGAAAAAGTTAGCTTAAAACTCAGCATTCAAAAAACAAGGGTCATAGCATCCAGTCCCATCACTTCATGGGAAATAGATGGGGAAACAGTAGAAACAGTGCCAGACTTAATTGTTTTGGCCTCAAAATCACTGCAGATGGTGACTGCAGCCATGAAATTAAAAGATGCTTGCTCCTTGGAAGAAAAGCTATGACCAACCATATTAACACCATATTAAAAAGCAGAGACATTACTTTGCTGACAAAGGTCCGTCTAGTCAAAGTTATTGATTTCTCCAGTAGTTATGTATGGATATGAGAGTTGGACTCTACAGAAAGCTAAGTGCCAAAGTATTGATGCTTTTGAACTGTGGTGTAGGAGAAGACTCTTGAGAGTCCTTTGGCCTGCAAAAGATCAAATCAGTCAATCCTAAAGGAAATCAGTCCTGAATATTCATTGCAAGGACTGATGCTAAAGCTGAAACTCCAATACTTTGGCCACCTGATGTGAAGAACTGACTCATTGGAAGACACCCTGATGCTGGGAGAGATTGAAAGCAGGAGGAGTAGGGGACGACAGAAGATTAGATGGTTGGATGGTGTCACTGACCTGACAGACATGAGTTTCAGCAAGCTTCAGGAGTTGGTGATGCACAGGGAAGCCTGGCGTGCTGCAGTCCATGAGGTCATGACAAGTGGGACAGACTGAGCAACTGAAATGAACTGATGGATCAAGAAAACACAAGCAATGTTCAACAAGGACCTAGAAGTATTAAAGAATAGAAAATCAGCAATGAATAACACAATAACTGAGATTAAACACACACTAGAGGGAACCAATAGCAGAATAACTGAGGCAGGAGAATGAATAAGCGAGCTGAAAGAATGGTAGGAATAACTGTAGCAGAGCAGAATAAAGAAAAGTGAGTAAAAAGAAATGAGAAAAATCTCAGAGACATCTGGGACAATATTAAGTGAACAAACATTCAAATCATACAGGTCCCAGAAAAAGAAGACTAAAGAAAAAGGCATGAGAAAATATTTCAAGAGATTATAGTAAAAAATCTTTCCTAAAATGGGAAAGGAATTATCCACCCAATTCCCAGTAGCCCAGAGGGTCTCACACAGGATAAATTCAAGTGAAAGATGCCAAGACACATATAAATCAAACTAACAAAAATGAAACACAAAGAACAAATATTAAAAGCACCAAAGGAAAGGAAACTAATAATATACAAGGGGGTTCCCATAAGGCTAACAGAGGATCTTTCAACAGAAGCTCTGTGGGTCAGAAGGGAGGGACAGGATATACTTAAAGTGCTGAAAGGACAAAACTTACAACCAAGATTACTCTATCAGGCAAGGATCTTATTCTTATTCAAAGGAAAAATCAAAAGTGTTACAGATAAGCAAGAATTAAGAGAATTCAGGATCATAAACCAGCTTTACACAAATTCTAAAGGAACTTCTCTAGACAGGAAACATTAGAGAAAGAAAAGGCCTACAAAAACAAACCCAGAACAACAAAGTAATGGTAATAGGATGTTGCTGCTGCTAAGTCGCATCAGTCGTGTCCGACTCTGTGCGACCCCATAGACGACAGCCCACCAGGCTCCCCCATCCCTGGGATTCTCCAGGCAAGAACGCTGGAGTGGGTTGCCATTTCCTTCTCCAATGCATGAAAGTGAAAAATGAAAGTGAATTTGCTCAGTCGTGTCCGACTCTTCATGACCCCATGGACTGCAGCCTACCAGGCTCCTCCGTCCATGGGATTTTCTAGGCAAAAGTACTGGAGTGGGGTGCCATTGCCTTCTCTGTTCCTTCTTTAATGCATGAAAGTGAAAACTGAAAGTGAAGTTGCTCAGTCATATCCTACTCCTAGCCACCCTATGGACTGCAGCCTACCAAGACTTTTCTGTCCATGGGATTTTCCAGGCAAGAGTACTGGAGTGGGTTGATATATCAATAATTACCTTAAATGTTAATGGACTAAATGTTCCAACCAAAAGACACAGATTGGCTGAATGGATACAAAAATTAGTCCCCTATACATGCTGTTGACAAGAGACCCACCTCAGATATAAGGATACATACAGACTGAAAGTGAGGGGCAAGAAAAAGATTCTATGCAAAGGAAATCAAAAGAATGTGGGAGTAGCAATACTTATATCAGATAAAATAGAATTTAAAGAGTGTTACAAGAGACAAAGAAGGATAATATATATTGATCAAGAGATCAATCCAAGAAGATATAGCAATTATAAATATATATGCACCCAAAATAGGAGCACCTCAATACATAAGGCAAATACTAACAACTATTATAAAGGAAATCCAGAGTAACACAATAATAATGGAAAACTTTAATACCCCATTCACACCAATGGAAAGATCAGACAGAAAATTAATAAAGAAACACAAGCTTTAAATGATACACTGGACCCATTGGACCTAAATGATGTCTACAGGGCATTCATCCAAAAGCAGTAGCCTTCACATTTTTCTTAATTGCACATGGAACATTCTCCAGGATAGATCACATCTTGGGTCAGAAATCAAGTGTTGTCAAATTTTAAAAAACTGAAATCACTTCAAGTATCTTTTCTGATGACTATGCTATAAAATTAGGTGTCAACTACAGGGGGGAGGGACTATAAAACCACAAACACATGGAGGCTAAACAATGTGATACTGAATAAACAACAGGTCACTGAATAACTCAAAAGGAAAATCAAATTATAACTAGAAAATAATGAGAAGGAAAACATGACAACTGGAAACCTATGGGAGGCACTAAAGCAGTGCTAAGAGGGGAGTTTATAACAATAAAAGCTTACATCTAGAGACAAGAAAAATATCTAATAAACAACATAACCTTAACCTAAAGGAACTAGAAAAAGTAGAACAAAAATCCCAAAGTTAGTAGAAATAAATAAATCTTAAGATCAGAGCAGAAACAAATGAAAAAGAAATAAAGGAGACAATAGCAAATACCAGTAGAGCTAAAATATGGTTCTCTGAGAAGATAAAATTGACAAACCATCAGAAACATCAAAAAAAAGGGGGTGAGAGAAAATTCAATCAATAAAATTAGAAAAGGAAAAGGAGAAGATATAGCAGACAATACAAAAGTTCTTAAGAGATCACTATGAGCAACTGTACGCCAATAAAAAGGCCAATCTGGAAGAAATGGACAAATTCTTAGGAGTACAACCTTCCAAAACTTCACCAGGAAGAGATAGAAAATATGAACAGACCGATTCCAAGCACAGAAGTCAACACTGTAATAAAAAAATAGCCTCCAAAAAAAGCAAAAGCCCAGGGTCAGATGGCTGCACAGGTGAATTCTACCAAAAGTATAAAGAAGAGTTAACACATATACTGCTCAAACTCTTTTAGAAAACTGCAGAGGAAGAAAAACTCCCAATCTCATTTATGAGGTTACCATCATCCTGATAATGAAACCAGACAAAAATGCCAAAAAAAAAAAAAAAAAGGAAAGAAAATTACAGGCCAATACCATGATGAACACAGATTCAACAATCCTCAATAAAATTCTAGCAAACAGAATCAACAACACATTAAAATGATTGTATACCATGATCAAGTGGGCTTTATCTCAGGAATGCAAGGACTTCAATATATAAAAATCAAGCAATGTGATACACCATATTAAAAGTTGAACTTTAAAAATCATATGATCATCTCAATAGATGCAGAGAAAGCTTTTGATAAAATTCAACATCCATGTGTGATAAAAATTCTCCAGGTAGTAGACATAGAAGGATCATACCACAATGTAGTAAAGGCCATATACAACAAACCCACAGTAAACATTCTCAATGTTTACTCAAAGAACTGAAAGCATTTCCATTAAGATCAGGAAAAAGACAAGTGTGCCCACTCTTGTCACTATTATTCAACATAGTTTTGGAAGTCTTATCCACAACAATCAGAAAAGGAAAGGAATCTAGAATGGAGGAGAAATAAAATTCTCACTGTTTGCAGACGACATGACACTAAACAGAAAATAACCAGAGCTAATCACTAAATATAGCAGAGTCACAGGATATAGTATTAATATAAAGAAATCCCTTGAATTCCTATACACTAACAATAAAAAAAATCAGAAAGAGAAATCTCATTTGCCACTGTAACAGGAAGAATAAAATACCTAGGAATAGACCTAACTAAAGAGACAAAAGACCAGTATGCAGAAAACTATAAGATATTTTTGAAAGAAATCAAAGGTGACACAAACAGATGGAGATATATATATATATACCCTTTCTTGGATTGGAAAAATCAGTGCTGTGAAATGATTATAATACCCAAATCATTCTACAGACTCAATCAATTCCTATCAAACTATCAGTAGTGCTTTTCACAGGTAGAGCAAAAAATTTCAAAATACATGTGGAACACAAGAGACTCTGAATAGCCAAATCAAATCCTGAGGAGGGGAAATAAAAGAGCTAGAGCAATCAATCTTCCTGTCTTCAAACTACACTACAAAGCTACAGTCATCAATATAGTATGGTGCTGGCACAAAAACAGAAATATAGGCCAATGGAACAAGATAGAAAGCCCAGAGATAAGCCCATGCAACCATGGGCACCTTGACTTTGACAGAGAAGGAAAGAATATACAATGGAGAAAAGATAGCCTCTTCAATAAGAGTTTCTGGAAAACTGGATAGCTACACTTAAATTAATGAACTTAGAACACTCCACTCCAGTGTTCTTGCCTGGAGAATCCCAGGGATGGGGGAGCCTGGTAGGCTGCCGTCTATGGGGTCGCACAGATTCGGACACGACTGAAGCGACTTAGCAACAACAGCAGCAGAACACCCGCTAACACCATACACAAAAGTAAACTCAAAATGGATTAATGCAAGGCCATAAACTATAAAACTCTTAGAGAAAAACATATAACACCCCTTGACACAAATCACAGTGGATACTTTATGATCCACCTTTTAGAATAATGGAAATAAAAACAAAAATAAGCAAGTGAGACCCAATTAAATTAAAAAGCTTTTGCACAGCAAAAAAAAAAAAAACAAACAAAACAAGGTGAAAAGACAATCCTCAGAATGGGAGAATATAATAGAAAACAAAACAACTGACAAAGAGTAATCTCCAAAATATATAAGCAGCTGATGCAGCTCAATACCAGAAAAACAAACAAGCAAAAAAAAAAAAAAGGGCTAAAGACTCAAACATACATTACTCCAAAGAAGGCATACTCAGATGGTAAAGAATATGCCTGCAATGCAGGAGACCTGGGTACGGAAGAACCACTGGAGAAGGAAATGGCAACCCACCCAGTATTCTTGCTGGTGAATGCCATAGACAGGGGAACTTGGCAGGCTACAGTCTATGAAGTCACAAAGAGTCAGACACAATGGACCAGCTAACACACACACACACACACACAATATATACATGAAGGGATGTTCACCATCTCTCATTATTCAGTTCAGTTCAGTTCAGTTCAGTCGCTCAGTCGTGTCTGACTCTTAGCAACCCCATGAATCACAGCACACCAGGCCTCCCTGTCCATCACCAACACCCAGAGTTCATTCAGACTCACGTCCATCGAGTCAGTGATGCCATCCAGCCATCTCATCCTCTGTCGTCCCCTTCTCCTCCTGCCCCCAATCCCTCCCAGCATCAGAGTCTTTTCCAATGAGTCAACTCTTCGCATGAGGTGGCCAAAGTACTGGAGTTTCAGCTTTAGCATCATTCCTTCCAAAGAAATCCCAGGGCTGATCTCCTTCAGAATGGACTGGTTGGATCTTCTTGCAGTCCAAGGGACTCTCAAGAGTCTTCTCCAACACCACAGTTCAAAAGCATCAATTCTTCAGTGCTGAACCTTCTTCACTGTCCAACTCTCACATCCATACATGACCACAGGAAAAACCATAGCCTTGATTAGACGGACCTTTGTTGGCAAAGTAATGTCTCTGCTTTTGAATATGCTATCTAGGTTGGTCATAACTTTCCTTCCAAGGAGGAAGCGTCTTTTAATTTCATGGCTGCAGTCACCATCTGCAGTGATTTTGGAGCCCCCCAAAATAAAGTCTGAAACTGTTTCCACTGTTTCCCCATCTATTTCCCATGCAGTGATGGGACCAGATGCCATGATCTTCGTTTTCTGAATGTTGAGCTTTAAGCCAACTTTTTCACTCTCATTTTTCACTCTCATCAAGAGGCTTTTTAGTTCCTCTTCACTTTCTGCCATAAGGGTGGTGTCCTCTGCATATCTAAGGTTATTGATATTTCTCCCGGCAATCTTGATTCCAGCTTGTGCTTCTTCCAGTCCAGCATTTCTCTTGATATACTCTGCATATAAGTTAAATAAGCAGGGTGACAATATACAGGCTTGACATACTCCTTTTCCTATTTGGAACCAGTCTGTTGTTTCATGTCCAGTTCTAACTGTTGCTTCCTGACCTGAATACAGATTTCTCAAGAGGCCTTTCAGGTGGTCTGGTATTTCCAACTCTTTCAGATTTTTCCACAGTTTATTGTGATCCACACAGTCAAAGGTTTTGGCATAGTCAATAAAGCAGAAATAGATGCTTTTCTGGAACTTTCTTGCTTTTTCCATGATCCAGTAGATGTTGGCAATTTGATCTCTGGTTCCTCTGCCTTTTGTAAAACCAGCTTGAACATCTGCAAGTTCACGGTCCATGTATTGCTGAAGCCTGGCTTGGAGAATTTTGAGCATTACTTTACTACAGTGCGAGATGAGTGCAATTGTGCAGTAGTTTGAGTATTCTTTGGCATTGCCTTTCTTTCGGATTAGAATAAAAACTGACTTTTTCCAGTCCTGTGGCCACTGCTGAGTTTTCCAAATTTGCTGGCATATTGAGTGCAGCACTTTCACAGCATCATCTTTCAGGATTTGGAATAGCTCAACTGGAATTCCATCACCTCCACTAGCTTTGTTTGTCGTGATGCTTTCTAAGGCCCACTTGACTTCACATTCCAGGATGTCTGGCTCTAGGTGAGTGATCATACCATCGTGATTATCTTAGTCATGAACATCTTTTTTGTACAGTTCTTCTGTGTATTCTTGCCATCTCTTCTTAATATCTTCTGTTTCTGATAGGTCCATACCATTTCTGTCCTTTATCGAGCCCATCTTTGCATGAAATGTTCCTTTGGTATCTCTAATTTTCTTGAAGAGATCTCTAGTCTTTCCCATTCTGTTGTTTTCCTTTATTTCTTTGCACTGATCACTGAGGAAGGCTTTCTTATCTCTTCTTGCTATTCTTTGGAACTCTACCTTCAGATGCTTATATCTTTCGTTTTCTCCTTTGCTTTTCACTTCTCTTCTTTTCACAGCCATTTGTAAGGCCTCCCCAGAGAGCCATTTTACCTTTTTGCATTTCTTTTCCATGGGGATGTTCTTCATCTCTGTCTCCTGTCTCCTGTACAATGTCACGAACTTCATAGTTCATCAGGCACTCTATCTATCAGATCTAGGCCCTTAAATCTATTTCTCACTTCCACTGTATAATCATAAGGGATTTGATTAAATCATACCTGAATGGTCTATTGGTTTTCCCTACTTTCTTCAATTTAAGTCTGAATTTGGCAATAAAGAGCTCATGATCTGAGCCACAGTCAGCTCCCAGTCTTATTTTTGCTGACTGAATAGAGCTTCTCCATCTTTGGCTGCAAAGAATATAATCAATCTGATTTTGGTGCTGACTATCTGGTGATGTCCATGTGTAACAACATAAGCTTCTCTTATGTTGTTGGAAGAGGGTGTTTGCTATGACCAATGTGTTCTCTTGGAAAATTCTATTACCTTTGCCCTGCTTCATACTGTATTCCAAGGCCAAATTTGCCTGTTACTCCAGGTGTTTCTTGACTTCCTACTTTTGCATTCCAGTCCCCTATAATGAAAAGGACATCTTTTGGGGGTGTTAGTTCTAAAAGGTCTTGTAGGTCTTCATAGAACCATTCAACTTCAGCTTCTTTAGTGTTATTGTTTGGGGGCATAGACTTGGATTACTGTGATATTAGATGGTTTGCCTTAGAAACGAACAGAGATCATTCGTCGTTTTTGAGATTGCATCCAAGTACTGAATTTTAGACTCTTTTGTTGACCATGATGGCTACTTCATTTCTTCTAGGTGATTCCTGCCTGCAGCAGTAGATATAATGGTCATCTGAGTTAAATTCACCCATTCTAGTCCATTTTAGTTACACTACATAGAGAACCTTAAAATCTCCACCTCAAAAATATTAGAACTAACACATGAATTCACCAGTTTTCAGGATATAAGATTAATATTTTAAAAATCTGTTTTGTTTCTACATATTAATAATCAAATGTCCAAAGGAAAGTAAAAAAAAATTCCATTTAAAAAATACCTAGGAATAAAACTAACCACGGAGATGAAAGACCTATTTACTGAAAAATATAAAACTCTATACATGGACATCACCAGATGGTCAACACTGATATCAGATTGATTATATTCTTTGCAGCCAAAGATGGAGAAGCTCTATACAATCAGCAAAAACAAGACCAGGAGCTGACTGTGGCTCAGACCATGAACTCCTTATTGCCAAATTCAGACTGAAATTGAAGAAAGTAGGGAAAACCACTAGACCATTCAGGTATGACCTAAATCAAATCCCTTATGATTATACAGTGGAAGTGAGAAATAGATTTAAGGGCCTAGATCTGATAGATAGAGTGCCTGATGAACTATGGAATGAGGTTCGTGACATTGTACAGGAGACAGGGATCAAGACCATCCCCATGGAAAAGAAATGCAAAAAAGCAAAATGGCTGTCTGGGGAGGCCTTGCAAATAGCTGCAAAAAGAAGAGAATTGAAAAGCAAAGGAGAAAAGGAAAGATATAAACATCTGAATGCAGAGTTCCAAAGAATAGCAAGAAGAGATAAGAAAGCCTTCTTCAGTGATCAATGCAAAGAAATAGAGGAAAACAACAGAATGGGAAAGACTAAGGATCTATTCAAGAAAATCAGAGATACCAAAGGAACATTTCATGCAAAGATGGGCTCGATAAAGGACAGAAATGGTATGTACCTAACAGAAGCAGAAGATATTAAGAAGAGGTGGCAAGAATACACAGAAGAACTGTACAAAAAAGAGCTTCACGACCCAGATAATCATGATGGTGTGATCACTGACCTAGAGCCAGACATCCTGGAATGTGAAGTCAAGTGGGCCTTAGAAAGCATCACTAGGAACAAAGCTAGTGGAGGTGATGGAATTCCAGTGGAGCTATTCCAAATCCTGAAAGATGATGCTGTGAAAGTGCTACACTCAATATGCCAGCAAATTTGGAAAACTGAGCAGTGGCTACAAGATTGGAAAAGATCAGTTTCATCCCAATCCCAAAGAAAGGCAATACCAAAGAGTGCTCAAACTGCTGCACAATTGCACTCATCTCACACACTAGTAAAGTAATGCTTAAAATTCTCCAAGCCAGGCTTCAGCAATATGTGAACCGTGAACTTCCTGATGTTCAAGCTGGATTTAGAAAAGGCAGAGGAACCAGAGATCAAATTGCCAACATCTGCTGGATCATGGAAAAAGCAAGAGAGTTCCAGAAAAACATCTATTTCTGCTTCATTGACTATGCCAAAGCCTTTGACTGTGTAGATCACAATAAACTGTGGAAAATTCTGAGAGAGATGGGAATACCAGACCACCTGATGTGCCTCTTGAGAAATCTGTATTCAGGTCAGGAAGCAACAGTTAGAACTGGGCATGGAACAATAGACTGGTTCCAAATAGGAAAAGGAGTACGTCAAGGCTGTATATTGTCACCCTGTTTATTTAACTTATATGCAGAGTACATCATGAGAAATGCTGGACTGGAGGAAACACAAGCTGGAATCAAGATTGCCGGGAGAAATATCAATAACCTCAGATATGCAGATGATACCACCCTTATGGCAGAAAGTGAAGAGGAACTCAAAAGCCTCTTGATGAAAGTGAAAGTGGAGAGTGAAAAGATTGGCTTAAAGCTCAACATTCAGAAAACGAAGATCATGGCATCTGGTCCCATCACTACATGGGAAATAGATGGAGAAACAGTGGAAACAGTGTCAGACTTTCTTTTTCTGGGCTCCAAAATCACTGCAGATGGTGACTGCAGCCATGAAATTAAAAGACGCTTACTCCTTGGAAGGAAAGTTATGACCAACCTAGATAGCATATTGAAAAGCAGAGACATCACTTTGCCAACAAAGGTTCGCCTAGTCAAGGCTATGGTCTTTCCTGTGGTCATGTATGGATGTGAAAGCTGGACTGTGAAGAAGGCTGAGTGCCGAAGAATTGATGCTTTTGAACTGTGGTGTTGGAGAAGACTCTTGAGAGTCCCTTGGACTGCAAGGAGATCCAACCAGTCCATTCTGAAGGAGATCAGCCCTGGGATTTCTTTGGAAGGAATGATGCTAAAGCTGAAACTCTAGTACTTTGGCCACCTCATGCGAAGAGTTGACTCATTGGAGAAGACTCTGATGCTGGGAGAGATTGGGGGCAGGAGGAGAAGGGGACAACAGAGGATGAGATGGCTGGATGGCATCACTGACTCGATGAATGTGAGTCTGAGTGACCTCCGAGAGCTGGTGATGGATAGGGAGGCCTGGCGTGCTGCAGTTCATGGGGTCGCAAAGAGTCGGACACGACTGAGCGACTGATCTCATCTGATCTGATAAAACATTGATAAAGAAAACTGAAGATGATTCAAAGAAATGAAAAAAATATCCTATGCTTTTGGATTAGATTGGAAGGATCAATATTATTAAAATAGGTAAACTATTCAAAGAAATATGCAGACAATGCAATTTCTCTCAAAATACCCAGAAGAATTTTCATAGAACCAAAACAGATAATTCTGAAATTCATATAATACCTCAAATTGCCGAAGCAATCCTGGGAATAAAGAATAAAGCTGGAATTATAATCTTCCAGACTCCCAATCTATGGTAATCAAAATAGGGTGGTATTAGCACACACATAAAAACAGAACATCAGAACATAAATCAATGGAACAGAAATAGAGAGCCCAGAAATAAATCCACACACCTATGGTCAATCTCTAACAAAGGGGGCAAGACTTTATAATGGATAAAAGACAGTTTCTTCAAGAAAAGGTACAGGGAACGCTGGACAGCTACATCTGAAACAATGAAATTAGAACTTTTCCTCATACAATATACAATGCTAAAGTGAAAATGGTTTAAAGACCAAAATTTGAGACATGACACCATAAAAATCCTAGAAGGGAACATAGGCAGAACACTCTTTGACATAAATTGTAACAACACATTTTCAGATTGGTCTGCTAAGGCAAAATTAATAAAAGCAAAAATAAACAAATGAGACCTTTAAACTTAAAAGCAATTACATAGCAAGGGAAATCATCAACAAAACAAATAGATGGTCTACAGAATGGGAGAAAATATTTACAAACAATGCCAACAACAAGGGGTTAATATTCAAAATATTCAAATAACTCATGCAACTCAATATCAAATAAGCAACCCAGTTAAGAAGGGGGCAAAAGACCTGACTAGACATTTTCTAAAGAAAACATATAGATGGCTAACAGGCACATGAAAAGATGCTCAACATTGCTTATATCAGAGAAATGCAAATCAAAAGCACCATGAGATGTCACCTCACACCATTCAGAATAGCCATCATCAAAAAGTCTGCAATTAATAAATGCTGGAGAGGGTGTGGAGGAAAAAACCACTCCTACACTGTTGCTTGGAATATAAATTGGTGGAGCAGTTTGGGAAACAGTATAGTGGTTCCTTAAAAAACTAAAAGTAGAACTACCATATGATACAGCAATTCCACTCCTGAGTATATATCCAAAAAAGAGGTTCTCAAAAATGAAAATGAAGACAAATCTCTGACTATAGCAAACCATAAGCTGATGTCATGTAATTAACTTTATACAGTAATGAGTTTTGCAGCAGAACAGTATTCTAATTTAGTTCTGCCAAAGTCAAGTGAGACCATATCACACCTTCCCATTTGGCCCATACAAAAATTACCGTCAGCTCCTTGTCCATTTTATAACATCCTCATGCTCTTGAGATATGACAGATCAACAGTGGAACAAACATCTATGATAGATTGATTTAGATACTTGCCTATGACTTGATAGAAAACACAGGAGCAGTATAGCATATTACAATGAAGCTTCCCAGTCCCAGGAATGAGGTTGGTAAAGCTTCTTTTGTGCTTGCTTTTTTTTTTCTGGGAGGCCTTTAAACTTGCACCTGTTCCCTTCCCAAGAAAGCAACACCTACACACCAACTTACTAGGCAAACGGTCATACACGACTATTAAGAAACTGAATACTCTTCTGTCAGTTCACATGGAGCACTTTATTAATGCCACATTTGAGTCAGTCTTATTAAACAAACAAATTATTTAAGAGCTGCGGCACAGAGCATGGATGCACTCTGCTAGGTCCATGATTTGCATGTGAAGGATAAGATTCAGTGTTCCTAGTCAATCACAAGTGAAACTACTTTGAGGGGCAAGTAATCTTGGCATCAGGATATTCATACTTTGAGCTCTAGACATTGTTCTTTCGCTGTCACTTATACAAGCATGAAGTCAAACTGATAAGACCTAGATGAAAACAGTCCTGTTATGTGAGGTTCAACAATTTTTATTCATTTCTTTCTAAAGATAATGAGCTTGTAGTACTAAAGACTGATGGAAATTAACAAAACAGAAACTAAACCTTCCTCAACCACAATTCAGTTTTCTTCCTCAGATTCTTCCCAAACCTTCACTATATAAAAGACCCCAAAGAAAAGCTTTTCAAAAACCACTAAAAAAACCAAGGAACCAAATCATACTAATATTTTGACTGATTTTAAGGCACTGATCTCAGGAAATCTCACTATTGTTCTCTCTAGGCAGATCAAAGCTGAAAGTGAGCAACAACACTGAGAAGCAGTGTGTGTGGTCAAAACAAAACAAAACAAATGGTGAGCAGATCTGGGTCAACAGAGCTTGGTTTGAATATGAAAGTAGAAAGTTTTGCACATTCTAAAATTTTTGGTCATCAATGCATGACACTGATTATATTCTAAAAATCTAAGTTTTCAGACAGTAAATCTATTCCCTATTATATATATATGACAGCACTTGACCTTTCCAGCTAATAATTATACCATTTTTCTTTATTAATCTGCTTCCTGCTATGTTCACAGCAAATTATTCCCACTTTCTTTTTTGCAATTAATTGTATGATTTGTTTAATTGATCCTTCCCCAGTTTGGATATCTTTTTCCAAATTGTTGCTATTCCTTTTAAATTGTGATTTAGTATTTAGGAAAATTTTACTTTTCAACTGTACAAAAACAAAATATAATAATTATGTTCTTGAACCTCTTTGATTCTTGAACCAATTCCCACCACATCAAAAACAAACAATTCTAGGCTACTAAGAGAGTGTCTGAGAATTTAACTCAGTTCTGACACTTTCTACCCAGAGGCAGCATCACATTCTACAGGTCACAAATTCAAGACTACAAGATTAAATTCAGATGGAAGTTACATGCCCTAATTGTTGCTATAAATAAGAAATCCCCATGACCCCTCCCTCTGGTTCAATTAATTTGCTAGATCAACTCACAGAACCCACAGCAATATTTTCTTCCCAGATTACCAACTTATTACAACAAGATATAACTCAGGAACCATCAGATGAAAGAGATACACAGAGCAAGGCATGGAGCTTCCACACTTTTTCCAGGCACTTCACTATCTCAGTACATCCAACCTGGAGGTTTTACAAATACTGTCCTTTTGGGATTTTACCAAGGCCTTATTACTTAGGCATGATTGATGAAATCCTTGACCATTGGCAACTAATTCAATCTCCAACTCCCTTTCCCCTCCCCCAAGGTCAGAGGGATGGTGCTGAAAATTCCCATCCACTCCCAAAGCTAGTGGATGTGATGGAATTCCAGTTGAGCTATTTCAAATCCTAAAAGATGATGCTGCGAAAGTGCTACACTGAATATGCCAGCAAATTTGGAAGACTCAGCGGAGTCCACAGGACTGGAAAAGGTCAGTTTTCATTCCAATCCCAAAGAAAGACAATGCCAAAGAATGTTCAAATTACTGCACAATTGCACTCATCTCACATGCTAGCAAAGTAATGCTCAAAATTCTCCAAGCCAGGCTTCAACAGTACATGAACTTTCAGATGTTCATGCTAGATTTAGAAAAGGCAGAGGAACAAGAGATCAAATTGCCAACATCCATTGGAACATCAAAAAAGCAAGAGAGTTCCAGAAAAACATCTACTTCTGCTTTATTGACCATGCCAAATTCTTTGACTGTGTGGATCACCACAAGTTGAGGAAAATTCTTCAAGAGATGGGAGTTCCAGACCACCTGACCTGCCTCTTGAGAAATCTATAATAAGGTCAGGAAGCAACCGTTAGAACTGGACATGGAACAACAGACTGGTTCCAAATTGGGAAAGGAGTACATCAAGGCTGTATATTGTCACCCTTCTAACTTAGCTTATATGCAGAGTACATCACGAGAAATGCTAGACTGGATGAAGCACAACCTGCAATCAAGATCACTGGGAGAAATATAATAACCTCAGATAGGCAGATGACACCACCCTTGTGGAAAAAATTGAAGAAGAACTAAAGAGCCTTTTAATGAAAGTTAAAGAGGAGAGTGAAAAATTTGGCTTAAAGTTCAACTCAGAAAACTAAGATCATGGCATCCAGTCCCATCACTTCATGGCAAATAGATGGGGAAAGAGTGGAAACAGTGACTGACTTTATTTTTCTGGGCTCCAAGATCACTGCAGATGGTGATTGCGGCCGTGTAATTAAAAGACGCTTACTTTCCTTGTGGTTCAGACAGTAAAGCGTCTGCCTACAACGCAGAAGACCCAGGTTCAATCCCTGGATCGGGAAGGTCTTCTGGAGAAGGAAATGGCAATCCACTCCAGTACTCTTGCCTGGAAAATCCCATGGATGGAGGAGCGTGGTAGGCTACAGTCCAAGGGGTCGCAAAGAGTCGGACACAACTGAGCAACTTTACTCACTCCTTGGAAGAAAAATTATGACCAACCCAGATAGCATATTAAAAAGCAGAGACATTACTTTATCAACAAAGGTCAGTCTAGTCAAGGCTATGGCTTTTCCAGTGGTCATGTATGGATGTGACAGTTGGACTATAAAGAAAGTTGTAGTGCCAGAGAATTGATGCTTTTGAACTGAAGGGTTGGAGAAGACTCCTGAGAGTCTCTTGGATTGCAAGGAGATCCAACCAGTCCATCTTAAAGGAGATCAGCTGGGTATTCATTGGAAGGACTGATGTTGAAGTTTAAACTCCAATACTTTGGCCACATGATGTGAAGAGCTGACTCATTTGAAAAGACCCCAACGCTGGGAAAGATTGAGGGCAGCAGGAGAAGGGGGATGACAGAGGATGAGATGATTGGATGGCATCACTGACTCGATGGACGTGAATCTGGGTGAACTCTGGGAGTTGGTGATGGACAGGGAGGCATGGCACAGTGAAGTTCATGCGGTCGCAAAGATTCGGACATGACTGAGTAACTGAAATGAACAGAGGGGAACATTTCATGCAAATATGGGTACAGTTCAGTTCAGTAGCACAGTCGTGTTCAACTCTTTGCAACCCCATGAATTGCAACACACCAGGCCTCGCTGTCCATCACCAACTCCCGGAGTTCACCCAGACTCATGTCCATTGAGTCAGTGATGCCATCCAGCCATCTCACCCTCTGTCGTCCCCTTCTTGTCCTGCCCCCAATCCCTCCCAGCATCAGCGTCTTCTCCAATGAGTCAACTCTTCACATCAGGTGGCCAAAGTACTGGAGTTTCAGCTTTAGCATCATTCCTTCCAAAGAAATCCCAGGGCTGATCTCCTTCAAAATGGACTGGTTGGATCTCCTTGCAGTCCAAGGGACTCGCAAGAGTCTTCTCCAACACCACACTTCAAAAGCATCAATTCTTCAGCGCTCAGCTTTCTTCATAGTCCAACTCTCACATCCATACATGACCACAGGAAAAACAATAGCATTGAAGAGACGGACCTTTGTTGGCAAAGTGATGTCTCTGCTTTTCAATATGATATCTAGGTTGGTCATAACTTTTCTTCCAAGGTGTAAGCATCTTTTAATTTCATGGCTGCAGTCACCATCTGCAGTGATTTGGGAGCCCAGAAAAATAAAGTCTGACACTGTTTCCACTGTTTCCCAATCTATTTCCCATGAAGTGATGAGACCAGATGCCATGATCTTCGTTTTCTGAATGTTGAGCTTTAAACCAACTTTTTCACTCTCCAATTTCACCTTCATCAAGAGACTTTTTAGTTCCTCTTCACTTTCTGCCATAAGGGTGGTGTCATCTGCATATCTGAGGTTATTGATATTTCTCCCAGCAATCTTGATTCCAGCTTGTGCTTCATCCAGTCCAGCATTTCTCATGATGTACTCTGCATAGAAGTTAAATAAGCAGGGTGACAATATACACCCTTGACATACTCCTTTTCCTATTTGGAACCAGTCTGTTGTTCCATGTCCAGTTCTAACTATTGCCTCCTGACCTGCATAGAAATTTCTCAAGAGGCAGGTCACGTGGTCTGGTATTCCCATCTCTTTCAGAAGTTTCCACAGTTTCTTGTGATCTACACATTCAAAGGCTTTGGCATAGTCAATAAAGCAGAAATCGCTGCTTTTCTGGAACTCTCTTGCTTTATCCATGATCCAGCGGATGTTGGCAATTTGATCTCTGGTTCCTCTGCCTTTTCTAAAACCAGCTTGAACATCTGGAAGTTCACGCTTCACATATTGCTGAAGCCTGGCTTGGAGAATTTTGAGCATTACTTTCCTAGCGTGTGAGATGAGTGCAGTTGTGTGGTAGTTTGAGCATTCTTTGGCATTGCCTTTCTTTGGGATTGGGATGAAAACTGACCTTTTCCAGTCCTGTGGCCACTGCTGAGTTTTCCAAATTTGCTGGCATATTGAGTACAGCACTTTCACAGCATCATCTTTCAGGATTTAGCTCAACTGGAATTCTATCACCTCCACTAGCTTTGTTTGTAGTGAGGCTTTCTAAGGCTCACTTGACTTCACATTCCAGGATGTCTGTGGTCAGTGATCATACCATCGTGATTATCTGGGTCATGAAGATCTTTTTTGTACAGTTCTTCTGTGTATTTTTGCCATCTCTTAATATCTTCTGCTTCTATTAGGTCCATACCATTTCTGTCCTTTATCGAGCCCATCTTTGCATGAAATGTTCCCTTGGTATCTCTAATTTTCTTGAAGAGATCTCTAATCTTTCTCATTCTGTTGTTTTCCTCTATTTCTTTGCACTGATTGCTGAAGGAGGCTTTCTTATCTCTTCTTGCTATTCTTTGGAACTCTGCAATCAAATGGGACTATCTTTCCTTTTCTTCTTTGCTTTTCACTTCTCTTCTTTTCACAGATATTTGTAAGGCCTCCCCAGACAGCTATTTGCTTTTTTGCATTTCTTTTTCATGGGGATGGTCTTGATCCCTGTCTCCTGTACAATGTCATGAACCTCATTCCATGGTTCATCAGGCACTCTATCTATCAGATCTAGGCCCTTAAATCTATTTCTGACTTTCACTGTATAATCATAGGGATTTGATTTAGGTCATATCTGAATGGTCTATTGGTTTTCCCTACTTTCTTCAATTTCAGTCTGAATTTGGCAATGAGTTCATGATCTGAGCCACAGTCAGCGCCCATTCTTGTTTTTGCTGATTGTATAGAGCTTCTCCATCTTTGGCTGCAAAGAATATAATCAATCTGATTTCTGTGTTGATCACCTGGTGATGTCCATGTATAGAGTCTTCTCTTGTGTTGTTGCAAGTGGGTGTTTGTTACGAAGGACAAAAATAGTATAGACCTAACAGAAGCAGAAGATATTAAGAGGTGGCAATAATACACAGAACTATATAAAAAAGATCTTCATGACCCAGATAATCACAATGGTGTGATCACTCACCTAGAACCAGACATCCTGGAATGCAAAGTCAAGTGGGCCGAAGCAAGCATCACTATAAACAAAGCTAGTGGAGGTGATGTAATTCCAGTTGAGCTATTTCAAATTCCAAAAGCTGAGTGCTGTGAAAGTGCTGCACTCAATGTCAGCAAATTTGGAAAATTCAGCTGTGGCCACAGGACTGGAAAAGGTCAGTTTTCATTCCAATCCTAAAGAAAGGCAATGCCAAAGAATGTTCACATTACCACACAATTGCACTCATTTCACACAGTAGCAATGTAACGTTCAAAATTCTCCAAGCCAGGCTTCAACAGTACATGAACCGTGAACTTCCAGATATTCAAGTTGGTTTTAGAAAAGGCAGAGGAAGCATAGATCAAATTGCCAACGTCCACTGGATCATCAAAAAACCAAGACAATTCCCAAAAAACATCTACTTCTGCTTGGTTGACTATGCCAAAGCCTTTGACTGTGTGGATTACAATAAACTGTGGAAAATTCTGAAAGAGATGGGAATACCAGACACCTGACCTGCCTCTTGAGAAATCTGTATGCAGGTCAGGAAGCAACAGTTAGAACTGGTCATGGAACAACAGACTGGTTCCAAATCGGGAAAGGAGTACATCAAGGCTGTACATTGTCACCCTTCTTAATTAATTTATATGCAGAGTACACCATGAGAAATGCTGGACTGGAAGAAGCACAAGTTGGAATCAAGATTGCTGGGAGCAATATCAATAGCCTCAGATATGCAAATGACACCACCCTTATGGCAGAAAGTGAAGAGGAACTAAAAAGCCTCTTGATGAAAATGAAAAAGGAGCATGAAAATGTTGGCTTAAAACTCAAATTCAGAAAACTAAGATCATGACATCCCATCCCATCACTTCATGCAAATAGATGGGGGAAATTGGAAACAGTGAACAATTTTATTTCCTTGGATCAAAAGCTATGACCAACCTAGATTGCATATTAAAAAGCAGACTTTTAATATGCTGACAACAGTCCATATAATCAAAACTATTGCTTATCCAGTTATCATGTATGTATGTTAGAGTTGGACCATAAAGAAAGCTGAGCACCAAAGTATTGATGCTTTTGAACTGTGGTGTTGGAGAAGACTCTGGAGAGTCCCTTGGTCTACAAGATCAAACCAGTCAATACTAAAATAAATCAGTCCTGAATATTAATTCTAAGGACTGATGCTGAAGCTGAAGCTCTAATACTTTAACCACATGATGTGAAGAACTGACTCATTAGAAAGACCCTGATGCTGGGAGAGATTGAAGGTAGCAGGAGAAGGGGATGACAGAGGATGAGATGGTTGGATGGCATCACCGACTTAATGGACATGAATCTGAGCAAGCTCTGGGTGTTGGTGATGGACAGGGAAGCCTGGTGTGCTTTAGTCCATGGGGTTGCAAAGAGTCAGACAGGTCTGAGAGATTGAATTGACTGAACACTTAAAATTGGTGGACTGAGTAATGTCTATGTTGATAAACATTCATTAGAAGTATATTTTTTTTTTCATTTACTCACCAAGAAATAAAATGAACATGGAATTTTTTTTTCTTTATTTTTGCATCTGAGTCACCAGAGAAGCCCCCATACAGCTTTTCAAAACTGGGAGATAGGCAGTTTTAAAGTCATCTTCCTTTTATCTCTACTGCCTGCAAAGAAGTCAATTAAAATTACCAGGTCTAAGTCATCTGATGTTTTTTATATACAAGTCAAGAATTAAGAGAAATTTTAAGACATTAAAGAGAAATTCTCTTAAGGGAAGAGACATTAGGACAGGTAAAATAATGTCTGTAGATCTGAGGGTAAAATAGAGGTAAAACTACTTTTACAAAAAATTCCCGGCTTACTCCCAAAGAAACCCTTCATTACCAGTGGTTTCTGAAATATACCCACAGACATCTGTAGAATGTGTCAGATAATTTTTAGCATTACTCTTTGGACTCAGAGAATGTTCAATTATTCATTCATTTATGGACACAAAAACTATTTTAAAGAAACATTTACTAAACATTTTCATTTCTTCCCCACATTTAAAAGTCTAGAACCTCCCTTCATCAGCAGTCCCCAACACCACCAGCTAATCTCATGACGGTTTTCAAAGACCTCATGTATATGATTCCATCCAGCTTTGCTCAACCCAAAGTGCTTTAGGATCTAAATGTGAGCTTCAGTAGCTCTTTCTCAAGACACACACGTATGCGTGTGCGCGCATGCGCGCGCACACACACACATACACACACACACATCCTTCAGCAAGACATATTTCTCATTAAAAGCAAGTATGCTGTGAATAGCAACAAAAACTTTACCCGCGGGGAGCATATGAATTTTTAAATATTAGATTGTGCATTATGAGATACTATGAAAAAGGAATTGTAACAAGTATATTCTGTTCTTAACAAATACCACTGACCCACAAGCCATATCCTCCATCATGTGCAGTTAAACACATCCAAGTCAGTAGAAGAATAAACATTAGAATTAGCACAGAAAACTTTTCTTAAATCTAAAATATTGCCAAAATTACTATTTCTAACCGACCTTAGAGTGCTTAGATTTCAGAGATTCTATGAATGATAAGTAGGTCTACCTGTCCTGTTTTACAGAGTAATAAATGGGCCAATTTCCTTTGTATTTGCATATGAACAATCTACACTTTGCCTAACAAAGGCTATGAAAGGAAGTGAAATTCACTGAGAAAGAGCTTGGGCTATAGCACCTGACTGCAAGGATGGAGTTGGAGAAGGAAATGGCAACCCACTCCAGTGTTCTTGCCTGGAGAATCCCAGGGACGGGGGAGCCTGGTGGGCTTCTGTCTGTGGGGTCGCACAGAGTCGGACACGACTGAAGCGACTTAGCAGCAGCAAGGATGGAACTCTGACTCTGTCAGTGCCTGTTAACTTTGGAACTATTCATTCATTTAAAAACATTATTCAGGCTTCAAAATATACAAGCAGCTCATGCAGCTCAGCTTTAGGAAAGCAAGCAACCCAATGTAAAAATGGGCAGAAGACCTAACCAGACATTTCTCCAAACAAGATACACAAGGATCAACAAACACATGAAAAGATGCTCAACACTGCTTATTATTAGAGAAATACAAATCACAACTACAATGAGTTATGACCTCACACCAGTCAGAATGGCAATCAACAAAAACTCTATAAACAATAAATGCTAGAGAGAATGTGGAGGAAAGGGAACTCTACTGCCCTGCTGGTGGGAATACAAATCGATACAGCCACCATGGAGAACAATATGGAGATTTCTTTAAAAACTAGGAATAAAACTACCATAAGACCCAGCAATCCTACTACTGGACATATACCCTGAGAAAATCATGATTCAAAAATGTTCACTGCAGCACTATTTACAATAACCAGGACATGGAAACAACCTAGATGTCCTTTGACAGATATGAATAAAGATGATGTGTTACATATAGACAACTGAATATTACTCAGCCATAAAAAGAACAAATTTGAGTCAGTTGAACTGAGGTGGATGAACCTAGAACTTGTTATATAGAGTGAAGTAAATAAGAAAGAGTAAAACAGGTATTGTATATTAAACTCTAGAAAAATGATACCTGATGAACCTATTTGCAGGGCAAGAGTAGAGACACAGACATAGGGAAGGGACTTGTGGACACAGCAGGGAAAGGTGAGGGTGGGATGAATTGAGGGAGTAAGCACCGAAATATATACATTACCATGTGTGAAACAGATAGCTAGTGGGAATTTGTGGTATAACACAGGGAGCTCAGCCTGGTGCACAGTGCCAGCCTAGGGGGTCAGATGAGGGTGGTGTTGGAGGGAGGTTCAAGAAGGAGGGGATATATGTATGCTCATGTCTTATTGAAGTTGCTGTATGGTAGGAACCAATACATTTTAAAGCAAGTATCCTCCAATCAAAAATAATTTTGAAAAATTGTATTCAATCATTCAAAAATTTATTGAGTCCTAATAGTGTTCTAGGCACTATTTTAAGTGCTTGCAATACAACAAAGAACAAAACTAAGCTTCTTACCTTTTCAAGTTTATAGTCTAACAAGAAGAGAGAGAAAAAATAATCAGTTCAGTTCAGTAGCTCAGTCGTGTCCGACTCTTTGCAACCCCATGAATCACAGAACAGCACAGGCCTTCCTGTCCATCACCAACTCCCAGAGTTCACTCAAATTCATGTCCATCGAGTCAGTGATGTCATCCAGCCATCTCATCCTCTGTCATCCCCTTCTCCTCCTGCCCCCAATCCCTCCCAGCATCAGGGTCTTTTTCAATGGGTCAACTCTTTGCATGAGGTGGCCAAAGTATTGGAGTTTCAGTTTCAGCATCAGTCCTTCCAATGAACACCCAGGACTGATCTCCTCTAGAATGGACTAGCTGGATCTCCTTGCAGTCCAAGGGACTCTCAAGAGTCTTCTGCAGCACCATAGTTCAAAAGCATCAATTCTTCCGTGCTCAGCTTTCTTCACAGTCCAACTCTCACATCCATACATGACCACTGGAAAAGCCATAGCCTTGACTAGACAGACCTTTGTTGGCAAAGTAATGTCTCTGCTTTTCAATATGCTATCTAGGTTGGTCATAACTTTCCTTGTAAGGAGTAAGCATCTTTTAATTTCATGGCTGCAATCTCCATCTGCAGTGATTTTGGAGCGTAAAAAAATAAAGTCTGACACTGTTTCCATTATTTCCCCATCTATTTCCCATGAAGTGATGGGACCAGATGCCATGATCTTCGTTTTCTGAATGTTGAGCTTTAAACCAACTTTTCACTCTCCTCTTTCACTCTCATCAAGAGGCTTTTTAGTTCCTCTTCACTTTCTGCATAAGGCTGGTGTCATCTGCACACCTGAGGTTATTGACATTTCTCCCGGCAATCTTGGCTCCAGCTTGTGCTTCTTCCAGCCCAGCGTTTCTCATGATGTACTCTGCATAGAAGTTAAATAAGCAGGGTGACAATATGCAGCCTTGACATACTCCTTTTCCTATTTGGAACCAGTCTGTTGTTCCATGTCCAGTTCTAACTGTTGCTTCCTGACCTGCATACAGATTTCTCAAGAGGCAGGTCAGGTAGTCTAGTATTCCCATCTTTTTCAGAATTTTCCACAGTTTTTGTGATCCACACAGTCAAAGGCTTTGGCATAGTCGATGGCACCCCACTCCAGTACTTTTGCCTGGAAAATCCCATAGGTGGAGGAGCCTGGTAGGCTGCAGTCCATGGGGTCGCTAAGAGTTGGACACGACTGAGCGACTTCACTTTCACTTTTCACTTTCATGCATTGGAGAAGGAAATGGCAACCCACTCCCGTGTTCTTGCCTGGAGGATCCCAGGGACGGGGGAGCCTGGTGGGCTGCCATCTCTGGGGTTGTCCAGAGTCAGACACAACTGAAGCAACTTAGCAGCAGCTTGCTTTTTCAATGATCCAGCGGATGTTGGCAATTTGATCTCTGGTTCCTCTGCCTTTTCTAAAACCAGCTTGAACATCTGGAAGTTCACAGTTCACGTACTGCTGAAGCCTGGCTTGGAGAATTTTGAGCATTACTTTACTAGCATGTGAGATGAGTGCAATTGTGCAGTAGTTTGAGCATTCTTTGGCATTGCCTTTCTTTCAGATTAGAATGAAAACTGACCTTTTCCAGTCCTGTGGCCACTGCTGTTTTCCAAATTTGCTGGCATATTGAATGTAGCACTTTTACAGCATCATCTTTCAGGATTTGAACTAGCTCAACTGGAATTCCATCGCCTCCACTAGCTTTATTCGTAGTGATGCTTCCTAAGGCCCACTTGACTTCGCATTCCAGGATGTCTGGCTCTAGGTGAGTGATCACACCATCATGATTATCTGGGTCATGAAGCTCTTTTTTGTACAGTTCTTCTATGTATTCTTGCCACCTCTTCTTAATATCTTCTGCTTCTGTTAGGTCCATACCATTTCTGTCCTTTATTGAGCCCATCTTTGCATGAAATGTTCCCTTGGTATCTCTAATTTTCTTGAAGAGATCTCTAGTCTTTCCCATTCTGTTGTTTTCCTCTATTTCTTTGCACTGATCACTGAAGAAGGCTTTCTTATCTCTTCTTACTATTCTTTGGAACTCTGAATTCAGATGCTTATATCTTTACTTTTCTCCTTTGCTTTTTGCTCCTCTTCTTTTCAAAGCTATTTGTAAGGCCTCCTCAGACAGCCAATTTGCTTTTAAATAATAATATAATAATAAATAATAGTTATTATTAAAAAGTAACTATACATGGCCTGTTATAGTATGTTAAGTGTTTATGTGAAAAATATAGGCAGGATAGGATGAGAGGGATAGCAAGGTGAGGGGACTGTCATTTTTAATAGAATTGTTTTGTAGGCCTTGCTGCTAAGTCGCTTCAGTCGTGTCCGACTCTGTGCGACCCCATAGACAGAAGCCCACCAGGCTCCCCCATCCCTGGGATTCTCCAGGCAAGAACACTGGAGTGGGTTGCCATTTCCTTCTCCAATGCATGAAAGTGAAAAGTGAAAGGGAAGTCACTCAGTCATCTCCGACTCTTAGCGACCTCATGGATTACAGCCTACCAGGCTTCTCCGTCCATGGGATTTTCCAGGCAAGAGTACTGGAGTGGGGTGCCATTGCCTTCTCTGGTAGACCTTATTGATACTTAAAAAAATGTGAAGGAGGTGAGAAATGTATCCATGTTTGACAGGTTCAAAAATATCATGGAAGCCATTTTTGCTAGGACAGAGTGATCTACGTAGTAGGAAAGATCAAAAAGGTTAAGGGTGGGGTAGCACGTAGGTGTGTAGATCATGTAGGACCTTGGAACGTGAACGTGAAAGTAGAGTCACTTAGTCATATCTGACTCTTTGCGACCCCATGGACTGTAGCCTACCAGGCTCCTCTGTCCATGGAATTTTCCAGGCAATAGTACTGGAGTGGATTGCCATTTCCTTGTCCAAGGGATCTTCCCAACCCAGGGATCGAACCCAGGTCTCCCACATCGTAGACTGATGCTTTACCGTCTGAGCCACCAGGGAAATCAGGAACTATGCAGTGGTCTCCCACTGTCCATCATTTTACACAGGGTATAACTTTTTTTTTTTTTTTTACAGGACCTTGGAAGACACTGTAAAAAGTTATACCCTGTGTAAAATAATGGAAAGTGGGAGACCACTGCATAGTTCTGAGCAGAGGGAGTGATATAATCTGACTAATAGGGTTAGTTTGATTGTTATGTTACGAATGGACTGGGGTGGGGGGAGGAAATGGACTGTGCAAAGGGGGTGGGAAAGAATGGAAACAGGAAGATTTGTTAGGATATTTCAGTAATCTGGAGAAATACGATTATAATACCACTAGAGCTACGGTCTGATCCTGAATATATTTTAAAGGTAGAATCAAAAGATTTCTAAGAGGTTGTATATGAGGATAGAAAGGAAGAAAAAAAAAAAAAACAAACATGAGTTACTCCACTTGTGTTAAACAGCTGCTTTAAAGAATAGTGTTGCTGCCATTGAAATGAGGAAAGTTATAGGTAGAGCAGGTTTGGGAGGATAGTGAGTTCAGTTTCAGACATACAGACATACAGAGACTTACAGACCTCTAAGTGAACATAGCAAGTAAGTAGGTGGATACATGTGTCTAGAGTTTGCGAGAGAGGTCTCGATTAGAGATATATTGACATTAAGAAATTACCAAAGGAATAAGTGCATATAAAAAATAAAGAAGACAAAGGAACAAGCGATGAGATATTCCAATATCAAGAGGTCAAGAGGAAAAGGAAGATTCAGTAAAAAAAGACTATAAAGGAATGATTAGTGAAGCACAAAGAAAATCAGGATAGCACAGTGTCATAGAGACCAAATAAAGAAAATATAAGAAGCAGAAGAATTCAGTTCAGTTCAGTCGCTCAGTCGTGTCCAACTCTTTGCAACCCCATGAATCACAACACGCCAGGCCTCCCTGTCTATCACCAATTCCCGGAGTTCACTCAAACTCATGTCCATCGAGTTGGTGATGCCATCCAGCCATCTCATCCTCTGTCATCCCCTTCTCCTCCTGTCCCCAATCCCTCCCAGCATAAGGGTCTTTTCCAATGAGTCAACTCTTCACATGAGGTGGCCAAAGTATTGGAGTTTCCGTTTCAGTATCAGTCCTTCCAATGAAAACCCAGGACTGATCTCCTTTAGAATGGACTAGTTGGATCTCCTTGCAGTCCAAGGGGCTCTCAAGAGTCTTCTCCAACACCACAGTTCAAAAGCATCAATTCTTCGGTGTTCAGCCTTCTTCACAGTCCAACTCTCACATCCATACATGACCACTGGAAAAAACCATAGCCTTGACTAGACGAACCTTTGTTGGCAAAGTAATGTCTCTGCTTTTCAATATGCTATCTAGGTTGGTCATAACTTTCCTTGCAAGGAGTAAGCATCTTTTAATTTCATGGCTGCAATCACCATCTGCAGGGATTTTGAAATAAATTAAAAAATAAAGTCTGACACTGTTTCCATTATTTCCCTATCTATTTCCCATGAAGTGATGGGACCAGATGCCATGATCTTCATTTTCTGAATGTTGAGCTTTAAGCCAACTTTTTCACTATCCTCTCTCACTTTCATCAAGAGGCTTTTGCAATTCCAAATGTTGATGAAAATCCAATTAAAATGAAGAATGAAAATTGACTACTATTGAATTCAGCAGCATGAAGGTCATTGGTGACCCTGACAAGAGTAATTTAGGTGAGGTAGTGGAGATAAAAGGATGATTGAAATTGGTTTAGGAGAGAAAGAAAAAATAATTGGAAACAGTGAGTGTAAACAGCTATTGTGAGGAGTTCCTGGAAATGGGATGCAAATAATTAGGTCGATAGGGAAGCTTTTCTTTTATTTTTCCGTGCTTTTTACAAAAGGAGAAATAACACTGTTTATATGCTGACAAGAACGTTTCAGTAAAGAGTAGCATTTTATTATGTAGGAAAGAGATGTTGGACCAATATCTTGAGTAAGTAAGGGAGGTGACAGTGGTGCATAGTAAACAACTTGCAAGACTAGTTTTAAATAAGGCTATGAATAGGTCAATTATGGTAATAAGGGAGAAAGCAGAAAATGTACGTTTAAGTGTTAGAAGGTAAATAAATATGGGAAAGTAGTTAATGTAAGATCTTGTCTGAGTACTTCAATTTTTTACTGAAGTAAAAAAATATTAAGCTGAGGGGAGACTGGGGAAGGTGATATTGGATGTTTGAGAAGAGGAAAGGTCTGAAGTAATTGTCTAGAGAGTATGAGAATAAACACACTAGGAAAATATAGTAAGACTGCCAAGCAACATTAAGGGAACACATAGTGTTTACAGATATGAATTTAACAAGACTGTTAAGAAAGTCAAGGAATATTCAAAAGAGTGACAACAATAATTGACTTTAAAATGTAAACTGAATAAAGAGGGAAAAGAGGACTTAAAGGAGATGAAGATCAATGATAAAGAGATAAGATCAATCAATGGATTGGTGATCCTAGTAGGACTATTGAATTCTTAGAATTGGAGTACTAACAGGGATGATGAGATGGAAAGAAAGGATGCCATTGAGATAGAGAGGTTGCAGGTATTAATATAACAAGATCTAGAGTATGAACATTGGAATGAGCTGCTCAGGTAGAGTAGAAGACAAGACCACTGGAAGAGATAACTTCAAGGAATGATAGTACAGATATTAAGTGGATCAAGTATATTGAATAAACAAGGATTATAATGAGACTTATTAGAGAATTCTAATCAGGCAGGAGCTAAAATAATTGGAAAAGGTGAGGGGGGATGCTTCAAGAGTGTGAAGTTGAAAGGAGCAATGAGTGGTAATAGGTAATATAAATTAATGCCATGATAATCAGGGATGGAAATTTTTAGAAATATCTAACAGTGAAAAGTTAAAACTGGATGTCTTTCAAAGATATCAGACTTCACATGGATAAATTAGAACTCTAGGTTTACTCTCCCAAAACACCAACTCCAACGTTTTTCATTTCCTCATTTCTGTGAATAGCATGACAGACACCCAATTGCAGAAGTAAAAATCTGAAGACTGGCCTTGATTTCTCCCTATCCTGCAGTATCCACATTCAATACAAAGTTCTGTCAATACAATCTCCACAGTATCTTTCAACCACCCACTTTCCTAGAGCTTCTCTGCTCTATTAAGTCACATTAAGTCAGGCCCCATCATCTCTTTCCATGTAACTGCCACCTAACTAAATTCTCCATATTCACTCTTGCTTTCCTCAAATCCATACATCACACAGAAAAAATGAACCAAAAATCAAAAATGAACTTTTAAAATATAAAATCCAGCCATATTATCTCCTTGCTTAAAACTATTCAAAATAATAGTTCTAGATGAAAATAAAGTTTATTTTAATTTTATTTCTAATCTAGGAATGAAGAAGGCCTTTTAATCATAGTTTAAATCTGGGCACAATAAAAAACAAATTTTTGTTGTTTTTGACTACTTGAAAATTGAATCTGGACAGCAAGAGTTTCAAGATGGAAAAACATCTGTTACAATATCATGGGGCATACTTCTCATAATTACAGATGAATAATTTGACAAAGAAGTCACATTAATCAATAATGAAAAGAATGACCAGCATAAAAGTGATTAAAATGTATGAAAATAGAGTCACAAAGATGCAAATATTAAAAATTACAAGCATAAAGAAAAAAGTCAATCCCATTCACAATGCAAAGAAATTTATTTCAAAGATCCTGAGATTAAAAAATTTCCTATTAGGGGGCAGTCCAAAGATGCCGGAGGAATAGGATGGGGAGACCACTTTTCCCCCCACAAATTCATCAAAAGATCATTTTAATGCCGAGGAACTTCCACAAAACAACTTTTGAATGCTGCCGAAGGACACCAGGCACTCAGAAAGACAGCCCAAAGTCTTTGAAAGGAGGTAGGATAAAATATAAAAAGACAAAAACTGAGGCAAAGGATTTAGGAATGGAGACCCATGCTGGAGACGGAGTCAGGAAGGAGGAGAAGTCTCCACACAGTAGAAAACCCTCTCAGAGGCATGTCTGTGGGGAGTTTTGGAATCTCAGAGGGCAACATAACTGGGGGAAAAAAAAAAAATCATAGCATATGTGCCTGACTGCACTGCCAGCGGAGAAGCACAGACACTTGCGTCCACCACCAGTGGATGCAAGTGGAGTGGGAGCTGGGTAGGGAGGGCTGCATCACTGGTCCTTAGGGCAAAGACCAGGCCTGAATGCCCTGAGGACAATCTGAGGGAGTTAATGTGAGAGAGCAGCCCAAACCATGGGATTGCCAGAGAGAAAAAAAAAAAAAAAAAGACCTTTCCCGTGAAAGGCTCCTGGCATGCTCACAGCCTAAAGGACTGAGCAAATACAAAAGGAGAGCAAGCCAGCTGCATATAAGGGCCTCCCTCCTTGGAAGCAGAGAGGCAGGTGAGTGACAGTCAGAGCTGGAAGGCAAGGATCTGCTGCAATCTCAGCCCCAGAGACTGCATCTTCCACCAATCTGTGAGCAGGCTCAGTTGCTAACCTCATCTTCCTGGGATCCTGGACGGTTGACATCTGCCAGGAGTGTCACAGCCTGAGGTCAGCTCCCCAGAGGAGACACACGGCACACCTGGGACTGTGCTCTCACAGCACACCCAGGAAAACTGAGCGGCGGGACCGGCAGGTGAATAAGATGCATGGCTCACGTGGGACAATGTGCTTGCCAAGCACCCGGTCACCTGAGTTGCTGGGACCTGGGAAGGATACAAAATGCACAGCCCATCTGGGCCTGTGCCCTTGCAAAGAACCCAAACTTGGGAAGTGCTCGAAACTCAGGGCTTACTTGGGAGAGTGCCATTGCAGAGCACCCTGGAAACTGAGCAGTGTAGACCAGGGAAGCACACACCACCTTGGGCTGTGACAAAACCCAGTGTGGTCCATCTACTGCGAGCACTCCCCACACATGCCAGTGGTATTTGTTAGCAGTGTCCCTCCCCACCAACAAGACAACTGAACAAGTGAGCCTAAATAAGTGGTCACCTTTGCCCCCTTGTGTCAGGGCAGAAATTAGACCCTGAAGAATCTTGTAAACAGAGGAAACAGAAATAAAGAAAGAAGGGGAAACTGCTCTGGAAGTAACAGGTGCAAAAGATTAAAACCCTGCATTTAATACTGGAGACATTTGAGGGTCACCTATAGACCTTGAGAACAAGTAAAAGCTGGAATAAGGAACTATTTGATTCTGAACTGACCCCAGACTGCCCACAACAGCTCCAGAGAAATTCCTAGACATATTTTTACTTTTATCACTTTTAATTTAAAAAAAATTAGTTCTTTATTACTCTTTTAACTTTCATTTTTATAGCCTACTATTACCCTTTCCAAAAAAAAAGCTATTAAAAATTCCATATATTTTAAAAATTATTCTGATTGAATATGATGATTATTACTTTTTATATTGTATTTTTGAGAGTACAGTAATCCAAGTCTATGCCCCAAGCACTAACGCTGAAGAAGCTGAAGTTGAATGGTTCTATGAAGACCTACAAGACCTTTTAGAACTAACACCCCCCAAAAATGTCCTTTTCATTATAGGGGACTGGAATGCAAAAGTAGAAAGTCAAGAAACACCTGGAGAAACAGAAAAATTTGGCCTTGGAATATGGAATGAAGCAGGGCAAAGACTAATAGAGTTTTGCCAAGAAAATGCACTAGTCATAACAAACACCCTCTTGCAACAACACAAGAGAAAACTCTATACATGGACATCACCAGATGGTCAACACAGAAATCAGATCGATTGTATTCTTTGCAGCCAAAGATCGAGAAGCTCTATACAGTCAGCAAAAACAAGACTGGGAGCTGACTGTGGCTCAGACCATGAACTCCTTATTGCCAAATTCAGACTTAAATTGAAGAAAGTAGGGAAAACCACTAGACCATTCAGGTATGACCTAAATCAAATCCCTTATGATTATACAGTGAAAGTGAGAAATAGATTTAAGGGCCTAGATCTGATAGATAAGAGTGCCTGATGAACTATGAAATGAGTTTTGTGACATTGTACAGGAGACAGGGACCAAGACCATCCTCATGGAAAAGAAATGCAAAAAAGCAAAATGGCTGTCTGGGGAGGCCTTACAAATAGCTGTGAAAAGAAGAGAAGTGAAAAGCAAAGGAGAAAAGGAAAGATATAAGCATTTGAATGCAGAGTTCCAAAGAATAGCAAGAAGAGATGAGAAAACTTTCAGCAATCAATGCAAAGAAATAGAGGAAAACAACAGAATGGGAAAGACTAGGGATCTCTTCAAGAAAATCAGAGATACCAAAGGAACATTTCATGCAAAAATGGGCTCGATAAAGGACAGAAATGGTATGGACCTAACAGAAGCAGAAGATATTAAGAAGAGGTGGCAAGAATACACAGAACTGTACAAAAAAGATCTTCACGACCCAGATAATCACGATAGTGTGTTCACTGACCTAGAGCCAGACATTTTGGAATGTGAAGTCAAGGGAGCCTTAGAAAGCATCACTACGAACAAAGCTAGTGGAGGTGATGTGCTGGGGACCAGCCCCAGCTGATCCAGGGACTTCGAAGCGAGGACGGCGTCGGTGGGGGTCAGGACACAATAGAGAATAATAGAACGAGGATAGCTCAGTAGGAAATTCAGTGACGACAAGCGGATGAAATAAAGATAGCTCAGTGAGAACATTTTGTGGAGAGAGAAGGCTGAATAATTCAGCCAGAAGGTAAGAGAAAGAATGTCATGGGGAGACCAAGCTTCGGTGAACAAGGCCCCGCACTTTACTTTTCAAAGTAGTTTTTATCTCTTAAGTTATGCATAGAGGATAATGAGGGAAGGGGTGGAGTCATGCAGGGACAGCAGTCCCTGAGCCAGGCTTTCAAACCTATCACACGCAAAAGTTTAGGTGAGTTACATCATCTTCTGGCCCAGAGGCCTATTAACATTTTAAGGAACTTATTTTCTCTAAAGGTGAGTATTTTAAAGTCAGGCGCCACCCTCCAAAAGCATTGGCATTGCATATCTATAGGGCAAAGTTGTGGTGGGTTGTACTCAAGGGTCCCAGGTTACAAACATTAAGGCTACTACTTACATTGCAATACACTGCCAAGGACACAGTAGGTAAGGGATATGGAGACTTAGCAGCAAACATTGGCCCAACAAGTGAAAAACCCTTCACCAATACAATTTCTAATCAGCCCATTATACTTATGCTAATAGTTTTCTGACTTCTCTAAAGAACCTGTTTTTAGAAGGTTAAGAGCATCTCATGCCTCCCACTGTTGGGAGGCTGTGAGCAATCACATGTGGCCAGAAAAACTTATTCAGGAAGGCTAGAGGATTTCCAAAAGGAGTTTGTAGGCTGAAACACTGTCACACTCAGGAATTATTAACTGGAGCTGTAAGTTAGCTCTTTTTTCAGAGAAAGGTAGTGGGGGACAGCCCCCTGTAAAGTCAGAGGTGTAGGTGAGAGCACAAGTAGTAAAGCAGGCAGGCTCTGGTTTTGGGGGTAGATGCTCGAGAACCTCCAAGGGGCTCCTGAGGCTCGACCCCACCTTTGTGTATGTCAAGCCTCCTTCCTCATGAGCTTTGCCACGGGCGGAGCGCTAATTCAAACCGGCTCCCAACAGTGATGGAATTCCAGTTGAGCTATTCCAAATCCTGAAAGATGATGCTGTGAAATTGCTGCACTCAATATGCCAGCAAATTTGGAAAACTCAGCAGTGGCCACAGGACAGGAAAAGGTCAGTTTTCATCCCAATCCCAAAGAAAGGCAATGCCAAAGAATGCTCAAACTACTGCACAATTGCACTCATCTCACACACTAGTGAAGTAATGCTCAAAATTCTCCAAGCCAGGCTTCAGCAATATGTGAACCGTCAACTTCCTGATGTTCAAGCTGGTTTTAGAAAAGGCAGAGCAACCAGAGATCAAATTGCCAACATCTGCTGGATCATGGTAAAAGGAAGAGAGTTCCAGAAAAACATCTATTTCTGCTTTATTGACTATGCCAAAGCCTTTGATTGTGTGGATCACAATAAACTGTGGAACATTCTTCAAGAGATGGGAATACCAGACCACCTCATCTGCCTCTTGAGAAGTTTTTATGCAGGTCAGGAAGCAACAGTTAGAACTGGACATGGAACAACAGACTGGTTCCAAATAGGAAAAGGAGTATGTCAAGGCTGTATATTGTCACCCTGCTTATTTAACTTTTATGCAGAGTATATCATGAGAAATGCTGAGCTGGAAGAAACACAAGCTGGAATTGAGATTGCTGGGAGAAATATCAATAACTTCAGATATGCAGATGACACCACCCTTATGGCATAAAGTGAAGAGGAACTCAAAAGCCTCTTAATGAAAGTGAAAGTGGAGAGTGAAAAAGTTGGCTTAAAACTCAACATTCAGAAAATGAAGATCATGGCATCTGGTCCCATCACTATATGGGAAATAGATGGAGAAACAGTGGAAACAGTGTCAGACTTTATTTTTCTGGGCTCCAAAATCACTGCAGATCGTGACTGCAGCCATGAAATTAAAAGACACTTACTCCTTGGAAGGAAAGTTATGACCAACCTAGATAGCATATTCAAAAGCAGAGACATTACTTGGCCAAGAAAGGTTCGTCTAGTCAAGGCTATGGTTTTTCCTGTGGTCATGTATGTGAGAGTTGGACTGTGAAGAAGGCTGAGCGCCGAAGAATTGATGCTTTTGAACTGTGGTGTTGGAGAAGACTCTTGAGAGTCCCTTGGACTGCAAGGAGATCCAACCAGTCCATTCTGAAGGAGATCAGCTCTGGGATTTCTTTGGAAGGAATGATGCTAAAGCTGAAACTCCAGTACTTTGGCCACCTCATGTGAAGAGTTGACTCATTGGAGAAGACTCTGATGCTAGGAGGGATTGGGGGCCAGAGGAGAAGGGGACGACAGAGGATGAGATGGCTGGATGGCATCACTGACTCAAGGGACGTGAGTCTGAGTGAACTCTGGGAGTTGGTGATGGACAGGGAGGCCTGGTGTGCTGTGATGCATGGGGTTGCAAAGAGTCGGACACGACTAAGCGACTGATCTGATCTGAACCTCTATTCTAGGTTTCTAATTTTTGCTTTTTGATATTTGTTATCAATTTTGTACCTCAAAGAATCTACTCTTCAGTACCCATTTTCACTTAGGGATTAGGTTACTGGCTAGATTGCTCTCTCCGCTTTTGACTCCCCCTTTTCTCCTTCTTGGGCTTCCCTTGTGGCTCAGCTAGTAAAGAATCCACCTGCAATGTGGGAGACTTGGGTTCCATCCCTGGGATGGGAAGATCCCCTGGAGAAGGGAAAGGCTACCCACTCCTTCTAGCCTGGAGAATTCCATGGACTGTGTAGTCCATGGGGTCACAGAGTGGGCACAACTGAATGACTTTCACTTTCTCCTTCTGGTCACGTTTGTCTCCCTCCTCCCTGTTGTCTATATAACTCTGTGAACCTCTATGGGTGTTCCTGGCTGTGGAAAACTGTTCCACCAATAAACCTAGGCATTTTATCTTCTAAATTGTATGGATGGAGAAGTCTTGAGGCTACTGTAGGAGAAGGACCAAAAGCCAGAAGCAGGAGGTTTAACTCCTAGACTTTAGAACATTAGAGAACTCCAGACTCCAGGGAACCTTAATAGATAACATCTCACTCAAAAGTCTCCACACCTACACTGAAACCAAGCTCCACCCAAGAGCCAACAAGATCCAGTGCAAGACACAGCATGATAATTTTCCAACAAAACAGGAATACAACCCTGAACGTTAAAAGCCGGGCTGCCCAAAGCCATGCTAAAACCATAAACACCCCAAAACTGCTGCTGCTGCTAAGTCGCTTCAGTTGTGTCCGACTCTGTGCGACCCCATAGACGGCAGCCCACCAGGCCCCACCGTCCCTGGGATTCTCCAGGCAAGAATACTGGAGTGGGCTGCATTTCCTCCTCCAATGCATGAAAATGAAAAGTTAAAGTGAAGTCGCCCAGTCGTGTCCAACTCTTAGCAACCCCATGGACTGCAGCCTACCAGGCATCTCCATCCATGGATTTTTCCAGGCAAGAGTACTCGAGTGGGTTGCCATTGCCTTCTCCACCAAAACTCACTACTGGACACTTATTTGCACTCCATAAAGAAGAGATTCTATTTCACACACCAGAGCACAGACACAAACTCCCCCAACCAGGAAACCTTGACAAGCCATTAGTCCCAGGGAGCTGATTGCACAATTGAAAGGAACCATGAACTTCCAGCCTGCAGAAAGGGCACCCCAAACACAGCAATCTAAACAAAATGAAAAGGCAGAGAGAGTTCCAACAGAGAGAGTGGCTAGAAGCAGATGACAGCCTTCTACTCTGGGGCCTTCCAGCCCCTGGTCAGTGGGTGAACTGGGGGGCCCCCAGGACAGTCTCCGATGTGTTTTGCAGAGCAGTGGCTGAGGCCATCGGTTGGCCGGGCCCAAGACCGGAAGCAGCCGTGAACCTCTGCCCCCACCCCTACGGCCGCAACCTAGTGGCGGCGGTCCCTCTGAGCCAGGATCGCTGGGTCTCTTCACCCATGGCCGCAGGGCTTGGGCTTAGGCGAAGCCTCCACTTGGCCACTGAGATCCTGGTGCCTTTGGGCGTTGGATGCGGCAGGACTAGAAGAATGGCGGGTGCTCAAACTTCTGGAGGGCCCAGGAAGGATTGTGGATGCCAGCTACTCCACCCTTAGGCCTTGGGGCTGAGCAGATCTGTGACGTGAGGTGATGGCCCAGTCCCAGTCGGACGAGACCTTGCCTTGTAAGGCCCTCGTAAGGTCTCGTAACAGGGCCCAAGACGTGAGCAGAGCCCTGGTCGTCGATGGGTAGAAAGTTATCGGGCCATCCAGCGGTTGATTCAACCAAGACCTTGATGTCGGAAGATGGAAATGGTAGAATAACATACTCCTTGTAGATCAATGGAACAAAATAAAAAGCCCAGAGATATGTATTAGCCACAAGGGCTTCTCTTTTGGCTCAGCTGGTGAAGAATCCGCCTGCAATGCAGGAGATCTGGGTTTGATACTTGGGTTGAGAAGATCCTGTGGAGAAGGGATAGGCTACCAACTCCAGTAATCTGGCCTGGAGAATTCCACGGACTGTATGGTCCATGTGGTCGCAAAGAGTTGGACACAACTCAGCAACTTTCATTTTCACTTTCAAAAAGCTACAGTCATCAAGACAGTATGGTACCGGCACAAAGACAGAAATATAGATCAGTGGAACAAAAAAGGAAGTCCAGAGATAAATCCACACACCAACGGACACCTTAACTTTGACAAGTAGACAAAAATATACAATGGAGAAAAGACAATCTCTTTAACAATCGATGCTGGGAAACTGGTCAAACACCAGTAAAAGAATGAAACTAGAACACTTTCTAACACACACATAAATAAACTCAAAATGGATTAAAGATCTAAATGTACAACAAGAAATTATAAAACTCTTAGAGGAAAACATAGGCAGAACATTCTACAACATAAATCACAGCAAGTTCCTCTATGATACACCTCCCAGAGTAATGAAAATAAAAACAAAAAATAAACAAATGGAATCTAATTAAACTTAAAAACTTCTGAACAACGAAGGAAACTATAAGCAAGGTGAAAAAAGCAGCATTTAGAATGTGAGAAAATAATACCAGAAGAAGCAACAAAGAATTAATTTCCAACATATGTAAGCAACTCATGCATGCAGCTCAATACCAGAAAAACAAATGTCTCAATCAAAAAGGGAAGAAATGGGAGTAGCCCATACAGTCAGCAGTAGAATCCGAAATGCAGTACTTTGGTGCAATCTAAAAAATAACAGAATGATCTGTTTGTTTCCAAGGCAAATCATTCAATATCACAGTAATCCAAGTCTATGCCCCAACCACTAACGCTGAAGAAGGTGAAGTTGAACAGTTCTATGAAGACCTATAGGACTCTCTAGAACTAACACTCAAAAAAGATGTCCTTTTCATCACAGGAAACTGGAATGCAAAAGTAGGAAGTCAAGAGATACCTGGAGTAACAGGCAAATTTGGCTTTGGAGTACAAAATGAAGCAGGGCGTGGGCTAACAGAGTTTTGCAAAGAGAATGCAATGGTCAAGGCAAACACCCTTTTTCAACACAAGAGAAGACTCTACATATAGACATCACCAGATGCTCAACACTAAAATCATTTCGATTATATTCTTTGCAGCCAAAGATGGAGAAGCTCTATAGAGTTGGGACTCTCTAGAGAGTCCCAGTCTTATTGGGACTCTCTATAGTCCCAACAAGACTGGGACTTGACTATGGCTCAGATCATGAACTCCTTATTCCCAAATTCAGACTTAAATTGAAGAAAGTAGGGAAAACCATTAGACCATTCAGGATGACCTAAATCAAATCCCTTAAGATTATACAATAGAAGTGACAAATATATTCAAGGAATTAGATCTGATATACAGAGTGCCTAAAGAACTATGGATGGAGGTTTGTGATAATGTACAGGAGGCAGGTATCAAGATCATCCCCCAAAAAAGAAATGCAAAATGGCAAAATGGTTGTCTGCGGAGGCGTTACAAATAGCTGTGAAAAGAAGAGAAGCGAAAGGCAAAGAAGGAAAGGAAAGATATACCCATTTGAATGCAGAGTTGCACAAAACAGCATGGAGAAATAAGAAAGACTTCCTCAGTTATCATGGCAAAGAAATAGAGGAAAAGCAATAGAATGGGAAAGACTAGAGATCTCTTCGAGAAAATTAGAGATACCAAGGGAACATTTCATGCAAAGATGGGCACAATAAAGGACAGAAACGGTATGGCCCTAACAGAAGCAGAAGATATTAAGAAGAGGTAGCAGTAATACACAAAAGAACTATACAAAAAAGATCTGCATGATCCAGATAACCATAATGGTGTGATCACTCGCCTAGAGGCAGACATGCTCGAGTGTGAAGTCAAGTGGGCATTAGGAAGCATCACTATGAACAAAGCCAGTGGAGGTGATGGAATTCCAGTTGAGCTATTTCAAATCCTAAAAGATGATACTGTGAAAGTGCTGCACTCAATATGCCAGCAAGTTTAGAAAACTCAGCAGTGGCCACAAGGCTGGAAAAGGTCAGTTTTCATTTCAATCCCAAAGAAAGGCAATGCCAAACAATGTTCCAACCTTCATACAACTGCACTCATCTCACATGCTAGTAAAGTAATGCTCAAATTTTTCCAAGCCAGGCTTCAACAATATGTGAACCATGAACTTCCAGATGTTCAAGGTGGTTTTAGAAAAGGCAGAGGAACTAAAGATCAAACTGCCAACATCTGCTGGATCACTGAAAAAGCAAGAGAGTTCCAGAAAAACATCTATTTCTGCTTTATTGACTATGCCAAAGCCTTTACTGTGTGGATCACTACAAACTGTGGAAAATTCTTCAAGAGATGGGAATACCAGACCACCTGATCTGCCTCTTGAGAAATCTGTATGCAGGTCTGGAAGCAACAGTTAGAACTGGACATGGAACAACAGACTGGTTCCAAATAGGCAAAGGAATATGTCAAGGTTGTATATTGTCACTCTGCTTATTTAACTTATATGCAGAGTACATCATGAGAAATGCTTGACTGGATGAAGCACAAGCTGGAATCAAGATTTCCAGGAAGAATATCAATAACCTCAGATATGCAGATGACACCACTCTTATGGCAGAAAGTTATGTTGAACTAAAGAGCCTCTTGATGAAAGTGAAAGAGGAGAGTGAAAAAGCTGGCTTAAAACGCAACATTCAGAAAACTACGATCATGGCATCCAGTCTCATCACTTCATGGCAAACAGATGGGGAAACAGTGGAAACAGTGACACTTTATTTTTTGGGGCTCCAAAATCACTACAGACAGTGAATGCAGCCATGAAATTAAAAGACGCTTACTCCTTGGAAGAAAAGTTATGACCAACATAGATAGCATATTCAAAAGCAGAGCCATTACTTTGCCAACAAAGGTCCGTCTAGTCAAGGCTATGGTTTTTCCAGTGGTCATGTATGGATGTGAGAGTTGGACCTTAAAGAAAGTTGAGTGCTAAAAAATTGATGCTTTTGAACTGTGGTGTTGGAGAAGACTCTTGAGAGTCCCTTGGACTGCAAGGAGATCCAATCAGACCATCGTAAAGGAAATCAGTCCTAAAAATTCATTGGAAGGACTGATGTTGAAGCTGAAACTGCAATACTTTGGCCACCTGATGCGACGAGTTGACTCACTGGAAAAGACCCTGATGCTGGGAAAGACTGAAGGTGAGAGAAGGGGACGACAGAGGATGAGATGGCTGGATGGCATCACTGACTCAATGGACATGAGTTTGGGTAGACTTCGGAAGTTGGTGATGGACAGGGAAGCCCAGCGTGCTACGGTCCATGCAGTCCCAGAGTCAGACACAACTGAGCGACTGAAGTATTTTTTATTTTTGTACTACCAGTATGCAATAAGATGCCCGGTAAACAAATGTTTGTTAACACACTCAATGAATAAGGAATGTTAAAGATTTCTCTGACACTTTGTAGCAAAGCCAAAATAGTCTGAAAACAGCAATAAATAAAATTTATACTGTCAATTATCATTTTGATAAAAAAGACTTAAATGCAATTTGCAAATGCTAAGAATTTGAAATGATTAAACTTCCAACTTTTATTAAAATTTTAAAACTTGAGATAAAACATAAACATTTCCTTTTTCAAGATACTAAAGAAAGATATCAATATTAAAAATAACTGTCTGGTTATGAGTTACTCTAGAGTACATGTCACATTGATTTTAAATATTCAACATTTCATGACAAAATGTCAAGGTTTGGCTCCAAAAAATCAACATCTTTGAAAAAGGGTGACTACAAAAATATCTTCCATGTAAAAAATAAAGTAGCAACACTCTTGGAGACGATGGCCATGTCTTATACTTATCAGTTTTTTCTCTTCATACCAAGTGTAAGCATAAAGGAATATGAAGAACCTTAGATCAAATGGGACAACAGAATGTGCCCCTGCCACATAAAAATACACACATTACTTATTACTTAATATTTTGTAATAATCAATACAACACCAAAATGATGACTTGGCTAAAATTTTTAACTTTCACAGAAACCCCAATGACTATAAACTGTGATTTTTGGAAAGTACATGTAAAATCACCAAAATTCAAACACACTATTTAAAACTGCAGAAATAAAAACAAATTACAAATGTATTATATAATTCATTTAATTATTTATTATTGGGGACATTCTTTTTTCCTTTAATAAAAAGAATAGCAATGATATATATGGTATTGGAAGAAAATTAAGAGCTTCTATAAAACACTGTGAAAAGAAATTTCAATTATCAGTAAATATGCCAAGTTTTAGTTTAAATGCAAAAGAAGATAGTCAGTAGACTTAACAAACTTGAAGTAGAGTCATTTCCCTTTGAACCAATGATTTGCAATACTTCCTAGATAATTCTTCAGAAAAGTCTTTCTACAGATTACCTAAACAGTTTAGAACATGAAGACACAGGTACAGAACAGAACATGAACAGGTCACCCAACATAACTGGTCTCCATGGTTACTACAATGCAGTCCACAGGAGCAGGTAGTGAAGGAAACCAATACAATTCAGTGATGTAGAGATCATGACACTCTTTTTCTATTACCTGATGGTTAGTTGTTTAGCTAGATGCAATGGAAATAAAACTGAAAAAAATCCAAAAAGGGAATAAAAAATTAAAGCTTTGCCTCAACATTTTTTATTTCCGGTGAAGTCAAATGGTTTCCACCACTGAGCAAACTGCAGTGCTTTCTTCCTCTGATCTTCAAAGCTCTCTCGCATCCCTTTCCTCCAAACTCTTGGTTCTATATCCAGCATGCCACCAATGATTTCCTTTTAAAGAATGAGAAAAATACAAACACATATATGTATAAAGACTGAAAAACAGGAATGAAGCTACTCCTGCTTATTCTGTTACTAAATATAATATTAAGTCCTTCTCTGCAAAGAATGCTCAAATTTTATATAAATATTAGTTTCAAGTTAAAAAAAACAAACAAAACTTGTTTTCATTTAATTCTAACTATGTAAACCCTGTGATTCCAAGGGTCCTTAGTTGTGTCTCCTGTCAAATAATTTGTCTATTTTTGTTGCTTCTTAGTATATCTATCAGACAGCAGCAAAGGGGAAGAAGAGAGAATGAAATTTAATTAATTTGGTCCTTATTAGCTGCTCTGGTAAGAAAGTCTGAAGAAAAAGTTGACCAACATGTAGCAATTATAAACTTGATTGTTCAACTATGGTTTAATCTTAGGCTAATATTCTCTCTACTATCCAATATATTTAAAAGCCAGTTTCTTCTATTAGCTGGAGATCTTTTTTTAGGAAATGAAATCATATTTTAGTACCAATCCATGTAAACCAATAATTAAAAATTATAATCACCTTCATTTAAAAAGCCATATTCCCAAGTCCTGAAATAATGTATTTTCAATGGTCTGCTTATTATTCTAGATAATTTCTTTCATGATCATCTTCCTATTCTTACGATATCAGCTGTAGAGATTAATTAAATTTATGAGAGTGAGTGGCTTTCTCTGGTGGTTCAGTGGCAAAGAACCCTCCTGCCAATGCAGGTGATGCTGGTTTGATCCCCGGGTCATGAAGATCCCCTGGAGAAGTAAACAGCAACTCACTCCAGTATTCTTGCCTGGGAAATCCCATGGACAGAAGAGTCTGGCAGGCTACAGTCCATGGGGTCGCAAAAGAGTTGGACATGACTTAGTGACTGAGGACAGATGCACGATAGTAAGTATCCATATACAGAAAGATATGGGGGAGATTTATAATGCTTCAAGGAAGAGAAGTATGGTAATATAGGAAAACTCTGGGCTAGAGGTAGAATTCTGCATATTCAGTCTAGGTCTATAGGACTGTTAAGACCTTGGATGTAATTGCTCTAAGACATAGGTTCTTCATCTTAACAAATACTCTATTAATGAAGGGATCAACTATATACAAGCAACGGCCAAATACTGTAGGAGATACAGAAATAACTAACATACATTTCTCTGTCTTCAGAAAACTCATAATAGAATGCAGAGCTGTGGTGGGAGCCACAATAATAACCCAACTACATAAAGGACTGTCTTATAAAGCAGAATAAGGTAAATGCCAAAGTAGACTATATAGAGACTCAAAAAAGAAAGGAGATTCTATTTGGTGGATATATCAAGAATAGCTTCATGGAAAAGGAAATCTCTTCGTTGGGTAAAGGAAGTAAAGGGGCCAAGAGAGACATAGTGTAAAAAGAGGACAAATTTAATGCAAGAGTTTCTTAGCATCAGACAATCACTAGCAATGTAGTTTAAGAAAGCCTAGCTTTACTGATCTAAATTTTTCTAAAATTTGACCTAAAATTTTCTAAAATTGACTTAAAATTTTCTATAAAACATCAAGTTTTGTCTCATGTGTACCATTAAGGCACACATACTATAAGGATTGACTCTTGTTCTGTTACTGAAGCAGATATTAATGCAAAGAGACCAGTCCTTCTTGCTGTCTAAACAACTGCAGGCTGAAGGGAGTTTGTGCATACATAGGCTTTTTCTTAGAAAGAAATTTCGAGGAAAATGGATTAGTGCTGTAACACTAACTAAAGAAGTTTTCAACACTAAAACAGTTATCATATAAATCATAACATGTGCATAATATTTGGAGGAGGACAATCTCCCAATTAAACTTATGCAAGTTAAAAACTAGATATTTACTTCATTTTTACTAAAATCATTTTTTTAAATAAAAGCAGAGTCATAAAAGTTCTGAGTTATAAAACTCTACTGACATTTAACAATGTTTTTCAGAGCAATGAAAACTAATTTCTTTCTAGTTAACTCTGGGAAAAGATATTCTCTCAGACAAGTTTCTAAAACGTATTTCAACAGTTCATAGATGAACGTGATTTGGGGTCTCTCGTTAGCCTTTAAGGACAACAGTATAAAAAATTGTGAGTCCAAAACTCTCACAGGTCCCTAATCATTGTAGAAAAAGATCTGATACAGGGGATAAAAGTGGGTAGGAAGAACAGGGAACTATGGACAAAGTTCATCTAGGCTCCTCTAATTTAGAGAGAAAGGCCTGACCTATACTAGATTGAAAGGTCACTTTCTTGAGCTGTTATTGCCCAAACTTCTTTTGACTGCTCCCATGGCTACATTAATTTCATTCTAGGCCCTGATACTAACTTACATACTTCCTAGATATTCAATAGAACTTAAATTTAAGGACTACACCCCTAGAAGGCAATCTGTAGTAATGGAAAGAATCTACTAGCAACTGAAAGATCTATACTCTAGTATCTGACCAGAAACTGTGAAATGAGTGCTATATTCTTCCTGGACTGTACGGTACTTAGTTATAAATGAATATGTGAGATCATTTGTTTTCTAGTTCAACCAAGAGCTTATGCACCCCTTGGTTCTGTCACTTACTAGCACATGATCCTGGGGAAGTTATATTGGTTTCAACATCTATAAAATGTAGATTGGTTTCAACATCTATAAAATTAAAGTATAAAATGTCTACATGATAGTATTATTACGAGCATTAAATGAGTGTTAAGAACATTAACAGGCTCACTGTAAATCCTCAATGAATAGGTTATAATCATTATCAATTATCATTCTCAGCACAAGCCTGGCTGTCTCCACAGGAAAACACTACAGTCACCGCTGACACTGTCAATAAACCGTTTGGTTCCAAAGTAACATTCCTGACTGTTACAAATATCCTGGTATATATTTCTTAATGGCTTCTGGGTACTCCCTTTGAAAACTGGGTTTTACAACAGTCACCAACTTCATTGTACACTGTGCCCAAAGTTATTTCCTTTCAAAAGCAATGTTACAAAATGGCTAAATTCTGAAATTTTACCAATTTGTGAGCATACCTTTCCAAAGTAATGTGGGAATTTGTGTTGATCTTCAATGACATGGGCAAACCCTCCCTGGAGGCCAAAATCCACAGAGAAGTAAGGTAAGCCTTTGGGTACCTAAAAAACAGATAAATCACACATGAATACAGCATGAAATCAGGAAGTTATGCTTAACCCCTCTTCCTAATTAAGTATTCCTCAAGACAAACATATGCAATGAATTTCAAATTATAGAAATACTTCAAAAAATTACCTAACATCTTAACTAAAACATTTCATTTTGTTGACTTTTGGTTGGTTAGTGCTTCATAATATCCAGCAATTATAATTAGAACCAATTATTTTTCTGTCTTTGGTAAAAACAGCAAAGAAAAAGGCACTTTAAAAATATTTAACAACACAATAATTTTCTTTAGACTATGCAAATACAGATTAAGGATATGCTTTCTTGTATTTTTTCTCACAGCAGAAAAGGAACTGGAGTTTAGTCATATACTCAGAGCTTTGTTTATAATATCCTTGAACTTTTATTACTACTTATTGATCAAAGATAAATACAAACAATCATAGCTTTTTTATTAACTGGTAAGGTGGTATGGCACCCCACCCCAGTACTTTTGCCTGGAAAATCCCATGGACGGAGGAGCCTGGTAGGCTCCAGTCCATGGGGTCGCTAAGAGTCGGACACGACTGAGCAACTTCACTTTCGCTTTTCACTTTCATACGTTGGAGAAGGAAATGGCAACCCACTCCAGTATTCTTGCCTGGAGAATCCCAGGGACAAGGGAGCCTGGTGGGCTTCTGTCTGTGGGGTCGCACAGAGTCGGACACAACTGAAGCGACTTAGCAGCAGCAGCAGCAAGGTGGTATAGTAATATTTAGTTTATCAATCTCATTTTAAAATATTTTCAGTATTATCTTTCCCTACCTTTTTTCCCTCCCTCTTACTAAACACACTCAAAGATACACATAAACACATTTCAGACACTATCTTGATTGGAAAAGGTCATAATTTCTAGCTTTATATTAAGTAGATCTTCTGTCCTTGCAAGTTTTTCCTCCAAGCCCTAATTCTGCTACTATAAAGTATTCAAACTGGTCAATTTAAAGTAATATTGGGCACTTCCAGTGGCTAAGACACTGTGCTCCCAATGAAGGGGGCCTGGGGTCAAACCACGGTTGAGGAACTAGAACCCACATGCCGAACTAAGAGTTTACATGTCACAACTAAAGATCTGGCATGGCACTAAGACCCAGCACAGCCAAATAAGTAAATAAATAATTAAAAAAAAAAAAAAAAAGTAATATTGCAGTTGTTCAGTCACAAAGTCATGTCCAACTCTTTGCGACTCCATGGACTGCAGCATGCAGGCTTCCCTGTCCTCCACTATCTCCCAGAGTTGGCTCAAATTCACGTCCAGTGAGTTGGTGATGTTATCTAACCATCACATCCTCTGCCATCCATTTCTCCTGCCTTCAATCTTTCTCAGCATCAAGGTCTTTCCAAATGAGCTGGCTCTTCACATCAGCTGGGCAAAGTAGTGGAGCTTCAGCATCAGTCCTTCCAATGAATATTCAAGGTTGATTTCCTTTAGGACTGACTGGTTTGATCTCCTTGTAGCCCAAGGACATCATGTCTTCTCCAGCATCACAATTTCAAAGCATCAATTCCTCTGCACTCAGCCTTCTTTATGGTCCAAGTCTCAAATCCATACCTGACTACTGGAAAAACAACAGGTTTAACAATATGGAACTCTGTCAGCAAAATGATGTCTCTGCTTTTTAATGTTGTCTCAGATTGTCATAGCTTTACTTAAAGGAACAAGCGTCTTTTAATTTCATGGCTGCAGTCACCATCTACAGTGATTAATATCTCCCTCCCTTAATGCCCTCATAAAGTTGCATTTGCTAATTTTGGCAGTGAATTATATTTGTTGTCATTCAGTTACTCAGTCATGGCCAACTCTTTGTGATCCCATGGATGCTACATGTCAGGCTTTCCTATTCTTCACATCTCCCAGAGCTTGCTCAAACTCATGCCCATCAAGTCAGGGATGTCATCCAACAATCTCATCCTCTGTCGTCCCCTTCTCCTCCTGCCTTCAATCTTTCCCTGGACCAGCATCTTTTCTAATGAGTCAGCTCTTCGCATCAGGTGGCCAATGTATTGGAGCTTCAGCTTCAGCATCAGTCCTTCTAATGATTATTCAGAATCAATTTCCATTGAGATTGACTGGCTTGATCTCCTTGCAGTCCAAGAGTCTTCTCCAGCACCACAGTTCAAAAGCATCAGTTTTTCAGAGATCAGCCTTCTTTATGGTTCAACTTTCACATCCATACATGACTACTGGACAAACCATACACTTGACTGTAACTTTGTCTGCAAAATAATGTCTTTGCTTTTTAATACACTGTCTAGGTTTGTCATAGTTTTTCTACCAAGGAGTATCTTTGGATTTTGTGACTGCATTCACCATCTGCAGTGACTTTGAACACGTGAAAATAAAGTCTGTCCCTGTTTCCATTGTTTCCACATCTATCTGCCATAAAGTGATGGAACTGGAGGCCATGTTCTTTGTTTTTTGAATGTTGAGTTTATGCCAGCTTTTTCCCTCTCCTCTTTCACCTTCATCAAGAGGCTATTAGTTCCTCTTTGGTGTCTGCCACAAGGGTGATGTCTACCACAAGGGTGGTGTCTGCCAAAAGGGTGGTGTCTGCCATAAGGGTGGTGTCATCTGCATATCTGAGGTTATTGATATTTCTCCCTACAATCTTGCTTACAGCTTGTGTTTCATCCAGCCTGGCATTTCACATGATGTATTCTGCGTATAAGTTAAATAAGCAGAGTGACAATATACAGCCTTGATGTACTCCTTTCCCAATTTGGAATCAGTCTGTTGTTTCATGTCAGGTGTTAACTTTTGCTTCTTGATATCCATATAGAAAGGCAGGTAAAGTGCTCTGGTAGCCCCATCTAATTAAGAATTTTCCATCATTTGTTGTGGTCCACACAGTCAAAGGCTTTAGCGTAATCAATGAAACCGAAGTAGATGTTTTTCTGGAATTCTCTTGCTTTTTTGATGATCCATTGGATGTTGGCAATTTGATCTCTGGCTCCGCTCCCTATTCTAAATCCAGCTTGAACATCTGAAAGCTCTCAGTTCACGTACTATGGAAGCCTGGCTTGGCGAACTTGAGTACCACTTTGATAGCATGTGAAATGAATGCAACTGTGCAATAGTTTGAACATTTTTTGGCATTACTTTCTTTGGGATTGGAAATGAAAATTGACCTTTTCCAGTCCTGTGGCCACTGCTGAGTTTTCCAAATTTGCTGGCATATTGACTGCAGCACTTTAACAAACAGTATCATCTTTTAGGATATGAAATAGTTTAGCTGGCATTTCATCACCTCCACTAGCTTTGTTTACAGTGATGTTTCCTAAGGCCCACTTGACTTCACACTCCAAGATGTTTTGCTCTAGGTGAATGATCACACCATTGTGGTTATCCAGGTCATTAAGATATTTTTTTTGTATAGATTTTTCTATGTATTCTTGCCACCTTATTTAATATCTTCTAATTCTGTTAGATCCATACCATTTCTTTTCTTATGCCCATCTTTGCATGGAATGTTCCCTTGGTATCTCTAATTTTCTTGAAGAGATCTCTAGTCTTTTCCTTCTATTGTTTTCTTATGTTTCTTTGCATTGTTCACTTTGGAAGGCTTTCTTATCTCTCCTTGCTAGTCTTTGGAACTCTGCATTCAGGGGGGCGTATCTTTCCTTTTCTCCTTTGCCTTTCGCTTCTCTTCTTTCCTTAGCTATTTGTAAGGCCTCCCCAGATAGCCATTTTGTCTTTTTGCATTTCTTTTCTTGGGGATGGTTTTGATCACCACCTCCTGTACAATATAATAAACCTCCATCCATAGTTCTTCAGACACTCTATCAGATCTGATCCCTTGATTATCATTCCATTATACAATCATTAGGGATTTGATTTAGGTCATACCTTAATGGCCTAGTAATTCTCCCTACTTACTTCAATTTAACTCTGTGTTCGGCAATAAGGAGTTCATTAACTGAGCCACAGTCAGCTCCTGGTCTTATTTTTTCTGTCTATATAGAGCTTCTCTATCTTCCGCTGCAAAGAATCAATCTGATTTTGGTATTGACCCAAGAAAAAGAAATGCAAAAAAGCAAAATGGCTGTCTGAGGAGGTGTTACAAATAGCTGTGAAAAGAAGAGAAGCGAAAAGCAAAGGGGAAAAGAAAAGATATAACAATTTGAATGCAGAGTTGGAAAGAATAACAAGGAGAGATAAGAAAGCATTCCTCAGCAATCAATGCAAAGAAATAGAGGAAAACAATAGAATGGGAAAGACTAGAGATCTCTTCAAGAAAATCAGAGACACCAAGGGAACATTTCATGCAACGATGGGCTCAATAAAGGACAGAAATGGTATGGACTTAACAGAAGCAGAAAATATTAAGAGGTGGCAAGAATACACGGAAGAACTGCATAAAAAAGATCATCACAACCCAGATAATCACGATGGTGTGATCACTCACCTAGAGCCAGATATCCTGCAATATGAAGTCAAATGGGAATTAGGAAGCATCACTACGAACAAAGCTAGTGGAGGAGATGGAATTCCAGGTGAGCTATTTCAAATCCTGAAAGATGACGCTGTGAAAGTGCTGCACTCAATATGCCAGCAAATGTGGAAAACGCAGCAGTGGCCACAGGACTGGAAAAGGTTAGTTTTCATTCCAATCCCAAAGAAAGGCAATGCCAAAGAATGCTCAAACTGCTGCACAATTGCACTCATCTCACATGCCAGTAAAGTAATGCTCAAAATTCTCCAAGCCAGGCTTCACCAATACATGAATCTTGAACTTGCAGATGTTCAAGCTGGTTTTAGAAAAGGCAGAGGAACCAGAGATCAAACTGCCAACATCCACTGGATCATGGCAAAAGCAAGAGAGTTCCAGAAAAACATCTATTTCTGCTTCATTGACTATGCCAAGGCCTTTGTGTGGATCACAATAAACTGTGGCAAGTTCTTAAAGAGATGGGAATACCAGACCTTCTGACCTGCCTCCTGAGACATCTGTATGCGGGTCAGGAAGCAACAGTTAGAACGGACATGGAACAACAGACTGGTTCCAAAAAGGAAAAGGAGTACGTAAAGGCTGTATATTGTCAGCCTGCTTATTTAACTTATATGCAGAGTACATCATGAGAAACGCTGGGCTGGAGGAAGCACAAGCTAGAATAAAGACTGCTAGGAGAAATATCAATAACCTCAGATATGCAGATGACACCATCCTTATGCCTAAAAGTGAAGAACTAAAGAGCCTTTTGATGAAAGTGAAAGAGGAGAGTGAAAAAGTTGGCTTAAAACTCAACATTCAGAAAACTAAGATCATGGCATCCGGTCCCATCACATCATGGCAAATGGATGGGGAAACAGTGGAAACGGTGGCTGACTTTATCTTTCTGGGCTCCAAAATCACTGCAGATGGTTATTGCAGCCATGAAATTAAAAGACACTTACTCCTTGGAAGAAAAGTTATGACCAACATAGACAGCATATTAAAAAATATAGACACTACTCTGTCAACAAAGGTCCACCCAGTAGTCATGTATGGATGTGAGAGTTGGACTATAAAGAAAGCTGAGCACCGAAGAGCTGATTCTTTTGAACTGTGGTGTTGGAGAAGACTCTTGAGAGTCCCTTGGACTGCAAGGAGATCCAATCAGTCCATCCTAAAGGAAATCAGTCCTGAATATTCATTGGAAGGACTGATGCTGAAACTGAAACTCCAATACTTTGGCCACCTGATGCGAAGAGGTGACTCATTTGAAAAGACCCTGATGCTGGGAAAGATTGAGGGCATGAGGAGACTGGGATGACAGAGGATGGAATAGTTGGATGGCATCACTGACTTGATGGACATGGTTTGGGTGGACTCCGGGAGTTGGTGATGGACAGGGAGGCCTACCGTGCTACAGTTCATGGGGCTGCAAAGAGTCGGACACGACTGAGTGACAACTGAACTGAACTGATGTTCATGTGTAGAGCCGTCTCTTGTGTTGTTGGAAGCGGGTGTTTGCTATGACCAGTGCATTCTCTTGGCAAAACTATGTTAGCCTTTGCTCTGCTTCCTTTTGTATTCAAAGACCAAACTTGCCTGTTACTCCAGGTTTCTCTTGACTTCCTACATTTGCATTCCAGTCCCCTATGATGAAAAGCACATTTCTTTTTTGGTGATAGTTCTAGGTCGTCTTGTAGTTCTTCATAAGACCTTTCAACTTCAGCTTCTTTGGCATTAGTGGTTGGGGCATAGACTTGGATTACTGTGATACTGATTGAATGGATTGCCTTGGAAACGAACAGAGACCATTTTGTCGTTTTTGAGATTGCACCGAAGTACTGCATTTCAGACTCTTTTGTTGACTCTAAGGGCTACTCCCTTTCCTCTACGGGATTCTTGCCCACAGTGGTAGATATAATGGTCATGTGAATTAAATTTGACTATTGCTCTCGACTTTAGTTCACTGATTTCTAAAATGTCGATGTTCACTCTTGCCATCTCCTGTTTGACCACTTCCAATTTACCTTGATTCATGGACCTAACATTGCAGGTTCCTGTGCAATATTGTTAAAAGCATCAGATGTTACTTTAACCAGCAAACATATCCATAGATCAGATCAGATCAGATCAGACGCTCAGTTGAGTCCGACTCTTTGCGACCCCATGAACCGCAGCACGCCAGGCCTCCCTGTCCATCACCAACTCCCAGAGATCACCCAGACTCACATCCATCGAGTCAGTGATGCCATCCAGCCATCTCATCCTCTGTCGTCCCCTTCTCCTCCTGCCCCCAATCCCTCCCACCATCAGAGTCTTCTCCAATGAGTCAACTCTTCGCATGAGGTGGCCAAAATACTGGAGTTTCAGCTTTAGCATCATTCCTTCCAAAGAAATCCCAGGGCTGATCTCCTTCAGAATGGACTGGTTGGATCTCCTTGCAGTCCAAAGGACTCTAAAGAGTCTTCTCCAACACCACAGTTCAAAAGCATCAATTCTTGGGCACTCAGCCTTCTTCACAGTCCAGCTCTCACATCCATACATGACCACAGGAAAGACCATAGCCTTGACTAGGTGAACCTTTGTTGGCAAAGTGATGTCTCTGCTTTTGAATATGCTATCTAGGTTGGTCATAACTTTCCTTCCAAGGAGTAAGCGTCTTTTAGTTTCATGGCTGCAGTCACCATCTGCAGTGATTTTGGAGCCCAGAAAAATAAAGTCTGACACTGTTTCCACTGTTTCTCCATCTATTTCCCATGAAGTGATGGGACCAGATGCCATGATCTTCGTTTTCTGAATGTTGAGCTTTAAGCCAACCTTTTCACTCTCCACTTTCACTTTCATCAAGAGGCTTTTGAGTTCCTCTTCACTTTCTGCCATAAGGGTGGTGTCATCTGCATATCTGAGGTTATTGATATTTCTCCCAGCAATCTTGATTCCAGCTTGTGTTTCTTCCAGTCCAGCATTTCTCATGATGTACTCTGCATATAAGTTAAATAAACATGGTGACAATATACAGCCTTGACGTACTCCTTTTCCTATTTGGAACCAGTCTGTTGGTCCATGACCAGTTCTAACTGTTGCTTCCTGACCTGCATACAAACTTCTCAAGAGGCAGGTCAGGTGGTCTGGTATTCCCATCTCTTTCAGAATTTTCCACAATTTATTGTGATCTACACAGTCAAAGGCTTTGGCATAGTCAATAAAGCAGAAATAGATGTTTTTCTGGAACTCTCTTGCATTTTCCATGATCCAGCGGATGTTGGCAATTTGATCTCTGGTTCCTCTGCCTTTTCTAAAACCAGCTTGAACATCAGGAAGTTGACGGTTCACATATTGCTGAAGCCTGGCTTGGAGACTTTTGAGCATTACTTTACTAGCGTGTGAGATGAGTGCAATTGTGCGGTAGTTTGAGCATTCTTTGGCATTGCCTTTCTTTGGGATTGGGATGAAAACTGACCTTTTCCAATCTTGTGGCCACTGCTGAGTTTTCCAAATTTGCTGGCATACTGAGTGCAGCACTTTCACAGCATCATCTTTCAGGATTTGGGATAGCTCAACTGGAATTCCATCACCTCCACCAGCCTTGTTCGTAGTGATGCTTTCTATGGCCCACTTGACTTCACATTCCAGGATGTCTGGCTCTAGGTCAGTGATCACACCATCATGATTATCTGGGTCATGAAGCTCTTTTTTGTACAGTTCTTCTGTGTATTCTTGCCATCTCGTTTTAATATCTTCTGCTTCTGTTAGGTCCATACCATTTCTGTCCTTTATCGAGCCCATTTTTGCATGAAATGTTCCTTTGGTATCTCTGATTTTCTTGAAGAGATCCCTAGTCTTTCCCATTCTGTTGTTTTCCTCTATTTCTTTGCATTGATCGCTGAAGAAAGCTTTCCTATCTCTTCTTGCTATTCTTTGGAACTCTGCATTCAGATGTTTATATCTTTCCTTTTATCCTTTGCTTTTCACTTCTCTTCTTTTCACAGCTATTTGTAAGGCCTCCCCAGACAGCCATTTTGCTTTTTTGCATTTCTTTTCCATGGGGATGGTTTTGATCCCTGTCTCCTGTACAATGTCACGAACCTCATTCCATAGTTCATCAGGCACTCTATCTATCAGATCTAGGCCCTTAAATCTATTTCTCACTTCCACTGTATAATCATAAGGGATTTGATTTAGGTCATACCTGAATGGTCTAGTGGTTTTCCCTACTTTCTTCAATTTCAGTCTGAATTTGGCAATGAGGAGTTCATGGTCTGAGCCACAGTCAGCTCCTGGTCTTGTTTTTGCTGATTGTATAGAGCTTCTCGATCTTTGGCTGCAAAGAATATAATCGATCTGATTTCGGTGTTGACCATCTGGTGATGTCCATGTATAGAGTCTTCTCTTGTGTTGTTGGAAGAGGGTATTTGCTATGACCAGTGCATTTTCTTGGCAAAACTCTGTTAGTCTTTGCCCTGCTTCATTCCGTATTTCAAGGCCAAATTTGCCTGTTACTCCAGGTGTTTCTTGACTTACTACTTTTGCAAACATATCCATAACTGGGTGCTAATTCTGCTTTGGCTCAGCCTCTTCATTCCTTTTAGAGCTATTGCTCTGCTCTTCTCCAGGAGCATATTGGACACCACCAACCTGGGGAGTTCATCTTTCAGTGTCATATCTTTTTGCCTCTTCATTCTGTCATGAGGTTCTCAAGGTAAGAATGCTGCAGTGGTTTGCCATTCCCTTCTCTAGTGGACCACGTTTTGTCAGAACTCTCCACCATGACCCGTCCATCTGGGGTGGCCCTACGCGGCATGACTCAGTTTCATTGAATTATATATTTCTATTTAATTATATACATTTTGCATTGTGCCCTCCAGAAGGCATGCCTTGGGACAAGATAGTGTAGTGTGATAGGGTGGTAGAAGAGTGGTCATCTTGAAATAGTATAAAGCAATTAAAACTGGGGCCTATAAAGAGTTGTATGGGTTATAGGAAAAGTGTAAGTTAAAAAACCAGTTTACAAAATAGTATATAAGATACAATGCAGAGAAATGGTTACTACTCGTACTTTTTAAAAAATATTTTCACATTTTTAAAGTAAAATTTAAAACACATATGACATAGACAGTTAGCCAAAAAATAGATAGACAAGACTCTAATCACAGTTCTGTTACTTATAACTATAACTTTAGGCAAGTCATTTAAGATCTGTGAGTCTTAATGATAAATATGAATAGCTCAGAAGTCTGCTGTGAGGATCAAATAGAAAAATGCATATTAAGTACACAGACTAATGTTTGGCAAAGAGAATATTATTCAAATATTATTTTCATTTCCATCTCCTACTAACAATGCATTGTGCAAATCTAGTAGTCAAAAAAGAATGGAAGGCTCCATTAAAATACTTTTTGCTATCTGAAACAGATCAACGTGTGAAACATGAATATGAATGGCTAAAATTATATTGAAGACTACATGGATAAAGAACAGTACTCTCCAGGAAGAGATCTTGCAGAATCAACTTATCATAACAGTGTCCATGTTTTTTTTGGTATGATATTGTATTTTTCAGAAAAATGGCTTCCTAAATATGTCGATGCTCTAATTCCCTATTTGCCATAAATAAATTATATTATAAGGCAAAAAGGGCTTTGCAGATATGATTAAGTTAGGGATCTTGAAATGGAAAAACTATCCCAGGTTATACAGGATATGACAGAAGGGTCAGAGTCAGAGAAAGACTGGAAGATCCTATACTGGTTGGCTTTCAAAGTGATCTTTTTTTACAGGTGATCTTTCACAGGTGACTTTCACAGGTGACTTCCAGAAACTGAAAACGGCAAGGAAATGGATTCTCCCTAAGAGCTTCAAAAAAAAGCAGGCCTGCTAACATCTTGATTTTAAACCCATTTCATATTTGTGACTTCCAAAATTATGAGATTATAAATATGTTATTTTTAAAGCACTAAGTTTGTGGTAATTTGTATATAAACAGTAAAGCTCAACAACATATTATATAATTTCCAAGATGAACACATTGTCACAAGCAACTCTTCTCTCACTGAAGGATGCAAAAGGTACAACCTACGCTCTTGCTAGAAGAGTTATTAGTCAGTAGGCACTGCAAAGGCTCCATTATCAAAGTACATGTACATTTAGTATTCCCCTTTTCCTGTCCTGACCAGCAGGAGTGAAAGAAGTTGGAACTTTGGTACCACCCATGAAGAGTACTGACAGAATTACAGCAAAAAATTTTATTGATCATAGAAAAACAATAGTATTTGTTTTCCCCTTTAAACATTCCAGTCTTTAATCCTGACTTTCTATAATTGTCCTCATATTTAAAGATCCCAGGGTAAACTTAAATTTTCCTTGAGGTGGACTTTGCTTAGTGTTGAAAGTCAAACCCAAGATGTCTTAGATGTTTTTCAACTGCTACAGTTATCACAGAACTAAATTTCAAAATCATAATAAAAAGTTGAGAAGAATTCATGTGACCTCTCTATAAACTGTCTTGAGAATTAAAAAATAAAAAATCTTGTGAAAAAAGATCACCTTCTTGACAACTTAGTGAACATCACGCAACCCTCTGCAATTAACATTCAGATATCTTTCCCTTGCATATTTTCATGAACTTTGCACTACACTGAAAATAAATAAAAAGACCTAGAGAAAGTAGACAAAATAGACATTAAGAAAAAGTTTATACTCACACAAATAAAAACATAAATGAACAGAGAATCAGAATGAATTATAAATAGGCAAATCTGTACTAACAGCTAAGAATCTACTATGGGAAAAAAATCACCACCCCCAATACACATACAAAATACTTCATGAACTAAGGAGATGGGATAGAGGGCTGCTTTTTTTTTTTTGGATGTAGAGTTTTTTTAAAAGAAGCATAATGAGATTTCTTCAGAATTAAAATAAAGTTAAAATAGATCAAGATTGTTCACTTCATGCTCAGGAACAATATCATGTTAAAAAGACACTGGAAAGCTTAACTTTGTAAAAAGTGACCAGCTTTGAAATTATTCTTAGACTCAAGTTCTCATCACAATTCCATCCACATAATTATTAAATCCTAAAGCTAAGAGGGACTTCAGGAGGTCATCTAGTTCATTCCCAAGCTGCTCTGGCTCTCAAATAGTCTCAGATAAAACACCATGTGGCGATTTAGAAAAGAAATCACTTCAAAGTTAAATATGTAATAACCATTGCAAGAACAATCTATATGTGTTTCTTATTGGTTAAGTGAAAATATTAACCCTCCAGGAACTTATTTCAGCTATATATTCAGATTAAAATAAATAAACTTGCAGTATATACTAGATTGTTGTTGTTCAGTCGCTAAGTCATGTCCTATTCTTTGCAACCCCATGGACTGCAGCAGGCCAGGCTTCACTGTCTCCTGAAGTTTGCTCAAACTCATGTCCATTGAGTTGGTGATGCCATCCAACCATCTCATCCTCTGCCACCCCCTTCTCCTGCTCTCAATCTTTCCCAGCATCAGGGTATTTTCCAATGAGTCGCCTCTTTGCATTAGGTAGCCGAAGGATTGGAGCTTCAGTATCAGTTCTTCCAATGAATATTCAGGGTGGATTTGCTTTAGGATTGATTGGTTTGATCTCCTTGCTGTCCGAGGGATTCTCAAGTCTTCTGCAGCACCACAATTCAAAAGCATCAATTCTTCAGCACTCAGCCTTCTTTATGGTACAACTCTCACATCTGTACACGATTATTGGAAAAACCAGTTATGACTATAGCGACCTTTGTTGGCAAAGTGATGTCTCTGCTTTTTTTATACACTGTCTAGGTGGGTTACAGCTTTTCTTTCAAGGAGCAAGCACCTTTTCATTTCGTGGCTGCAGTCACCATCCACAGTGATTTTGAAGCTGAAGAAAAGAAAATCTGTCACAATTGTTTCCCCATCTATGTGCATGAAGCAATGGGACCGGAAGCCATGATCTTCATTTTTTGAATGCTGAGTTTTATGCCAGCTCCTTCACTCTCCTCTTTCACCTTTACCAAGAGGCTCTTTAGTTTCTCTTCTCTTTCTGCCATTAGAGAGGTATCATCTGCATATCTGAGGTTGTTGATATTTCTCCTAGAAATCTTGATTCCAGTTTGTGATTCATCCAGACTGACATTTTGCATAATGTACTCTGCTTAGAAGTTAAATAAGCAGGGTGACAATATATAGTCTTGATGTATTCCTTTTGCAATTTTGAACCAGTCTGTTGTTCCAAGTCAGGTTCTAACTGTTGCTTCTTGACCTGCATACAGGTTTCTCAGGAGGCAGGTAAGGTGGCCTAGTATTCCCATGCCCTTTAGAATGTTCCATAGTTTGTTGTGATCCATACAGTTAAAGCCTCTTCATTCTTTCTGGAGCTATTTCTCTGCTCTCTCCCAGTAGCTTATCAGGCATCTTCCAGTCTGGGGGATTCATCTCCTGGTGTCATAGCTTTTTGCCTTTTCATACTGTTCATGGGCTTCTTGACGCAAGAATACTGGAGTGGTTTGCCATTCTCTTCTCCAGAGGTACTAGATGGCTTACCAATAAAATACTGCATATATAGTAGTTATCATGGAGTTCATATATGTTGACTTATATCTATCAATATATATACTGGTTTTAGACTGATTTTAAGTTCAAAGACATTCCAAAAGATCTATTTTTTTTTTCTATTCCCCCCGCTGCTGCTGCTAAGTCACTTCAGTCGTGTCCGACTCTGTGCGACCCCATAGACGGCAGCCACCAGGCTCCCCCGTCCCTGGGATTCTTCAGGCAAGAACACTGGAGTGGGTTGCCATTTCCTTCTCCAATGCATGGAAGTGAAAAGTGAAAGTGAAGTCACCCAGCCGTGTCCGACTCTCAGCGACCCCATGGACTGCAGCCTACCAGGCTCCTCCGACCATGGGATTTTCCAGGCAAGAGTACTGGAGTGGGGTGCCATTGCCTTCTCCTTATTCCCCTTACATGTTTTCTATTTTTGATATCATACTTTACATCTTTATGCCTATCCCTTTACTGTTTACTTTAGCTATACTTAATTTTATCATTTTTGTCTTTTAACTTTTCTAATAATTCAGTTTAAAAAATACTTATTTGGCTGCATTGGGTCTTAGCTGTGGCATGCGGAATCTTTGCTGCCATGCACCCAGGGCTCTCCAGTTGCAGCATATGGGATTTGTCACCCCATGGCCTGTGGGATCTTTGTTCCCTGACCAGGGTCGAACTTGGATCTGAAGGTGAATTCCTAACCAGTGGACCACCAAGGAAGTCCCTCTAATAGTTCTTCTTTTTGATAAATATATTTTTTAACCTTCTTATTTTATACTGGGATATAGCTTATTAACAATGTTGTGATAGTTTCAGATGAACAGCAAAGGGACTCAGCCATACATATACATATATCCATTCTTCCCCAAACCCCCCTCCCATCCAGGTTGTCATGTAACCCTGAGCAGAGTTCATGTGCTATACAGTAGGTATTTGTTGCTTATCCATTTTAATTAAAGCAGTATGAACACGTCCATCTGAAACTCCCTAACTATCCCTTACCCCCCGGCAACCATAAATACGTTCTCTAAGTCTGTGAATCTTTATTTTGTAAGAAAGTTCTTTTGTATCATTTCTTTTAGATTCCACATATAAATCTTTTAGATTCCACAAATATGTCATACAATATTTCTCCTTCTCTACCTAACTTACTTCACTATAACACTCTCTAGAGTAGGAGGGTTCCTTTCTCTCCACATCTTCTCCAGCATTTATTTTTGATGATAGCCATACTGCCTGGTATCATTTCTTTACTATTATTTAACTTCTCTATGGCTGTTTCTTAAGCTATAAGATAGGGGAAAAGAGTTGAGCAGTTCAAGAAATAAACATATAAATGGCCTGGAGCTACTAAGCACTTAATAAATGTTTGCTCTAAGGCTATCGTGGTAGGTGTTTTAGATAGATATATATCTCTCCTCTTTTGTGAAATGTTTTATCAAGCCCTTAGTCCATTCATTAGGTAAGTTTTAAGGGGCTTTTCTATCAGTACTTACAAGTATTTTAAATATTAACAATATTAACCTTTGTCTTATCTGCCCCAGTTACTGAAAGAGAAGAGATTTAACATGAAATCAATGACATCTGCTAACTTTGTGGGTTCTTCTCATCTAAGTTTAAAAGGCATCCTTCTTTCAGAAGTCTAGCCAAAAAAACAATTCTATTGTGTTCTAAATTGTTGTTAAAAAAAAAAAAAAAAACAACCTAATTCTAATTTTGTTGTATACTCTGAAGCCTTGACTTTAGCAGGGAGCAACAGGAGCGGGTAGATGTTAGCTGTGTGTTTGTCATATTTGGCCTTTATTATTTTGAGGTATGCTCCCTCTATGCCCACCTTCTGGAGAAATTTATCATAAATGGATGCTAAATTTTATCAAAACCCTTTTCTGCCATCTATTGAGATGATCACATGGTTTTTATTTTCAATTTGTTAATGTGGTGTATCACATTGATTGATTTATGAATACTGAAAAATCCTTGGAATTCTGGGTTAAATCTCACTTGATCATGGTATATGATCTTTTTAATGTATTGCTGGATTCAGTCTGCTATTATTTGTTGAGGATTTTTTCATCTATGTTCATCAGTGATACTGAACTCTAATCCTTTTTGTGATATCTTTGTCTGGTTTTAGTATCAGGGTGATGCTGGACTCATAGAATGAGTTTAGAAGCATTCCTTCCTCTGCAATTTTTTGGAATAGTTTCAGAAGGATAAATGTTCAGCAGAATTCAGCTGTAAAGCCATCTGGTTCTAGATTTTTGTTTGCTAGAAATTTTTTAATTACTGACTCAATTTCAGTACTCATAATTCATCCATTCATCTTTTCTATTTGTGCTTGGCTCAGTTTTGGAAGATTATACCTTCAAAAGACCCCACATAGCCAAAACAATCTTGAGAAAGAAGAACAAAGCTGCAAGAATTATGCTCCCTGACTTCAGACCATACTCTTTAATACAAAGCTACACCCATCAGAACAGTTTGATACTGGCACTGAAAACAAACACAGATCAATGGAACAGACTAGACAGCCCAGAAATAAACTCACACACCTACGGTCACCAAAAAGAACCAAGAATATACAATGAAGAAAAGACAGTCTCTTCAATAAACAGTACTGGGAAAACTAGACAGATACATGTAAAGAAGTGAAATTAGAACATTCTCTAACACCATACAAAAAATAAAAGTCAAAATGGATTAAAGATCTAAAGTTAAGGCCAGATACTATAAAATGCCTACAGAAAAATAGAGAACATTCAGTGACATGAATCACAGCAAAAGTTTTTGTATCCATCTCCTGGAGTATATTAAATAAAAGCAAAAGTAAACAAATGGGACCTAAGTAAATTTAAAAGCTTTTACACAGCAAAGGAAATTGTCAACAAAATTTTAAAGACAACCTACTAAATGGGAGAAAATTTTTGCAAATTATATGGCCAATAAGGGGTTAATCCAACATATATAAACAGTCAATACAACTCAATATAAAAACAAACAAACAACCCAACTAAAAAGGGGATATAAAAAATGAATACACATTTTACCAAGGAGGAAATGAAGATGGCCACAGGCATATGAAAAGATGCTCAAAATCTCTAATCATCAGCAAAATGCTAATAAAACCCCAAACCACAATGAGATATCACCTCACACCTTTATTGCCACTGCTAAAAATAAAACAAATAACAAAGTCAGCAAGGATATGAAGAAAAGAGAACAGTAAAATGCTATTGGTGGGAATGTAAATTGGTGTAGCCACTGGGCAAAACAGTACAGAGGTTTATTAAAAAACTCAATACGCAGCTACCATATGACTCAGCAATTCCTCTCCTGGGTATATATATCTGAAAAAAACAAAAACACTAATTTGAAAAGGTATATGCATAGAATGTTTATGCTGTTGTTCAATTGCCAAGTCATGTCCAACTCTTTGCAATCCCATGGACTGCAGCACTCCAGGCCTCCCTGTCCCTCACCATCTCCCAGAGTTTGCCCAAGTTCATGTCCATTGACTTGGTGATGCCACCCAACCATCTCATCCTCTGTTGCCCTCCTCTCTTTCTGCCTTCAATCTTTTCCAGCATCACGGTTTTTTCCAATGAGTCAGCTCTTTGAATCAGATGGCCAAAGTACTGAAACTTCAGGATCACCATCAGTCCTTTCAATAAATATTCAGGGTTAATATCCTTCAGGTTTGACTGGTTTGATCTCCTTGCTGTCAATGGACTCTCAAGAGTCTTCTCCAGCACTACAGTTCAAAAGCATCAATTATTCGATTTTTTATCGTCCAATTCTCACATCTGTATATGATTACCAGAAAGACCACAACCTTGACTATACAGACCATGACGGCAAAATGATGTCTTTGCTTTTTTAATACACTGTCTAGGTTTGTCATGGGCTTTCCTGGTGGGTCAGCAGTAAAGAATCTGCCGACAAGGCAGGAGATGCAGGTTCGATCCCTGGGTGGGGAAGGTCTCCTGGAGGAGGGCATGGCAACCCACTCCACTATTCTTGCCTGGAGAATGCCAATGACAAAGGAGCCTGGTGGGCTATGGTCCACTGGGTCACAAAGAGTCAGACACAACTGAAGCGACTGAGCACTGTTTGTCATAGCTTTCCTTCCAAGAAGCAATCGTTTTTTTAATTCCATGACTGCAGTCACCATACACAGGGATGTTAGAGCCCAAGAAGAGGAAATCTTTCACTGCTTCCACCTTTTCCCCTTTGATTTGCAATGAAGAGATGGGACCAAATGCCATTTTAATTATTTTAATATTGAGTTTTAAGCCGGCTTGTCCACTCTCTTCTTTCACCCTCATCAAGAGGCTCTTTAGTTCAACCTCACTTTCTGCCATTAGAGTAGTGTCATCTGCATATCTGAGGTTGTTGATATTTCTCCTGGTAACCTGGATTCCAGCTTGTAAGTCATCGAGCCCAGCACTTTGCATGATGTACTAAGCTAAGCACATCATGTATAAATAAGCTAAATAACAGGGTGACAATACACAGCCTCGTTGTGCTCCTTTCTCAATTTTGAACCAGTCCATTGTTCCATATAAGGTCCTAACTGTTGCTTTTTGACATTTATAAAGGTTTTGCAGGAGACAAGTAAGATGATACTGGTATTCCCATCTCTTTAAGAATTTTCTACAGTTTGTTATGATCCACACAGTCAAAGTCTTTAGCATAGTTAATGAGACAGAAGTAGATGTTTTTCTGGAAATCCCTTGCTTTCTCTATGATCCAGTGAAAGTTGGCAATTTCATCTCTGGTTCCTCTGCCTTTTCTAAACCCAGTTTGTATATCTTGGAAGTTCTTGTTTCACGTAATGCTGAAGCCTAGCCTGAAGGATTTTGAGCACAACTTTACTAACATGGAAAGTGAACCTTATTAGCATGGACAGTGACTGGAAGTGTCCAGTAGTTTGAACATTCTTTAGCATTGCCCTTCTTGGGAACTGGGATGAAGACTGACCTTTTCCAGTCCTGTGGCCACTGCTGCTGCTACTGTTAAGTTGCTTCAGTTGTGTCCGACTCTGTGCAACCCCAGAGACGATGGCCCAAGAGGCTCCCCCATCCCTGGGATTCTCCAGGCAAGAACACTGGAGTGGGTTGCCATTTCCTTCTCCAATGCGTGAAAGTGAAAAGTGAAAGGGAAGTCAATCAGTCGTGTCTGACTCTTAGCGACCCCATGAACTGCAGCCCACCGGCTCCTCCATCTGTGGGATTTTCCAGGCAAGAGTACTGGAGTGGGGTGCCATTGCCTAGGTTTTCCAAATTTGCTGACATATTGAGTGCAGCACTTTAACAGCATCATCTTTTAGGATTTTAAGCAGCTCTGCTGGAATTCCATCACCTCCACTAGCTTTATTGGCAGCAGTGCTTCCTAATGCCCTTTTGACTTCACACTCCAGGATGTCTGGCTCTAGGCAAGGGATCACACCATTGTGGTTATCCGGGTCATTAAGATCTTTTGTGTATAGTTCTTCTGTTTGTTCTTGACATCTCTTCTTGACCTCTTCTGCTTCTGTTAGGTCTTCACCATTTCTGTCCTTTACCGTGCCCATATTTACATGAAATGTTCCTTCGATATTTCCAATTTTCTTGAAGAGATCTCTAGTCTCCTTCATGGTCACTGCCTTGTCATGTTGAAGGGGCTTTCGTAACTCTATGAAGCTATGAACCATGATGCAGGGCCACTCAAGACGGACAGTTTCCACTGGAGAGTTCTGACATAATGTGGTCCACTGGAGGAAGGCATGGCAAACCACCCCAGTATTCTTGCTATAAGAACCCCATAAATTGTATAAAAAGCCAAATGTTCATCAGTTCTGTTCAGTTGCTCAGTTGTGTCTGACTCTTTCCAACCACATGGATTGCAGCATGCCAGGCTTTCCTGTCCATCACCAACTCCTGGAGCTTGCTCAAACTCATGTCCATCAAGTTGGTGATGCCATCCAACCATCTCATCCTCTACCATCCCCTTTTCCTCCTGCCTTCAATCTTCCCTAGCTTCAGGGTCTTTTCCAATGAGTCAGTTCTTCACATCAGATGGCCAAAGTATTAGAGTTTCCGTTTCAGCATCAGTCCTTCCAGTGAATATTCAGGATTGATTTCCCTTAGGATTGACTGGTTGGAAAATGTTCATAGAACCATTATTTACAATAGCCAAGATATGAAAGCATCTTAAGTGTCCATCAACAGATGAATGGATAAAGATGTTAAAAAGAACAGAATTTTGCTATCTGCAGCAACGTGGATGGACTTGGATGGCATTAGGCATTATGGGAATTGAAATAAGGCAGACAAGGACAAATACTATATGACATCACTTATACGTGGAATCTAAAAAATACAACAAACTAATGAATAAAGGGGAAAAGAAACAGACATACAGAGAACAAACTGGTGGTTACCAGTACCAATAAGCAGAGGTGATATTGGGTGGGGGAGTTGAAGGTACAAACTATCATGTGTAAGATAGGCTCAAGGATGTATTGTACAACATGGAGAAAACAGCCAATATTTTGTAGTAACTGTAAATGGAAAGTAAACTTTTAAAATTGTATTAAATTTCTTTTTAATTTTTAATAAGAGATAAAACTTATTAATGGTTTTACTTATGAATTAAAACTGTCGCCAATAATGCAGATTTCAATCTTCTGTCTGGGATATAATAAAGGTAATAAAGGATATAAAAAAGGAGATTCTATTAGTCACATGTATCAGGAGTCTGGATTTCCAAAAGAAATGCGAGAGAAATATTATAGTGACATCTTCTATAATAAGGGTCAGCAAAATTTTAAAAACTTATAAAAAGCTTTTTAAAACCTATAATAAAAGTTTTAATTTAAATAAAATAATTTGGGCATTGCAGATCATAAAATTTTTATTGTAACTCTCAATTCTGCCCTTGTAGCATGAAAGCAGCCCAAAACAGTACTTATACAAGGGTATATCTATGTTACTATAAAACTTCATTCACACAAACAGGCAGCAGGCTGGATTTAGTACAAAGAATGCAATTCCCAACTCTTGCACCAGAATATAAGCTACAAAAAGTCTTTGCTCTGCTTCATTATGTATAAATGTACCTAGAACACTGCCTGGTAAATAGCAGGCACTCAAATATACATTCATATAATACTCTTTTCATAGGAAAAAAAAAAAGAAATCTATACTTCTATTATATATCCATTCCATTTAATGTGTATTTCTAGAAAAGAAGGAGGTCACTACAGAAGTACTCAATTTAAGTGTTACTTCAATTTAAAACTTGACCTGAAAATCAAGATTAAACTATGAAGCATGATTAGTAAAGATTCTAAAAGAAAAATGTATTCATAATCTAACTCAACTACTATTTTAAAGGAACATAACAGTGAACCTATGTATAAGCACCCTCCCCGCCAAAAAAAGGAACGAGAAAGAGTTTTAAATTCAAAACAGGATCTTTAGGAAAGACCAATGTTCTTCTCATTACAAATTCAGTATCAAGAAAGCATCTTTCCTCACTTGTCCCACAGAGGCCGACAATCTCATAATAAGAACTTTCATGGCTGAGAATCTCGTAAGAAGAAATTTCACGGCAGTCTTATGGCTGTCATAACCAATTGTAAGGATTACTGCAGAGGGCCAGAAAATCAGGAATAAATATTCATATAAGCCATTAGATAAATAAGAATTTGCTACACCAGGTAAGATGAAAATAATTTCTTCTTCATTTATAGAATTATATGTACTTCACCTTTGGCCACTGAGCCAAAAGGTCTCTTTCTCAAATAAGATATGGAAACTACAAAGATTCTAACAGTAGGGTTATTTCTTTTATTAAGAAAAAGTAATACTTACAGACTTTCTGATGTCTTTTGAAGAGAGATCAATCAATTTCTTGTTTATAGACCATTCTTCATCAGATTCCATTATGGCTTTCTAAGAAATAGCCATTTGTTAATGAAAATATACAAGTAAATACAAAGAGGCAGTTTAAAAATAAAATAATATGGTGAATTAGCTATAGGGTATTAGCTAAAATTAGCTAAAATAATATGGTGAATTAGCTAATATACATGTTAGGTCATTATTATGAATGAATTAACCCTTTAATTTCTGTTACTTAACATTGGAATTTCTTGATTTCATACAAGTCTGATCTTCACCCACATTGATTCTATATTACTCATTCTATATTCCTGTACATTAAAATTCACAAATTTCCTACTCCATTCATAGCATGTGTGCATGCTTAGCCTTTCAGCTGTGTCTGACTCTTTGTGACCCCACGGACTGTAGTTTGCCAGGCTCCTCTGTCCATGAGATTATCCCAGCAAGAAAACTGGAGTGGCTTCTATTTCCTCCTCCAGGGGATCTTCCCAAACCAGGGATCAAATCCATGGCTCTTGCATCTCCTGCATGGGAGGCAGATTTATTTTTCTTTAAATTGGAGGCTAATTACTTTATAAGAATACAAGTAAAGTAATGCAAAAAGCAAAATGGCTGTCTGAGGAGGCCTTACAGATAGCTGTGAAAAGAAGAGAAGCAAAAAGCAAAGGAGAAAAGGAAAGATATACCCATTTGAAGGCAGAGTTCCAAAGAATAGCAAGGAGAGATAAGAAAGCCTTCCCCAGTGATCCCTGCAAAGAAATAGAGGAAAACAATACAATGGGAAAGACTAGAGATATCTTCAAGAAAATTATAGACACCAAGGGAAGATTTCATGCAAAGATGAGCTCAATAAAGGACAGAAATGGTATGGACCTAATAGAAGCAGAAGATATTAAGAAGAGGTGGCAAGAATACACAGAAGAACTATACAGAAAAGATCTTCACGACCCAGATAACCACGATGGTATGATCACTCAACTAGAGCCAGACATCCTAGAATGCAAAGTCAAATGGGCCTTAGGAAGCATCACTACAAACAAAGCTAGTGGAGGCAATGGAATTCCAGTTGAGCTATTTCAAATCCTAAAAGATGATGCTGTGAAAGCACTACACTCAATATGCCAGCAATTTTGGAAAACTCAACAGTGGCCACATGACTGGAAAAGAATCCCAATTTCAAAGAAAGGCAACGCCAAAGAATGCTCAAACTACCACACAATTGCACTCATCTCACACACTAGTAAAGTAATGCTCAAAATTCTGCAAACCAGGCTTCAACAATACATGAACCGTGAACTTCCAGATGTTTAACAAAAGGCAGAGGAACCAGAGATCAAATTGCCAACATCAGCTGGATCATCAAAAAAGCAAGAGAGTTACAGAAAAGCATCTATTTCTGCTTCATTGACTATGCCAAAGTCTTTGACTATGTGGATCATCACAAACTGTGGAAAAATCTTAAAAAGATGGGGATACCAGCCCACCTGACCTGCCTCTTGAGAAATCTGTATGCAGGTCAGGAAGCAACAGTTAGAACCGGACACGGAACAACAGACTGGTTCCAAATACAAAAAGGTATACGTCAAGGCTGTATATTGTCACCCTGCTTATTTAACTTCTATGCAGAGTACACCATGAGAAACGCTGGGCTGGATGAAGCACAAGCTGAAATCAAGATTGCCGGGAGAAGTATCAATAACCTCAGATATGCAGATGACACCACCCTTATAGCAGAAAGCAAAGAAGAACTAAAGAGCCTTTTGATGAAAGTGAAAGAGAAGAGTGAAAAAGTTGGATTAAAACTCAACATTCAGGAAACTAAGATCATGGCATCGGATCCCATCACTTCATAGCAAATAGATGGGGAAACAATGGACAGTGACAGACTATTTTTTCAGGCTCCAAAATCACTGCATATGGTGACTGCAGCTATGAAATTAAAAGATGCTTACTCCTTGGAAGGAAAGTTATGACCAATATGACAGCATATTCAAAATCAGACACATTACTTTTCAAACAAAGGTCCGTCTAGTCAAGGCTATGGTTTTTCCAGTAGTCATGTATGGATGTGAGTGGTGGACTATAAAGAAAGCTGAGCACCGAAAAATTGATGCTTTTGAACTGTGCTGTTGGAGAAGACTCTTCGAGAGTCCCTTGGACTGCAAGGAGATCCAACCAGTCCATCCTAAAGGAAATCAGTCCTGAATATTCATTGGAAGGACTGATGCTGAAACTGAAACTCCAATACTTTGGCCACCTGATGTGAAGAACTGACTCATCTGCAAGGACCCTGATACTCGAAAGATAGAAGGCGGGAGGATAAGGGGCTGACAGAGGATAAGAAGGTTGGATGGCATCACTGACTCAATGGACATGAGTTTGAGTGAACTCCGGGAGTTGGTGATGGACAGGGAGGCCTGGCGTTCTGCAGTCCAAGGGGTCGCAAAGAGTCGGATACAATGGAACGACTGAACTGAACTGATTTACAATATTATGGTGGGTTTTGCCATACATTGACATGAATCAGCCACGGCTGGACATGTGCCCCCCCGGTCTCAAACCCTGCCTTCCTGTTCCATGCCTCTGGGTTGTCCCTGTGCAACAGCTTTGAGTGCCCTATTTTATGCCTCAAACTTGGAGTGGTCATCCTTTTCACATATGTTAATATACATGTTTCAATTCTACTCTTTCAAATCTCCCACCCTCGTGGCAGGTAGATTCTTTACCATTGAGCCACCTGGAAAGCCCATTCCATTCACAGACATCAACTCAAATAAATTCAATGTGCTTTACTGCTCTTCTTTGAAATATAAGAAGTTATTTATGTGCTTTCTGGTAACCAAATACTTGAACTATTTCTGGTTACAGAAAAAAGGAGCAAAACTGTATGGGAAAAAAGACATAGAAATGGCATTATAAGACTTATCTAAGCTAATCAATATGCCTAACATGTATTGTAAAAAAAATATGTAATAGAAAGAAGCACTAGGGTGATAAGTATAAAATACTCTCATTTTATATAATATCACTATAATGAAGCAAATTTAAATGTGAAATTAACATTCAAATAAGCATAGTATACTGCTATTCCCTATTTAAAAGACATGTGTTTCTTGTGTTGACACTATAATGTACATTCGATAGACAATTGAAGCCAGATCAAATAAATACATCTTTAATGATCATATAAGAGTTAGTATAGAAAAGTGATATATATCATTCTTCTAAAAGATGACACTTCTGTCACCCACCACTGAGCAACAGTAGCTGCTTATGCTGTGCCCTATATCCGCTGAATCATGGAAAAAGCAAGAGAGTTCCAGAAAAACATCTATTTCTGCTTTATTGACTATGCCAAAGCCTTTGACTGTGTAGATCACAATAAACTATGGAAAATTCTGAAAGAGATGGGAATACCAGACCACCTGATCTGCCTCTTAAGAAATCTGTATGCAGGTCAGGAAGCAACAGTTAGAACTGGTCATGGAACAACAGATTGGTTCCAAATAGGAAAAGGAGTACGTCAAGGCTGCATACTGTCACCATGTTTATTTAACTTCTATGCAGAGTACATCATGAGAAATGCTGGACTGGAAGAAACACAAGTTGGAATCAAGATTGCTGGGAGAAATATCAATAACCTCAGATATGCAGATGACACGACTCTTATGGCAGAAAGTGAAGAGGGGCTAAAAAGCCTCTTGATGAAAGTGAAAGTGGAGAGTGAAAAGGTTGGCTTAAAGCTCAACATTCAGAAAACGAAGATCATGGCATCCGGTCCCATCACTTCATGGGAAATAGATGGGGAAACAGTGGAAACAGTGTCAGACTTTGTTTTTCTGGGCTCCAAAATCACTGCAGATGGTGACTGCAGCCATGAAATTAAAAGACGCTTACTCCTTGGAAGGAAAGTTATGACCAACCTAGATAGCATATTCAAAAGCAAAGACATTACTTTACCAACAAAGGTTCGCCTAGTCAAGGCTATGGTCTTTCCTGTGGTCATGTATGGATGTGAGAGCTGGACTGTGAAGAAGGCTGAGCGCCGAAGAATTGATGCTTTTGAACTGTGGTGTTGGAGAAGACTCTTGAGAGTCCCTTGGACTGCAAGAAGATCCAACCAGTCCATTCTGAAGGAGATCAATCCTGGAATTTCTTTGGAAGGAATGATGCTAAAGCTGAAACTCCAGTATTTTGGCCACCTCATGCGAAGAGTTGACTCATTGGAGAAGACTCTGATGCTGGGAGGGATTGAGGGCAGGAGGAGAAGGGGACGACAGAGGATGAGATGGCTGGATGGCATCACTGAGGCCTGGCGTGCTGCGGTTCATGGGGTCACGAAGAGTCGGACACGACTGAGCGACTGATCTGATCTGATCTGATCTACTTCAATACTTACATTCATAATCTAGTACTCTACTGAGGAAGTATAAGAGAAAAAGAAAAGACACTGAAGAAAAGCATAAAAATCTCTTTCTCAATTTATTTTATTTAACACAGGACTGATATGGAGTTGCAGATTATCTGGCTTGTCTGTATTTTAATAGCATGACATTTCAAAGCAAATAATCAGATTGTTTTTCAAAATTTCTACAGGAAAAGTAGATTTTCATCACCTCATCAACCTTAATAGGTTTTATAATTCTTTTTAAAAATAATCCTTTTTACTGGGATTTGTAGTCCATATTAATTAAACTTTACAATCCTACACTGTCTAAACTTTGCAAGTTTCTATATCACCTCAACAAAACATTATCTTTTTTAAATGTAGATGTTACTATTTCATATATGGTTCTACATTTACAAATTTATATTAGTCTATAAATTATACTGCACTCAGGTCAGTATTAAACCAAGATTATTTAGCTAAACCTGCCTGAACATTATGGGCTTTTCTAGTGGCTCCATGGTAAAGAAACCACCTGGCCGAGCAAGAGACCCCTGGAGAAGGAAATGGCAACACACTCCTGGGAAATCCCACTGACAGAGAAGCCTGGCAGGCTATAGTCCATGGGGTTGCAAAATAGTCAGACACGGCTTAGCGACTGAGCACACACGGATGCATGCTTGAACATTATAATGAAACCTAACTGTTTAAGAACTCTAATCATTTATGGTAATGTTCAAAAATGCATAGCAAGGTTATATTTTGGTTTCTTTTTACAAACAGCATGATAAATTAGTAAATACTAAAACTTATAGCAATAACTTATCTCAGCAATTGTAATTTGTACTGTTTGCATATAACTATCTCTGGCTCTGATGAACTTCAGTGGTAAGTTTTCTAGAGTTATGACTATAATTTTGAATTGAAAGTACTTCAAGGTAAAACTGATTTTTCATTTGAGAAATTAATATAGAAATTATAAATTACTATTTGATACTATATTCATACTTACAAATAAGCATGCTTTTAAAGGTCAAAATTTCAAATTTCTTTCTTCAAAAATTTAAACAGCAGAATTTTTTGTGCTTTATATTATTTCTTAATGATATAAAAATTGATAAGTATATAGGAGAAAAATATCAGAATAAAGATAACTGTATTCAAAACCATAATACAATAAAAAATAAATATGTATGTAAAGACTACTATAAATACCTTAAAATAGATGGGAGCCATATCACCCACTTCCTTTGGGAGAGGAATACATTCATAAACCATATGGTACTGTTTCTTCATGTTCATATTCGTTTCTAAAAAGATACAGTCCAATCCTTTCTCTTCAAACATTTTCACCAACGATTTTCTAAACATCTAAAGAAAGCAAAATGGCTAGGTAAATAAAGCAATGATAGGAGATTCAATATATGAAAACAATAAAAAGTGTAGCAAATTCTTTTAAAATAAAAAATAAATATTAAAAAATGCTGGAATTCTATAATGTTGTCTTATAGTTACTTTACTTTCTAAATCTAGCACATTTCACACAGTTAAGCAACATTTTTTTTAACTGAAACTCACTCTGCTCAGTATTATGTATATATCACAAACAGTTTCAGTAAACTAAGAAAAGGAAGTGATAAAATCAAAATTACATGGTAAATTACATAGAGCTAACAGTAAAAGCATATAAAAACATCCAAAAAGCAAAAAAAAAGTACTCTGAGCAGGTAGACATCCTTAAATTCAGTGAAACAAACAGAATTCACTTCCAATTGTTTTTCTGACCTCAAAGTAACTTCATTTGCTTGTTCCCTTTTTATGTGTGCTGATCCTTCACTTACAAATTTTTATTCAGCATAATTTCCTCGAGATTCAATCAGGTTATGTTAAGACCCTGCCTAGTTACTGCCACGTGGAGACAGTAGTTCAGGTTTGTCATTGAAACCTCTCTTGACACCCAAAACAGGGAAAGGATACAAATTACTGCTGGGTAGGGGGTGGGAGTTCTAGATTCCCATGAGGTCTCCTCTGACTATTTAATACTGATCCCTCATCACTATTCAATTTTCCAATCCTTTTATATATAAACAAGAGCAAGTAGGGGAAAAAAAAATCAAATAATGGTAATTTGACATGAACTAAAATGCTACCTAATAAGCAACAGATAGAGGATTCACTATTCATTTCTAACCACAGCTAAGTTTAAGTTCAGCATAGTCTCTTTACTTCAGTTAATTTGCTGCTGAAGTCTTAGCTAATAACTATGATCTCATGGTAGGTGACTGTTAGCTAAATCATTATAGATGATTATAGACAATTGGTTCCCCTTTTAAAAGTTGTCTGACTTTGGTATTATACTTTCTAAAATCACATTAATGGAGACAATGTACATACAATATAGTTAAATTATGATAAAAATAATAAAAATATATAGGTATATCTATATGATAAAATCAATCATTTAAATTTTGTACTTCCCATGCCTCCAATCTGTTATCTGTATATAAACATGCTTCCCCCTAAAGGCTATGTTCACTAAATTGTATCATTTTTTTCTTCTTGAGCAAACAAGAAGACTAAACTTCCCTGTATCTCTGGGACTTAAGTGGGGCCATGTTTAGTTCTGGGTAATGTATATGGAAATGATATGTGTTAAAACAGTTATCAAAAGGTAGTGTGTCTTCTCATGTCTATTTTCTTCAAACCAAGGGTCTGAAAGGGAAGAACAGCACCACAGAAGAAGCTAATCATGGACGAAATCTGAATGCCTGAATTACTTCTTGAAGGCAATATTCCACAATGGATGATGATATAAGAAATTAACTTTAGCTGTCTCAATGTATTGTGAATTAGGTGCTGTTTACAACAACAGTGAAGAAGACACCAGTGATGAAGCTGTTTCAGACAAATCAGAAAATGACAACAGATAACTCTATTTTCCCACTCAATTATATCCCAGATACTTATCTTCATATGTCTAATAATACAGGCACAAAACAAAAATCAGCCAAATGGAAAGTACGTTTGGCTTTATAATATACTTTTAAAGACTGTCTTTATTTTGTTAACTTAGCACATTTGTGAATTTTTATTTATTATGCATATTTTCAATTAATTGTTATTTATTGAATAATCACTTAGTTCTGTGGTGAGAATTTTATAACATTAGAGAGAAGAAAAATAATTACTAGAATGGAACTATATACCTGAAAACCAATTTTTTTAAAAAATGAAGAAGTAGACTAAATACAACAGCTACAACAATAAAAATTTAGATACTCTAAAGATTATCTAATAAATTCTTTACTTCAGGTTTTTTCATAAGTCTTTTCTGGTTTAACTGTTGGATGATTGTTCTAGTGTCTATCTGGACAACAGCAAATAAGACAGACTTAAGATGTCATGGATTATAAATGAAACCTTAAAATCACTAAATTAGTAGTGATGCAAAAATAGTTCAATATTATAAAATGTATAAACATCATACCCTTAGCCTCAAGGAGGACACACACACACACTTTTAAGTACTTCTATATATATATATACACACATATACATATATATATATATATATATATAAGACTTAAAAAATATGAGTTTAATGGTATAATTTCAGGTTCAGATCAGTTCAGTTCAGTTGCACAGTCGAGTCTGACTCTTTGTGATGCCATGGACTGCAGCATGCCAGGATTCCCTGTCCATTACCATCTCCTGCAACTTGCTCAAACTCATGTCCACTGAGTCAGTGATGCCATCCAATCATCTCATCCTCTGTCACCCTCTTCTCCTCCAGCCTTCAATCCTTCCCAGCATCAGGGTCTTTTCAGTGAGTCAGTTCTTTGCATCAGGTGGCCAAAGTATTGGAGTTTCCGCTTTAGCGTTAGTCCTTCCAAAGAATATTCAGGACTGATTTCCTTTAGGATGGACTTGTTGGATCTCCTTGCAGTTCAACGGACTCTCAATAGTCTTCTCCAAAACCACAGTTCAAAAACAATTCTTTGGTGCTTAGCTTTCTTTATGGTCGAACTCTCGCATCCATACATAACTACTGGAAAAACCATACCTTTGACTATATGGACTTTGACTATTACTTTGTCAGCAAAGTAATGTCTCTGCTTTTTAATATGCTGTCTAGTCACAGCTCTTCTTCCAAGGAGCATCTTTTACTTTCATGGTTGCAGTCACCATCTGCAGTGATTTTGGAGCCCAAGAAAATAAAGTCTGTCACTGTTCCCATTGTTTTCCCATCTATTTGTCATGAAGTGATGGGACCAGATGCCATGATCTTAGTTTTTTGAATGTCAAGTTTTAAGGCAGCTTTTTCACTCTCTTTCACTTTCATCAAGAGGCTCTTTAGTTCTCCTTCACTTTGTGTCATAAAGGTGGTGTCATCTGAATATCTGAAGTTATTGATATTTCTCCCAGCAGTCTTGATTCCATCTTGTGCTTCATCCAGCCTGGCATTTCTCATGATGTACTAGGCATATAAATTAAATAAGCAGGGTGACAATATACAGCCTTGACATACTCTTTTCCCCAAATTGAGCCAGTCCACTTTTCCATGTCAGGTTCCAACTGTTGCTTCTTGACCTGAATACAGGTTTCACAGGAGGCAGGTAAGGTGGCCTGGTATTCCCATCTCCTTAAGAATTTTCCAAAGTTTGTTGTGATCCACATAGTCAAAAGCTTTAGCATAGTCTATGAAGTAAAAGTAGATATTTTTCTGAAATTCTCTTCTTTTCCTATAATCCAATGGATGTTGGCAATTTGATCTCTGGTTTCTCTGCCTTTTCTAAATCCAGCTTCAACATCTAGGAGTTCTCAATTCATGTACTGTGGTAGCCTGGCTTGGAGAATTTTGAGCATTACTTTGCTAGTATGTGAAATGAATGCAATTGTGCAGTAGTTTGAACATCCTTTTGCATTGCCCTTCTTTGGGGCTTGAATGAAAACACCTTTTCCAGTCCTGTGGCCATGCTGAGTTTTCCCTATGTGCGGCATACTGAGTGCAGCACTTTAACACATCATCTTTTAGGATCTGAAATAGCTCAGCTGGAATTCCATCACCTCCACTAGCTTCTTTCATAGTGATGCTTCCTAAGGCCCACTTGACTTCACACTCTAAGACACCTGGCTCTAGTTGAGTGATCATACCATTGTGGTTATCTGGATAATGAACATCTTTTTTGTATAGTTCTTCTGTGTATTCTTGCAACTTCTTCTTAATATCTTCTGTTTCTGTTAGTTCCATACCATTTCTGTCCTTTATTGTGCCCATCTGTGCATGAAATGTTCCCTTGGTACCTTGAACTTTCTTGAAGAGATCTCTAGTCTCTTCCATTCTATTGTTTTCCTCTGTTTCTTTGCATTGTTCACTTAGGAAGGCTTTCTTATCCCGCCTTGCTAGTCTTTGGAACTCTGCATTCAGATGGGTCAAGACTCTTGAGAGTCCCTTGGACTGCAAGAAGATCCAACCAGTCCATTCTGAAGGAGATCAATCCTGGAATTTCTTTGGAAGGAATGATGCTAAAGCTGAAACTCCAGTATTTTGGCCATCTCATGCGAAGAGTTGACTCATTGGAGAAGACTCTGATGCTGGGAGGGATTGAGGGCAGGAGGAGAAGGGGACGACAGAGGATGAGATGGCTGGATGGCATCACTGACTCGATGGATGCGAGTCTGGGTGACCTCCGGGAGCTGGTGATGGACAGGGAGGCCTGGCGTGCTGCGGTTCATGGGGTCGCAAAGAGTCGGACACGACTGAGCGACTGATCTGATCTGATCTGATCTGATCTTTCCTTTTCGCCTTTGCCTTTTGCTTCTCTTCTTTTCTCAGCTATTTGTAAGGCCTCCTCAGACAACCATTTTGCTTTTTGCATTTCTTTTTCTTGGGAATGGTCTTGATCACCATCTCTTATCCAATATTACAAACCTCTGTCCGTAATTTTTAAGACACTCTGTCTATCAGATCTAATCCCTTGAATCTATTTATCACTTCCACTGAATAAAGGTAACAAATTTGATTTAGGTCATATCTGAATGGCCTAATGGTTTTCCCTGCTTTCTTCAATTTAAGTCTGAATTTTGCAATAAGGAGTTCATGATCTGAGTCATGGTCAGCTCCTGATCTTGTTTTTGATGACTTTATAGAGGTTCTCCATCTCTGACTGCAAAGAATATAATCAGTCTGATTTTGCTATTGACCATCTAGTGATCTCCATGTGTAGAAAGGTCTCTTGTGTTGATGGAAGAGGGTGTATGCTATGACTAGAGCATACTCCTGGCAAAACTCTGTTAGCCTTTGCTCTGCTTCCTTTTCTACTCTAAGGCCAAACTTGTCTGTTACTCCAGATGTCTTGAGGTCTTATTTTTGCATCCCAGTCCCCTATGATGAAAACGACATCTTTTTGTGGTGTTATTTCCAGGTGGTCTTATAGGTCTTTATAGAACCGTTCAACTTCAGCTTCTTTAGCATTACCAGTTGGGCCACAGACTTGGATTACTGTGATATTGAATGGTATGCCTTGGTAACAAACAGAGATCATTCTGTCATTTTTGCGACTGCATCCAAGTACTGCATTTCAGACTCTCTTGCACTGTGAGGGCTACTCCATTTCTTCTAAGGGATTCTTGCCCACAGGAGTAGATATAATGGTCATCTGAATTAAATTCACCCATTACAGTCAATTTTAGTTCACTGATTGCTAAAATGTCAGTGTTCACTCTTGCCATCTCCTGTGTGACCACTTTCGATTTACCTTGATTCATGGACCTAACATTCCAGGTTCTTATGCAATACTGTTCTTTACAGTATCAGAGTTTACTTTCACCACAAGACATATCCACCTGGGTGCTGTTTCCATTTTAGCTCAGCCTCTTCATTCCTTATGGAGCTATTTCTCCACTCTTTTCCAGTAGCATATTGGGCTACTGGACCTGGGAACTTCATCTTTTAGTGTCATATCTTTCTGCCTTTTCATACTGTTCATGCGGATCTCAAGGCAAGAATGCTGAAGTGGTTTGCCATTCTCTCCAGTGGAACACATTTTGTCAGAACTCTCTACCATGACCCATCTTCTAAAGAGACCCATGATTAGTCTCTTACAAAGTCTTAACATTTTCATGGTTTCTAATTAGGGATTCTTATAACCCCTATTCACTTGTCAACCATTGGAAAAACAAGTAGTTTTTTTCTCTCTTCCTGTTTTGGTGAGTATAAGGTCTTGAAATCATTTGGCAGCAATTTCACCCATGTTGTGCCTTTCAAGTTCTTGAAGATTCACCAACACCCCCTCCCCCTGCCTCCACCACCACACACATAAAATCCCTGAATCCAAATGTCAGCCAGGCTATAAGGGAAAAGTGTGGAAATTTAGCCTGATAATAAAATCATGACAATATCACAGTAGCAGAAAATGTCAATGCCATTATAGGAAAATATAACAATCACTAAGTATAAATCACTATCTTCCAAAAATTACTTTTTATTATCTGAAAACATCCTTCTTTTTGGCTGTAATCTATTAGCTTACCTTGGCAAAAATGATTATTTCATGTTCCACAAAAGCAAATACTAGAAATCTTAAACACTGATTTTTATTTTAAATAAATATAATTAGTTGGTCAAAGTTCATTTAATAGCCAAAAGCTATCAGCTATATACATGAAACTAGTACATTATATGAAAATCATACCTCATTAAAAATATTTGTTTAAAGCTTTCAATAAAGTAAAAAGGTAGTGAGTGGTGAAAGCATCATGACCCACAAGTATACACAACTATGGAAATGTATGTGTATTTAAATTTAGAATGTAAAATAATTGAATGAAGGTATAAAACTTGTTAGAATTTGTCACAATAGTGTGTAACAATTGCTCTGGATCATAACAAAGATTATGAGCATTATCATGCTGACCTGAATTTCCTCCCAGATGTCTTCATCCAATAAGGTAGCTGCCCTATGGTGCTGCAAAGGAACTATCAAGCAGTGCCCTTCAGTAAGGGATCGTACACTGGGTAAACATAAATAAACCTGTGGGGAGAAAAGATGCAAAGGTGAAATGCTCTTGTTATTCATTCTCAGTTCTGAAAGATGAGCCCCTCGTAGGTCAATATGGCTAACATTTAATAAAATATACCCGGTCATAATATATTATATTTTAATATTTTGAAGACATTCACTATTTAAAATTTTAAAAGCCATGAAGATACCTTTTAATAAACCAGACATTTATTGCAAAAGTCTCAATTTTGACTAAGATACCTCAAAGATGAAACTTACCAAAGGGGAGAATGATTGACATTTTATCCTTCATCTGAGAAAGCTACATGTCTTCAGAGCTCATGAAACAACACAAATTTTGCAAGGGAAAAAAAACATACAAGATCTGGTAATGAAATGGAAGTTAAACTGATGCCTATTAATCATTAGCACTGCTACATGGCTTTACAGCACTGGTTAAGTTCTATGCATTACCTAGAAGCTGGCACTATTTCTCCATTTTACACAAACTACTTTTTTTAAAAAAAGGTCAAAAAGGTCAATTACTATACATGTAGAAAGCAAAAGGTATTCATAAGGACCATAAATATTCTTGAAAGTGGCTTGATCTTATTTTCTATAACTTTTTGGTTACGTTTTAGCTAGAAAAACTTTATATAAGAGAATTAACTGAATAACATTTATCTATTAATTGATTAATTACTTTACAAAATAATGCAAATTTTAAACTCTTTGGTATTTGAGTGAAGAACTAGGAGTGTATATGAATATGGCTATATATACTCAAATTTACAGTTAAATCACAGCAATATTCACAATTAAAAGCAATGTCAGGAATAAGTATTGGAGAGGTGACCAAGATGGTGGAGTAGGAAGACCCTGAATTCACTTCCTCCTACAGCAACAACAAAACTACAACTAATTACAGAGCAACTATCTATAAGAACAACCTGAATACTAACAGAAACGATATTCTGCAACTAAATACATAAAGAAGAAACCACAACGAGACAAGTAACATGTGAAGGTGCACTATTGTTAGGACATACATTCCCAGGTCAGCAAACCACAAACAAGTGCACTACTCTAATAATGAGTGATATTGAGCATCTTTTCACTTGTTTGTTAGCCATCTGTATGTCTTCTTTGGAGAAATGTCTGTTTAGGTCTTTTTCCTACTTTTTGATAGGGTTGTTTGTTTTTCTGATATTGAGTTGATGAGCTGCTTGTATATTTGGAAATTAATCCTTTGTGAATTGTTTCATTTGCTATTGTTTTCCCCCATTCTGAGGGTAGTCTTTTTACCATGTTTGTAGTTTCCTTTGCTATGTGAAAGCTTTTAAGTTTAATGAGGTCCCACTTATTTATTTTTATTTCCATTAACCTAGTAGGTGGATCATAGGGGATCTTGATTTATGTCATAAAGTATTCTGCCTGAGTTTTTCTCTAAGGGCTTTATAGTTGCTGGTCTTACATTTAGGTCTTTAATTAATTTTGATTTTATCTTTGTCTACGGTGTTCATAAGAGTTCTAATTTCATTCTTTTATACGTAGCTGTGTGGCTGTCCAGTTTTCCCAGCACCACGTATCCAAGAGGCTATCTTTGCCCCACTGTATATTCTTGCCTGCTGTGTCAAAAAGAAGGTATACATAGGTGTGTGTTTTATCTCTAGGCTCTCTATCTTGTTCCACTGGTCTATATTTCTGTTTCTGTGCCATACCTTACTGTCCTGATGACTAGCTTTGTAGTGTAGTCTGAAGTCAGGAAAGTTGATTCCTCCAGTTCCATTCTTCTCTCTCAAGGCTGGTTTTGCTATTTTAGTGTTTCCATATCAATTGTGAAATTTTTTGTTCTAGTTCTGTGAAAAATGTCACTGGTAATTTGATAGGGATCACACTGAATCTGTAGATTGCACTTGGTAGTATAGTCATTTTCACAATATTTATTCTTACAACCCAGCAACATGGAATAATCTATGTCTATGCTATATTTTATTTAAAAATCAAAGATAGTGTTAGGACAAGAAGGGAATAGATAATTTGTATTTTTAAGAAAGGAAAAGGTAGGGACAATTTATGATCAGAAACTAAAATAACTGTTTGGCTCTAATGAGTACTAATATAGCTTCCTTAAGAAATTTGTATTTAAGACATTAATTTTAAATATTAGACATTCAAGCAGAGTGAGTATGACTGAATTGCTTTAGAATACTGTTAACTATTACTACCTAACATAAAGTAATTCCTTTGAAACTCATAGTCACATATAATTAATTTGGGTAATAACTAAAAGGATAAATATCTTATTGCTTACTCAGATTAACAAAATAATCTACTGTCTACAGATAAGCAGTCAGATATTGTAGGAAACAGATGAAATTACATCAAATCAATATTTCAAACATTTCTAAATTAAAATATTCACAGACGAAAGTCTGAAACTAATTAAGAGACAGTACTTGGTTAGAGCTAAGATAGCACATTAAAGCACAGATCAGGAAACGATCTGTTCAAATAGTGTTAATAACATCATTCAAATAGAGTTAAAATGAAATCAAAATGATACTACTGGCCCAAGAGGAAGAAACAGATAAGCTGATGTTCAGTAAGAGACAAAAAGAACATTTAATATCTTAATAGGAAAATTAACTTTACAATTAAAATTTCAGTTCAGTTCAGTTCAGTCGCTCAGTCGTGTCCAGCTCTTTGCAATCCCATGAATCAAAGGACGCCAGGCCTCCCTGTTCATCACCAACTCCCAGAGTTCACACAGACTCACATCCACCGAGTGGGTGATGCCATCCAGCCACCTCATCCTCTGTCGTCCCCTTTTCCTCCTGCCCCCAATCCCTCCCATCATCAGGGTCTTTTCCAATGAGTCAACTCTTCGCATGAGGTGGCCAAAGTACTGGAGTTTCAGCTTTAGCATCATTCCTTCCAAAGCAATCCCAGGGCTGATCTCCTTCAGAATGGACTGGTTGGATCTCCTTGCAGTCCAAGGGACTCTCAAGAGTCTTCTTCAACACCACAATTCTAAAGCATCAATTCTTCGGCACTCAGCTTTCTTCACTGTCCAATTTTCACCTCCATACATGACTACTGGAAAAACTACAGCCTTGACTAGACGGACCTTTGTTGGCAAAGTAATGTCTCTGTTTTTCAACATGCTATCTAGGTTGGTCATAACTTTCATTCCAAGGAGTAAGCGTCTTTTAATTTCATGGCTGCAATCACCATCTGCAGTGATTTTGGAGCCCAGAAAAATAAAGTCTGACACTGTTTCCACTGTTTCCCCATCTATTCCCATGAAGTGATGAGACCAGATGCCATGATCTTCATTTTCTGAATGCTGAGTTTTAAGCCAACTTATTCACTCTCCTCTTTCACTTTCATCAAGAGATTTTTTAGTTCCTCTTCACTTTCTGCCATAAGGGTGGTGTTATCTGGATATCTGAAGTTATTGATATTTCTCCCAGCAATCTTGATTCCAGCTTGTGCTTCTTCCAGCCCAGCGTTTCTCATGATGTACTCTGCATATAAGTTAAATAAGCAGGGTGACAATATACAGCCTTGACGTACTCCTTTTCCTCTTTGGAACCAGTCTGTTGTTCCATGTCCACTTCTAACTGTCGCTTCCTGACCTGCATATAGGTTTCTCAAGAGGCAGGTCAGGTGGTCTGGTATTCCCACCTCTTTCAGAATTTTCCACAGTTGATTGTGATCCACACAGTCAAAGGCTTTGGCATAGTCAATAAAGCAGAAATAGATGTTTTTCTGGAACTCTCTTGCTTTTTTGATGATCCATCGGATGTTGGCAATTTGATCTCTGGTTCCTCTGCCTTTCTAAAACCAGCTTGAACATCGGTTCACGGTTCACATATTGCTGAAATCTAGCTTGGAGAATTTTGAGCATTACTTTACTAGCATGTGAGATGAGTCCAACTATGTGGTAGTTTGAGCATTCTTTAGCATTGCCTTTCTTTGGGATTGGAATGAAAACTGACCTTTTCCAGTCCTGTGGCCACTGTTGAGTTTTCCAAATTTGCTGGTATATCGAATGCAGCACTTTCACAGCATCATCTTTTAGCATTTGAAATAGCTCAACTGGAATTCCATCACCTCCACTAGCTTTGTTCATAGTGATGCTTTCTAAGGCCCATCTGACTTCACATTCCAAGATGTCTGGCTCTAGGTGAGTGATCACACCATTGTGATTATCTTGGTCGTTACGATTTTTTTTGTACAGTTCTTCTGTGTATTCTTGCCACCTCTTCTTAATATCTTCTGTTTCTGTTAGGTCCATACCATTTCTGTCCTTTATCGAGCCCATCTTTGCATGAAATGTTCCCTTGGTATCTCTAATTTTCTATAACAGATCTCTAGTCTTTCCCATTCTGTTGTTTTCCTCTATTTCTTTACATTGATCACCAAAGAAGGCTTTCTTATCTCTTCTTGCTATTCTTTGGAACTCTGCATTCAGATGCTTATATCATTCCTTTTCTCCTTTGCTTTTTGCTTCTTTTCTTTTCACAGCTATTTGTAAGGCCTCCCCAAACAGCCATTTTGCTTTTTTGCATTAAAAATTATAAAATTAAAATTTAAAAGCTTCTAATTGAAAAATGTGGATTACCTCACAGTAGAAGAGGAAAAGGAATTTGTGTAACAATATATGATTTGAAAATAGAAAACGTCTCTTTGCTGGCCAACAGTTTGTTTCACTAATTGAGAGGTGCCTACTATGGGACACAGTCTATAAAGTAGGAGGCAAACAGAAGTTTTGTATACTTCACACCTCTGTGCTTGTGTGGACCTAGCCTGTCTTCAGTGCATTTGGGAAAATGAAGTCACTGAAAAATACCCAAACTTTTTATACAGAATTATTGAAAACTTTGTTACTTTATGTTTAATTTATTCTTTTCCACTGTTTCCCATCTATTTGCCATGAAGTGATGGGACCAGATGCCATAATCTTAGTTTTCTGAATGTTGAGCTTTAAGCCAACTTTTTCATTCTCCTCTTTCACTTTCATCAAGAGGCGCTTTAAGTTCTTTGCTTTCTGCCATAAGGGTGGTGTCAACTGCATATCTGACATTATTGATATTTCTCCCAGCAATCTTGATTCCAGCCTGTGCTTCATCCATCCCAGCGTTTCTCATGATGTACTCTGCTAAGTTAAAAAAGCAGGGTGACAATGTACAGCCTTGATGTACTCCTTTACCTATCTGGAACCAGTCTGTCCCATGTCCACTTCTAATTGTTGCTTCCTGACCTGCATACAGATTTCTCAAAAGGCAGATCAGGTGGTCTGGTATTCCCATCTCTTGAAGAACTTTGCACAGTTTGTGGTGATCCACAGAGTCAAAGGCTTTGACTCAACATTCAGAAAACTAAGATCATGGCATCCAATCCCATTACTTCATGGCAAATAGATAGGGAAACAGTGGAAATAGTGACAGACTTTATTTTGGGGGCTCCAAAATCACTGCAGATTGTGATGCAGCCATGAAATTAAAAGACGCTTACTCCTTGGAAGAAAAGTTTTGACCAACCTAGACAGCATATTAAAAAGCAGAGACACTACTTTGCCAGCAAAGGTCCATCTAGTCAACGCTACGGTTTTTCCAGTACTCATGTATGGATATGAGAGGTGGACTATAAAGAAAGCTGAGAATTGATGCTTTTGAACTATAGGGTTGGAGAAGACTCTTGAGAGTCCCTTGGACTGCAAGGAGATCCAACAAGTCCATCCTAAAGGAAATCAGTCCTGAATATTCATTGGAAGGACTGATGTTGAAGCTGAAACTCCAAAACTTTGGCCACCTTATGTGAAGAACGGACTCATTTGAAAAGACCCTGATGCTGGGAAAGATTGAAGGAGAGATAAGGGGATAGCAGAGGAGGAGATGATTGGATGGCATCACTGACTCAATGGACATGAGTTTGAGTAAACTCTAGGAGTTGGTGATGGACAGAGAGGTCTGACGTGTTGCAGTCCATGGGGTCACAAAGAGTCGGACACGACTGAGCTACTGAACTAAACTGCATTTATTCTTACATTTGGTAGAGGTAGGGGCCAGACTGAAGAGGAATGACATATTTATACAAAATGTCCTAATTATGAAAATATAAATGTTTATTTAACAGTCTAGAAAGGAACATGGGAAAATTAATACAAGTATCTGGTAAAGTTGGTTAAGGGTTTTTGATTGATTAAATTTTGAATGGACTTTTTTACTTTTACTTTTTGATAAAGTCTTGGAGAAGGGAATGGCAACCCACTCCAGTATTCTTGCCTGGAGAATTCCATGGACAGGGGAGCCTGGCAGGCCACAGTCCATGGGGTCAAAAAGATTTGAAAACAGACTGAGCAACTAACACACACACAACTTTTATAAAGTCTAGAGGAAAACAAAGAAATGGAAAAGAAGGGTAATGAAAAATTAAAAGTTAAAGAAACCAAAATTCAAACTGATATACTGACAGTCTTAATGACCTAAAGGTATTAAAGACTAGAGTTGGAATGAAAAAGTCAATACCGGTTCTTTCGCTACATAGGTGCTGTGTATATGTGTGAAACAAATAATATGTATATGTATATTCTTCACAATATTAGTTTCTGAAACTAGCATTCATTCATTCAACTTCCTTTCCTACCACTTTCTCTCGCTCACTCCACTCTAGCTACACTGGGTTTTTTTTTTCTGTTCCATCAATGCCCACCTCATGTCTTCACTCACTGACACCTCTTTCGAAACATTACTCATTCAGATCTTCATGTGGCTTGCTTCTTCTTATCTTTCATAGCTTTACTTTCATACCTTTAAAATATTTCCTCAGAGAAGCCTTTCAGATCAGCTTCTCGAAAAATAACCCCTCATCATTTCTCACACTTCCTCTCTGTATCTGTTTCATAACAACAGTTCCTTAAATCAGGGTAATCATTACTGTGCTCTGTCACGAGTATATTTGATTCTCTACTTTTCCTCAGTGACTAATTAGGTTCTGGCATACATCTGGTACATGATAACTATTTACTTAACATAAGGATTAAATTGCCAAATGCTGAAATAAATGACTATTATTACGGGCTATTAAATAAGTGACATTTAATATTTATTGAGAAGGGGATGACAGAGGACGAGACGGTTGGATGACATCACCGACTCAATGGACATGAGTCTGAGCAAGCTCCAGGGGACAGTGAAGGACAGGGAAGCCTGGTGTGCTGCAGTCAATGGGATCGCAAAGAGTCAGACACGACTAAGTGACTCAACAACAATATTTATCGAAAGAAGTGACTATAAACATACATGTTTGGTATATAATGGGATATATGCAAGTATACAATGCTAAGCAAAAGTTACCTATATTCATCGAACTAACAGACTACCAAGGGAGACACTCAACAAGTAAAACAAAATACAAATATGAAGGGCTGACTGGGACTTGAGCATCTGTGGATTTTCATATACAAGGACTGAAGAAACTAATCCCCAGTGGGTTTCCAAGCAGAAACTGTACAATAAACTTCTTCAAATTATGAGAGAGTCTATAGAGAAATAAAAAGATTTTGTGAGAATGTAAGGGAAGAAGCAGAAGCTACTTTAAAGCAAGTAACTCTGAAGCGATTTTAATACTGAGACTTAAGTGCCAATCATGAAAGTAAAATCACACAGATGGGAAATGGCAGAGCAAGGGTCTGAATCCACGTGGTCTGGATCCAAAGTCTAGGGCCTGAAGCACAACTCAATGCTGCCTATCTGTGGAGTGGAATTACATGAAATATGAGTTTCACATCATTTGAATATTTATACTCAATCTAAAGAAAATTCTAAGAATCATGGGAACTTAGAAAAGAAAATATATAAAACACAGAGTAAGAGACAGATTACTGAAAACCTTAGAAACATATGGAGAAAGAAGCATTTCCTTAGGATAATAAACACTGTATTTCTTACCTTAACACCTATTGCAACAATAAGGTGCTTGGGAAACTGAGAGCTGTCAAAACAATAAAGACATTTTTCCATTTGTGCAATAAGACTCCGATGCTCAGCAATAGCTTTTTTCCTCTGATTCTCTTCCTCTTCACCAAAACGTTCTCTCTCAGCTGCTTTGGAGACAAACATGTCATCCAGAGTGTAATAATCTCCGTCTGTTTTTCCCATAAACTAAAAATGAAAATAAAAGTAGTGGAGAGAAGGCAGTGGTTTATTCATTTTATTGTACAGTGTCTTGAAAAAAGTAAAATCAAAGTGTTAGTCGCTCAGTTGTGTCTGATAATACTATGGCATACTGAAGTTACATCTATAAGTTCTGTGATAAAACTATTATATGAAAATTTTAAAAAGAAAAAACTGATTAAAATTTAAGCTTGAACCACAGGGGTCAATTTATTATCATCATTATCACAAATAAATTGAACTGAGTATTTACTATGTGCAATTCTATGCAATTTGACTGTTTTATACTCCTATGGCCTTCCCTGGTGGTTCAGACAATAAAGAATCTGCCTGCAATGCAGGAGACCTGAGTTTGATCCCTGGGCCTGGAAAATTCCCTAGAGAAGAGAATGGCAACCCACTTCAGTAATTCTGCCTAGAGAATTCCATGGACAGAGGAGCCTGGCAGTTACAAAGAGACACGACAGAGACTGACACTTTTTATTTTCACACTCTTTTAAGGAGGGAATCATTATCATTTCGATTTATAAATGACAAAACTAAATCACAGAGAGGTTAAGAACAACTTTCACTATAAAATTAGCATGCTGATGCTACTGCTGCTAAGTCGCTTCAGTCGTGTCCAACTCTATGCAACCCCATAGACAGGAGCCCACCAGGCTCCCCCATCCCTGGGATTCTCCAGGCAAGAACACTGGAGTGGGTTGCCATTTCCTTCTCCAATGCATGAAAGTGAAAAGGGAAAGTGAAGTCACTCAGTCATGTCTGACTCTTCGCGACACCATGGACTGCAGCCCACCAGGCTCCTCCGCCCATGGGATTTTCCAGCCAAGAGTACTGGATTGGGGTGCCAATGCCTTGCATACATTCTATTAAATTTACCACAAATTTGCTAATAAGTATATGTAGAACAATTTTCTCCCTTCTCTTTAAAAAATATTTTTTAATTTATTTTTATAGAAGTAACAAATTTATAAAATTATGTATGTTTCATGCATAACATAATCAATTTCTTTTAATGAGTCTTTCTAATACTCTCTTATTGAGAATATCCCACAGTTCAACATGCTGTGCATTCTGTTTTGTGGCTATATAATAAATCCAACTTAATTCTGTGTGTCCCTAGTGGTCTTTGGCTAGACACCACTGACATACTGTTCATTTAGGGGTGTGTGATAATGGTGTTTTGATAATGCTAAAAAACTTGTTAAAAGCTTATTTATCTTATTAAAGTATGGTTGGTTTGCAACGTTGTGTTGATTTCAGGTGTGAAGCAGAGTGATTCAGTTATATACATGTGTGCATATGTATGTGTATGTGTATATGTGTGTTCTTTCTGGATTCTTTTCCATTATAGGTTATTACAGAATGGTGAGTGTAGTTCCCTGTGTTAATCAGTAGGACTTTGCTTGCTGTTTTGTACACAAGAGTGTGTATCTGTTAATCTGAAACTCCTAATTACTTAAATCAGGAATTAAAATTTATTTTTATTAACAAAAATAAATCCCAGAAACTCATCCATTAAAAAAAATTTTTAAATTAGCATGCACTCTGCATAGAATATAAAATAGTTTTCAATTGTATCTCAAGGCACTTTCTCTAAACCTTCTTCACAATAAACTGTAGCAAGAGGGATGTTTTTACAACAAAAATTTTATTTACTTATTTATTTCCTGGCTTAAAATCCTCAAAACACTCTACATTGGAAACAGGATCAAGTTCAAACCATTCTTTGGCCTACTAAGTCATAGATATTGAAAGGTATAATGGTTAAAAACTTGGGTTCTATAATCAGAACTGTACAAAAAAGACCTTCACGACACAGATAATCATGATGGTGTGATCACTCACATTCACCTAAAGCCAGCCATCCTGAAATGTGAAGTCAAATGGGCCTTAGCAAGCATCACTATGAACAAAGCTAGTGGAGGTGATGGAGTTCCAGTGGAGCTATTTCAAATCCTAAAAGATGACGCTGTGAAAGCGCTGCACTCAATATGTCAGCAAATTTGGAAAACTCAGCAGTGGCCATAGGACTGGAAAAGGTCAGTTTTCATTCCAATCCCAAAGAAAGGCAATGCGAAAGAATGCTCAAACTATCGCACAATTGCACTCATCTCACACACTAGTAAAGTAATGCTCATTATTCTCCAAGCCATACTTCAGCAATATGTGAACTGTGAACTTCCAGATGTTCACACTGGTTTTAGAAAAGGCAGAGGAACCAGAAATCAGATTGCCAACATGCTGCTGCTGCTGCTAAGTCACTTCAGTCGTGTCCAAATATGTGCGACCCCATAGACAGCAGCCCCATAGACATCAGGCTCCGCCGTTCCTTGGATTCTCCAGGCAAGAACACTGGAGTGCATTGCCATTGCCTTCTCCAATGCATGAAAGTGAAAAGTGAAAGTGAAGTCGTGTCCGAGTCTTCACGGACATGCAGCACTGGACTGCAACACTGAAAAAGCAAGAGAGTTCCAGAAAAACATCTATTTCTGCTTTATCGACTATGCCAAAGCCTTTGACTGTGTGGATCACAATAAAGTGTGGAAAATTCTGAAGGAGATGGGAATAACAGACCACCTGACCTGCCTCTTGAGAAATCTGTATGCAGGTCAGGAGGCAACAGTTAGAACTGGACATGGAACAAAGATTAGTTCCCAATAAGAAAAGGAGTACATCAATGCTATATACTGTCACCTTGATTATATAAATTATATGAAGGGTACATCATGAGAAACACTGGGCTAGAGGAAGCACAAGCTGGAATGAAGACTGCCAGGAGAAATATCAATAACCTCAGATATGCAGATGACACCATCCTTATGGCAGAAAGCAAAGAAGAACTAAAGAGTCTCTTGATGAAAGTGAAAGAGGAAAGTGAAAAAGTTGGCTTAAAGCTTGACATTCAGAAAACAAAGATCATGGCATCCAGTCCCATCACTCCATGGCAAATAGATGGGGAAACAGTGGAAATAGTGTCAGACTTTATTTTTCTGGGCTTCAAAATTACTGCAGATGGTGACTGCAGCCATGAAATTAAAAGACATTTTCTCCTTGGAAGGAAAGTTATGACCAATCTAGACAGCCTTTTAAAAAGCAGAGACATCACTTTGACAACAAAGGTCCGTCTAGTCAAGGCTATGGTTTTTCCAGTGGTTATGCATGGACGTGAGAGTTGGACTACAAAGAAAGCTGAGTGCTGAAGAATTGATGCTTTTGAACTGTGGTGTTAGAGAAGACTCTTGAGAGTCCTTTGGACTGCAAGGAGATCCAACCAGTCCATCCTAAAGGAGATCAGTCCTGGGTGTTCACTGGAAGGACAGAAGTTGAGGCTGAAACTCCAATACTTTGGCCACCTGATGTGAAGAGCTGACTCATTTGAAAAGACCTGATGCTGGGAAAGACTGAGGGCAGGAGGAGAAGGGAATGACAGAGGATGAGATGTTTGGATGACATCACCAACTTGATGGACATGGGTTTCGGTGGACTCTGCAAGTTGGTGATGGATAGGGAGGCCTGGCATGCTGCAATTCATGGGGTTACAAAGAGTCGGCCACAACTGGGTGTCTAAACTGAACTATAATCAGAATAACTGTGGTAATATTCTAAATAATAATAACAGGCAGTTATTTATTCTTTCTGCACTGTCTCTATGGTCTATTTCCCTACTTTACAATGGTTATAACAATATTATTCATCTAATAAGATTATCTTTCTTAATCCTTTAGCACATGCCTGGCACACAATACGGACTTATAAATATGAGTCACCTCAGTCACATGTGATCACGTTGTTGTTCAGCTGCTCAGTCATATCAGACTCTTTGAAACCCCATGGACTGCAACACACCTGACTTCCCTGTCCTTCTGAATCTCCCAGTTTGTTCAAACTCTTGTTCGTTGAGTCAGTGGTTCCATCCAACCATCTCATCCCTGTTTGCCCCCTTCCCAGTAAATCTTTGCCAGCATTAGTCTTTTCCCCTGAGTCAGCTAGTCCCATCAAGTGGCCAAAGTAATGGAGTTTCAGCTTCAGCACCAGTCCTTCCTATGAATATTCAGGGTTGATTATCTTTAGGATTGACTGGTTTGATCTCCTTGCTGTCCAGGGAATTCTCAAGAGTCTTCTCCAACACCTCGGTTGGAAGGCATTGGTTCTTCAGTGCTCAGCCTTCTTTATGGTTCAACTCTCACATAATTAATGGAAAAAACCATAGTTTTGACTATATGGACCTTTGTTGGCAGTGATCCCTCTGCTTTTTAATACACTATCTAGGTTTGTCATAGTTTTTCTTGTAAGGAGGAAGCATCTTTTAATATCAAGGCTGCAGGCACCGTCCAGAGTGAGTTTGGAGCCCAAAAAATAAAGTCTGTCACTGTTTCCATTTTCTCCCCATGTATTTGCCATGAAGTGATGGGACTGAATGCCATGATCTTCGTTTTTCAAATGTTGAGTTTTAAGCCAACTTTTTCACTTTCCTCTTTCAATTTTATCGAGATGATTTTAAACTCAACATTCAAAAAACAAAGATCATGGCATCTACTCCCATCGCTTCATGGCCAATAGATGGGGAAACGATGGAAACAGTGACAGACTATTTTCTTGGGCTCCAAAATCACTGCAGATGGTGACTGCAGCAATGAAATTCAGACACTTGCTCCTTGGAAGAAAAGCTATGACCAATTTAGACAATATATTAAAAAGCAAAGATATTACTTTGCCAACAAAGGTCTTCATAGTCAAAGCTATGGTTTTTCCAGTAGTCATGTATGGATGTGAGAGTGGGACCATAAAGAAAGCTGAGCACTGAAGAATTGATTCTTTTAATCTGTGGTGTTGGAAAAGACTCTTGAGGGTCGCTTGGACTGCAAGGAGATCAAACCAGCCAACCCTAAAGGAAATCAGTCCTGAATATTCATTGGAAGGACTGATGCTGAAGCTGAAACTCCAATACTTTGGCCACCTGATATGATGAGGTGACTCACTGGAAAAGACCCTGATGCCAGGAAAGATTGAAGGCAGGAGGAGAAGGGGACGACAGAGGATGAGATGGTTGGATGGCATCACCGACTTGAAGGACATGAGTTTGAGTAAGTTCTGGGAGTTGGTGATGGACAGGGAAGCCTGGTGTGCTGTAGTCCATGGGGGTAACAAAGAGTCAGATGCGACTGAGCGACTGAACTGAAGAGGCTCTTTAGTTCCTCTTCACTTTCTGCCATTAGGGTGGTGTCATCTGCATATCTGAGGTTAATTTCTCTCCGCAATCTTGATTCCAGCCTGAGCTTCATCCAGCCAGGCATTTTGCATGATGTACTCTGCATAAAAGTTAACTAAGCAGGGTGACAATATACCGTACTCCTCCCAATTTGGAACTAGTCTGTTGTTCTATGGTTCTGCTGCTTCTTGACCTGCATACAGTTTTCTCAGGAAGCAGGTAAGGTGGTCTGATATTCCCATTTCTTTAAGAATTTTCCATAGTTTGTTATGATCCATAGAATGAGTCACATGTGATCATATCTCTACTCAAACTCTATATTTTGCCCCCCATTTTAGTCCCCCAAAGTACTGTTCTTTTCAGGCTTTGCATATATTGCTCTCTGACCAATTTTGTCCTCAATTTCGCCATTCCTATTTCTACTCACTTTCTTAATCTGAAGCTGGTTTATAGGGCTGGCCAAAAAATTCCTTCTGTTTTAACAAGGGATATATTTTCATTTTCACCAAGAACTTTATTGAAAAAATGTATTCACCAGTTTTTCCACCATCTTCTGCTGCTTTCCTGGCAACTTCACAATTCCATCTTCCCAAAACTTTTTATCTTCATGAACAATGAACTGTTCCAGCTATCTTTTACAGTCTTTCAGGGAATTTAAATTGTTCCATTAAGAGAATTTTGTAAAGACCAAAAGAAAGGGAAATCTGAAGGTGCAATGTCTGGTGAATATAGTGGATGAATCAGAACTTCCCAGTCAAGCTATAACAATTTTTGCCTGGTCATCAAAACATGTGGTCTTGTACTAAACTGATGGAACATTATGTGTTTTCTGTTGAATTATCTAATTGGGAGCAGTACTTGTTGGAATTAAGTGATGTTCTACATCATCACTCTCAGGGGATACCTGAGTCCTTTTATTCAACTAATAGAGGCAGAAGAGGAAAACTAGTTCATTTGCTACTCCCACATTTACAAATCTAGCTGTATCTGTGCCTTTCCTACTGATGGACAGTAACCAGATCCTTACTAAGATTTTCTCTTCACCAACTGTTCTTACGTTCACGTTTGAACACATCATAATCAAGCTTTTCTGTTTAGCAGACTAAGGAAACCACACTCATCAAAGTCACAAAGGGAGTTTGCTGGTGGGCCAATGGATGCAGGACTTTCACAGCCATGGCCCAGGTTCAATCCCTGCTTGGGGAACTAAGATCTCACAAGCTGCATGACATGGTGGGGAAAAAAAAAGTCACCAGAAACATTCCCAGTGCCAAATGAATACTCATTTTTCTATCTATGAAAATGCTACCGTCTCTCAGAAACAGGTAACAGTTATTCACAACATCTTTCTTGTCTCCTCTGGATGCTTAAACATCACATGCTGTTTTCCTTCTACCTCACTGGTCATACTTTCTCAATCCCCTTTGTTGAATCTTTTTCCTTCTTTCAGATAGTGCTCAGCTCCATCTTCAGATCCTCCTCATAAATAATTTCTTAAGTCCCTGTTAACAGCACCTATATCTATATGGGAGAACCAAGATATACCCCAAGCTCCGTGCACAGTTATTCCACACCATCATGTGAATGACTAATGGGCATACTTAATGTGTTCATAATAGTATTCTTCATCTCCCACCTTCTGAAAGATTTTTCCCCTGCCAAAGTTTTTCTGTTACAATGAATGGCACCAGCATTGCCCCCAATCTTATTGCTTTTCATCAGTTTACCAGCCTAACCCAAGTCTCTATCTGAATTAAGGAAATTATCCTCCTAAACATTCTCCCTGCTTCCATTCTTGCTTATCTACATTACATTCTCAAAAGAGTCACCAGAAAAATCTTTCAAAACATAAACCAGCAGTCTCCAGACTGGCATTTCAGGGGCTAGGAAGTTGCCACGCTATCCCAACAAGTACAAAGGTGAACAAACTGAAACTCGACAGCACTTTTTAGACTCAGGAAAGTAATTGCCCCCAAAATTGGAGAAACAATCAGGTTGATACAAAGAATCCTAATTCAATTTATTTGTGAAAAACCAGTAGTTCTGTGAAAACCAGTGACAGGATAGGAAAATCTACACTGCAGTTGATAAATTTCAGGAGGCTCAGTGTAGACAAATATTCAAGTTAACAATCCCAAGGGAATCCAGTCATAGGGGGGCCCCTCAAAATTTTGTGAATTTTACCTCTTGGAGCTCTACCAGGTCCGCAGAGTAAATATCAGAGAAAAGTCCTCTATGACTTTCAACAAGGGGAACGGAAAAGGAAACACCCTGAAATGTACCAGGGTATTCTTTTCTTAACAAGGTTAGCCCTTCAGCAGAAATTGCCACACCAGAGTTTAACCTGCTGGAGTTTTAGCAGAGCCTAATCTACAGGCAATGGCACCCCACCCCAGTACCTTTGTCTGGAAAATCCCATGGGGTCGCTAAGAGTCGGACACGACTGAGCGACTTCACTTTCACTTTTTTCACTTTCATGCATTGGAGAAGGAAATGGCAACCCACTCCAGTATTCTTGCCTGGAGAATCCCAGGGACCGGGGAGCCTGGTGAGCTTCCGTCTGTGGGGTTGCGCAGAGTCGGACACGACTGAAGCGACGCAGCAGCAGCAGCAGAAATCTAACTGAATGCTTTTGAACTGTGGTGTTGGAGAAGACTCTTGAGAGTCCCTTGGACTGCAAGGAGATCCAACCAGTACATTCTGAAGGAGATCAGCCCTAGGATTTCTTTGGAAGGAATGATGCTAAAGCTGAAACTCCAGTACTTTGGCCACCTCATGCGAAGAGTTGACTCACTGGAGAAGACTCTGATGCTGGGAGGGATTGAGGGCAGGAGGAGAAGGGGATGACAAAGGATGAGATGAATGGATGGCATCACTGACTCGATGGATGTGAGTCTGGGTGACCTCTGAGAGCTGGTGATGGACAGGGAGGCCTGGCGTGCTGCAGTTCATGGGGTCGCAAAGAGTCAGACACGACTGAGCGACTAATCTGATCTGATCTGATCTGAATCTACCTGAAAGAAGGGAAACATTCAAATCCAGCCCCTTCTAGCCACTCTATTCCAACTAAGCAGAGAAAAACCTGTGAAGTACTGGTGAAATTCACAGTCCAGCAGCACAGGCTCACCAAAAACAGATGGATAATGTAAGCAGATGCAAGAGACACAGTACATGTACCTTTGATCTCTGGGCCAGGAAGATCCCCTGGAGAAGGGAGGTGCCAACCCACTACAGGATTCTTGCCTGAAGAATTAATTCTAAAGACAGAGGAGACTGTCAGGTTGCAGTCCAAAGAGCTGGACATGACTGAGTGACTAAGCACACACAAATGTAAGCAGAGATATGGAAATTCTAAGAAAAGAACAACAACAAGAACAAAAAACTAGATGCTGGAGATGAAAAACACTGTAACAGAAATGACAAATGCCTTTGATGGATTCATTAATAACTGGACAAGCCTAAAGAAAAAAAATCCCTGAGCTTGAGGATATGACAACAGAAACCTCCACAACTGAAAAGCAGAGAAAACAAAAACAAACAAAAAGAGCAAGAGAGAATATTTAAGAGCTATGTGAAAGTGAAAGTCACTCAGTTGTGTAGAACTCTTTGTGACCCCATGGACTATATGCCAAATCGCTTCAGTTGTGTCCGACTCTGTGCGATCCCATAGACGGCAGCCCACCAGGCTCCTCCATCCCCAAGATTCTCCAGGCAAGAATACTGGAGTGGGTTGCCATTTCCTTCTCCAATGCATGAAAGTGAAAAGTGAAAGTGAAGTCGCTCAGTCGTGTCCAACTCTTAGCGACCCCATGGACTGGAGCCCACCAGGCTCCTCCGTCCATGGGATTTTCCAGGCAAGAGTACTGGGGTGGGGTGCCATTGCCTTGCACATGGAATTCTCCAGACCAGAATACTGGAGTGGGTAGCTGTTCCCTTCTCCAGGGGATCTTCCCAACCCAGGGATCAAACCCAGGTCTTCCAGATTGCAGGCAGATTGTTTACCAGCTGAGCCGCAAGGGAAGCTACAGGACAACAATAAAACACAAAATGAGGTCATGATACTGTCCTACTAAAAACCTTCAAATGGTTCCCTATCATTTAAAACAAACAAGGGCTTTCTATTTTGTTCCATTGATCTATATTTCTGTCCTTGTGCCAGTACCATACTGTCTTGATGACTGTGGCTTTGTAGTAGAGCCTGAAGTCAGGCAGGTTGATTCCTCCAGTTCCGTTCTTCTTTCTCAAGATAGCTTTGGCTATTCGAGGTTTTTTGTATTTCCATACAAATTGAGAAATTATTTGTTCTAGCTCTGTGAAGAATACCGTTGGTAGCTTGATGGGCATTGCATTGAATCTATAAATTGCTTTGGGTAGTATACTCATTTTCACTATATTGATTCTACCAATCCATGAACATGGTATATTTCTCCATCTATTAGTGTCCTCTTTGATTTCTTTCACCAGTGTTTTATAGTTTTCTATATATAGGTCTTTAGATTCTTTAGGAAGATATATTCCTAAGTATTTTATTGTTTTCATTGCAATGGTGAATGGAATTGTTTCCTTAATTTCTCTATTTTCTCGTTATTAGTGTACAGGAATGCAAGGGATTTCTGTGTGTTAATTTTATATCCTGCAACTTTACTATATTCATTGATCAGTTCTAGTAATTTTCTGGTGTAATCTTTAGGGTTTTCTACGTAGAGGATCATGTCATCTGCAAACAGTGAGAGTTTTACTTCTTCTTTTCCAATTTGGATTCCTTTTATTTCTTTTTCTGCTCTGATTGCTGTGGCCAAAACTTCCAAAACGATGTTGAATAGTAATGGTGAAAGTGGGCATCCTTGTCTTGTTCCTGACTTTAGAGGAAATGCTTTCAGTTTTTAACCATTGAGGATAAAGCCCAGAGATAAATCCACGCACATATGGTCACCTTATCTTTGACAAAGGAGGCAAGAATATACAATGGATTAAAGACAATCTCTTTAACAAGTGGTGCTGGGAAAACTGGTCAACCACTTGTAAAAGAATGAAACTAGAACACTTTCTAACACCATACACAAAAATAAACTCAAAATGGATTAAAGAGCTAAATGTAAGACCAGAAACCATAAAACTCCTAGAGAAAACATAGGCAAAACACTCTCTGACTTACATCACAGCAGGATCCTCCATGACCCACCTCCCAGAATATTGGAAATAAAATCAAAAATGAACAAATGGGACCTAATCAAACTTAAAAGCTTCTGCACAACAAAGGAAACTATAAGCAAGGTGAAAAGACAGCCTTCAGAATGGGAGAAAATAATAGCAAATGAAGCAACTGACAAACAACTAATCTCAAAAATATACAAGCAACTTCTACAGCTCAATTCCAGAAAAATAAATGACCCAATCAAAAAATGGGCCAAAGAACTAAATAGACATTTCTCCAAAGAAGACATACAGATGGCTAACAAACACATGAAAAGATGCTCAACATCACTCATTATCAGAGAAATGCAAATCAAAACCACTATGAGATACCATTTCACGCCAATCAGAATGGCTGCTATCCAAAAGTCCACAAGCAATAAATGCTGGAGAGGGTGCAGAGAGAAGGGAACCCTCTTGCACTGTTGGTGGGAATGCAAACTGGTACAGCCACTATGGAGAACAGTATGGAGATTCCTCAAAAAACTGGCAATAGAACTGCCTTATGATCCAGCAATCCCACTGCTGGGCATATACACTGAGAAAACCAGAATTGAAAGAGACACGTGTACCCCAATGTTCATAGCAGCACTGTTTGCAATAGCCAGAACGTGGAAGCAACCTAGATGTCCATCCACAGATGAATAGATAAGCAAGCTGTGGTACATATACACAATGGAGTATTACTCAGTCATTAAAAAGAATACATTTGAATCAGTTCTAAGGAGGTGGATGGAACTGGAGCCTATTATACAGAGTGAAGTAAGCCAGAAACAAAAACACAAATACAGTATACTAACGCATATATATGGAATTTAGAAAGATGTTAAAAATAACCCTATTTACGAGACAGCAAAAGAAACACTGATGTATAGACCAGACTTTTGGACTCTGGGACCGGGAGAGGGTGGGATGATTGGGGAGAATAACATTGAAATATGTATAATATTATATCTGAAATGTATTAATTGTTCAAACTAAACACTGCCATGTTACAATTTGTTCATATTAGATGTTTGTAATGTTTCTGATAATCAATAAAAGAGATTCTTGATAAAAATAAATAAATAAATAAATAAATAAAACAAACAGGGGCTTCCCTGGTGGCTCAGCTGTAAAATCTGCCTGCCAACGCAGGAGACATGGGTTTGATCCCTTGTCCAGGAAGATCCCACGTACCATGGAGCACCTAAGTCCATGTGCCACAACTGTTGAGCCTGTGCTCTAAAGTCCAAGAGCCACAACCACTGAGCTCATGTGCTGCAACTGCTGAAGCCCATGCACCCTAGAGCCCATGCTCTGCAACAAAAGAAACCCACATACTACAACTAGAGAGCAGCCCTCACTTCCCACAACTAGAGAAAAGCCTGTGGAGAACAAAGACCTAGCACAGCTGAAAAAAAAAAAAAAAGAGTAGGTGTAAGGCAGAATGGGAAAGCAACTTTTAGAAATAAATAAGTAAAACAAAAGCAAAAGCTCTCACACCCTGGCCGCCAAGACCTGACATGGTCTGACCATTTCCTCTTCTACACCTCTTTTCACTTCTCCCTCTATTCAGAGTCACACGTGTCATCCTGCTGTCTTTTAAAGCTTGTAGTATTTGTCTCCGGGGAAGGCAATGGCACCCCACCCCAGTACTTTTGTCTGGAAAATCCCATGGACAGAAGATCCTGGTAGGCTCCAGTCCATGGGGTCGCTAAGAGTCGGACACGGCTGAGCGACTTCACTTTCACTTTTCACTTTCATGCATTGGAGAAGGAAATGGCAACCCACTCCAGTGTTCTTGCCTGGAGAATCCCAGGGACAGGGGAGCCTGGTGAGCTTCCGTCTCTGGGGTCGCACAGAGTCAGACACAACTGAAGCGACTTAGCAGCAGCAGCAGCAGTATTTGTCTCTTCTTCAGATCAACTGCATTTGTTGTTTCTGCTACATGGTCTTCCCCCAGATTTTTATACAGGTCACTCCCCTTCACTTTGTTCAGAAGTCTGCTGAAACATCACCTTCACAGATAGGTCTTCCTTCAGCATTCTACTGAAAACACCATCCTATCTCCTTTTATCTTGTTTTACTCTCTACAAAAATATTTTCTATTTTGTGACACAGTATTTATGTTATATAATTTTTTAATGTTATGTAATTTTTATATCATGCATTTGTTCATTTTATATCTCATCCATTAGAAATATAAGCTCCTTGGGGTTGGGAACTTTATTACTTCACTATACCCAGCACCTAAAATGGTATCCAGCACAAATTAGATGCCCAATAAATACCTTTTAAAATTAATATGTGATTTATTTTTAATTAAAAATTCTAACAAGGTTTTGTTTTATTTTCTGTATAAATGTGAATGGATTATAATAAAATTACTAAAACTATATTTCATTCAGACTTCTAAATTTCCGAGAAGGAAACTTCCATAAAAATATGTCCTTCTTTCTGCAGTGAATTTCCAGACCCTAGAAGATTTCTAGTATTTCCCCCAAAATAAAGAGAAGAAAAATTAACCTAATAGGCTAAAGTTAAGTTCCCATACAATTAATTATTGGTGATAATGAACATTTCTATTTAAATCAAAGTATCTTTTACTCCCTCTGACACACATATATACACACTGATACCTTGATTACCTTTGTTCTAGTTTTCATTAAGTTAATTTTTTCCTTCAGGTAAAACATTCATATAGCTAAAAAGAAAAGTCTAATAAGGTATACAGTAAAAAGTCTCCTTCCAATCCCTCAGATACCTAGGTTCAAGTTCCCATCACCAATGGCATCATAAGCAAGGATGGCAATTTGTTCAATCAAGTGCCAAACAGTAAATATTTTCAGTCTTGTGAGCTATAAAGTCTCTGTCTCAACTATTCAGCTCAGCTGTTATACAGTGAAAACAGCCCTAGACTACATGTAAAGTGAAAACAACCTTAGATTACATGTCAATGAAGCTGTTACAAAACGAAAATACCCTCAGACTACATGGAAATAAAATGAACATAGCTGTGTTCCAATAAAACTTCACTTGTAAATACAGTGAGATAAATTTTCCCAGTGGAGTCAAACCCTAATTTAAATGTCTCTTTGATAACAAGTGTTAATGGCAGTGTTTGAAAGGAAATGCAATGAAGGGTTTGCAACAAAGATAATTATTTGAAATTAAAAAATTCATCCTACTACTCATGAAACATTGATATACTTTTAAAAAGAATATAAAATTTTCATATGAATAGACTTAAGGTTATTCCAAGATGCCTTCTTTACAATATTTTTTATAATATATATTACTTCAATTATACACCTGTGGTATAATTATGAAGAACTGATGAAACATCAAGACAAAACAGACTGGTAATCTAACTAGCAATCATGTTGTCAACATTAAAAGTCTTGCCCCAAATGTTCTCTTAAATGGTAGAGCAAATATATAATTAACATTTTCATAGAATACATTATAAAATTAACCCAGAATTCTTATTTTTTAAAAAACTAAATCCCTAAAGTATACTGTCCAATCACATCAACTCTAAAATGCAGGTTTCTAATGTGTCTTAGAAAGGATTTAATTTAATAAAACAAAGTTTAGAGAGAACCAGCTGTCTCTGCAGAGTACATCACTGTAGACTGAGTAGACGGAATTTCTCAAAATTCAAAGGTACCCCAGCAATATATCTTACCTTAGATGCCATTCTCATAAAAAGTTTGTTGTGACTTTCTGCTGTTCCCATCTTTTCATTCTTGACTAAATCATTTAGGCTTAAGTTATTATCATCATGAAAGTATCTGACCCTTTCTTTTTCCTCATGAGTTGAAACCTATGACAAAATGAACACTGTAAGTTTAGTGAAAACACGAGTCTGAAGTATTTTAATAAACTACCTATAAATCTGACATTAAAAGTAAAAATCCCAATATATATCATAATCTTTCCTTCTAGTTTCTTTCTATTCTGTCTGCATCCATGTGGAAGAATTTCCATTAAAATGACATTCCCTACCTCTTCTGTACCATTACCTTCCTCTTCCCAAGGGATGGAAGCATGATAGAATCTGATTTCTGAGTTTTAGGCAAAGGGCAGAATTGCTTTATGCTTTCTCCCCTCCTTGTAGTAAAAAATCCCTATCATTGTAGAGTTAAGTCAGGAGTTATTCAGAGATTGAGAAAGTATATCAAAAACAAAAGTGAAGTTTTAAGCAAATCTACTTCAGATAGCTGTATCAGAAGCAAAGCTGATATTCTGACTCATCTAAACAATTTCAGGTTTTCCTTTCAGTTGGTTCCATACCTATCAGTGGAAAAGAAAAGTGCTACGTATTACCCACTAAATCAAATCTCCTCAACACTGATCTCAAATTCCCTTATCCAAATAGATCCTGCTGTTCAACTTCTTTGGAACCACCATCTTATTATTTTATGCCCATGTTACTATTCTCTTCTTCACAACCTTGTATCTCACGTTCTATGAGTTCAACCATTCCTTGGATGCAAATCTCTTTCTGGTCCTCTTAGCCTCTCATTATACTCAAAAAGCAAACCTCAATGCCGAATGAATGTGTCTACCTCTTTACTCCTGTACCTAGATTACTCAGTCTCAGTAGTAAGTAATTCAAGAACACTACTGAATGCCATCTGGCGATGGGTCTATGAACCCCAAGCCAGTTCTGTCATCTCATACAATTCAAACCTTTACTATTTTCCTATGACATCTTTCTTGCAAAACCCGAATATCTCCCATTTCATCAGAAGAGGTATCTATCCCATTTCTATTTGCACTCAACAGGCAGATTATAAACATTTGACAGAAAGATTCTAAATGACTCTTTTGTGTACTTAATTACTGCTTATAAGATCTTTCAAATTTAAAACAAAAAATCTAACTTGAGAAAATTGAGTATGTTGTTTTTGCCATTTTAAGAGCCTCAAGGCAGTGCTATAAATTAACTGCAGCAGCTAGAAGGCAGAAAACAAAATTAGGTTTATAAAGGATCGAACACAGATAAGAAATCTATGGGACCAAGGTTTTCCCTAAGAGCTATGATGAGTATGTAAAAAGAAGCTAGAAACAATGTCAAAGAAATAAATGTTAAAATTAAGGTTTCCTTAAAAATTCAATGTTCACAACTGCTGTTGAATTAGATTACATTTTGTAAAAGGCAAGGGATATAATTAGAAGTAATATCACTATTTACTGCCTTTTAGGCTTTGCACTGGGCTTCCCTGGTGGTTCAGGGGTAAAGAATCCACCTGCCAATGTAGGAGATGCAGGTTTGATTCCTAGGTTGTTAAGATCTCCTGAAGAAGGAAACACCACTGCAATATTCTTGCCTGGGAAATGCCATGGACAGAGGAGCCTGGCAGGCTATAGTACATGAGGCTACAAAGAGTCATATAGTACTGAGCAATGAAAGACCAACAGCGTTTGCATTACTGAACTACATGTCTAAATATATTTCAAAGGACAGTTGACCCTTGAACAATGCAAAGGTTAGGGGCAGTGAATTCCTTTTTTCCCCTTTGTATCAGATTATAGTTGATCCTTTAACTGTACTCCATATCCACAGGTTCAAACCACCACAGATATGTAGTACTACAGTGTGTAATTTATTGAAAAAGTTCTGTGTATAAGTGGACCTGAGCAATTCAAACTCAGGTAGTTAAAGGATTAATTGTAAGGATTAATCTGATACAAAGGGGAAAAAAGGAATTCCAAATTAATAAACAAAAGATATATGTTAAACATACAATTTGTCTTTTCCTTCTTCCTTCTTGTTTTCCTGGTGTGTTTACAGGCCAGACTCTTCCAGAATGATCTGTTCTGACAAGGATCACGTCTTCCTGATCTTCATCCTATATTAAGTTTTAGAGGTAACAACTGAAAATATTGAAAAAAATACCAAATGCTTATATTTAATAGCCAAAAAAAGCATAAAATGATTTTATTTTTGATTATATTATGGATTATCTAAAGCATTCTGAACTTTCATTATCTACTATAATGTAAAGTGACTATAATCTTTTCAGGGAAAAGGTGGGCAAAAATATCCAAAGTTTACTTAACTTTTAAAATAATCACAGAAGCAAACTTCAAATTAAGCTTTCATTTAGATAATATGAAAAATGACAAAACAGCAATGGTTCAAACAGGCACTGTATGAGAGTGCCCATTATCTACAGAGCAGATGTTATATTTAACAAATACTTCTTCAATTTAAAAATCCTGGCTTGTCAACAACATGGCAGAGTAGAAAGAAGTGGGCTCAACCCTTACTACAGAAATTTTGAGATAACAAGTAATTGCTGAAGAACGATTGACCAAAAAAATGCTGAAACCTAGCAAAAAAGACACCCTAAACCCAAAGACAAAGAAGCTACAATGAGATGGAACAAGGGGCGCAAAAGCAGTAAAATCAAATCCTATACCCTCTGGGTGGGCCAACCCACAAAGTGTAAAAAAAAACTATACTACTGAAGTTCTCCAATAGGAGTGAAAGTCCTGAGTCATTAATCAGGCTTCCCAGCCTGCAGGTCTGGCAATGGGAGGAGGAGACCCCAAGAAATTTTGCTTTGAAGGCAAATCTTCAGTGATTTAACAGTACTGGGGGAAACAGAAATTCCACTTTTAAAGGGAGCACTCGGGGTCTCATGCATACCAGGACACAGGAAAAGAAATAGTGACCTCATAAGAGACTGGACCCGATGTCTCTATTAATATTAGAGGATCTCCCAGGGACAGGGGGGTTAGGGGGTGACAGTTATGGCTCAGATTTTCAACAGCATGAGGCTCCAATACTTTGGCCACCTGATGCAAAGAGTTGACTCATTGGAAAAGACTCTGATGCTGGGAAAGATTGAAGGTAAAAAAGGAAGGGGTGGCTGAGGATGAGATTGTTAGATAGCAGCATCAATTCAATGAACAAGAATTTGAGCAAACTCTGGGAGACAGTGGAGGACAGAAGTCCCTGGCGTGCTATACTGTCCATGGGGTTGCAAGAGTCAGACACAAATTAGTGACTGAAAAACAATAATAACAGGAAACATGTATCAATAATTATCTTAAATGTTAATGGGATAAATACTCTAACCAAAACAAAGACTGGCTGAATGGATATTAAAAACAGGTAAGTAAATATGCTCTCTGCAAAGACCTACTTCAGATCTAGGAACATATACAAGCTGATAGCAAGAAGATGGAAACAGGTGTTCCACGCAAATGGTAATCAAAAGAAAGCTGGAGTAGCAATACTCGTAACAGACAAAACAGACTTTAAATCACAGACTGTTACAAGAGACAAGAAAGGATACTACATAATGATCAATCCAAGAAGACATAAAAATTATAAATATACATGTACCTACTGTAGGGGCACCCCAATAATACAAATACTAACAGTCATAAAAAGAGAAATCGATAAAACAACAGTACTAGGAAACTTTAACTCTTTCCTCAATTAACAGATTACCCAGACAGAAGATCAAAAAGAAATACAAGCCTTAAACGACAGATTACACTGCATAGACTTAACTGGTATTTATAGAGAATTGCACCCAAAAGCAGCAGAATATATTTTCTTCTCAATTGCATAAGAACATGCCCCAGAAGAGATCACATCATGGATCACAAATCAAGCCTCAGTAAACTTAACAAAACTAAAATTGTATCAAGCATCTTTTCTTACAACACTATAAGACTGGACATTAACACAAGAAAAAAAAAATCTATAAACCATAAATACATGGAGGCTAAACAATATGTTGCTAAACAACCAATGAATCAAAGAAGAAATAAAAAATATCTAGAGACAAAGGAAAATGAAGCCCAACCATCCAAAACCTGTGGGATGTGAGAAAAGAAGTTCTAGGAGAGAAGTTTAAGATAATACAATCTTACAGCAGGAAAAAGGAAAAACCACAAATAAACAACCTAACCTTACAATGAAAACAACCAGAAAAAGAGGAACAAACAAAACTCAAAGTTAGTAGAAGGAAAGAAATGATAGCTGTCAGGGCAGAAATGAAATAAAAATTTTAAAAAATTGAAAGATCTATAAAACTAAAACCTGGTTCTTTGAAAACAAAATTGATAAATCTTTAGCCAGATGCATCAAAAAAAAGAGACCTGAGACCCTCCCCCCCACACACGGCAAAAGGCTGCCTATGTGCAATGGCACCCCACTCCAGTACTTTTGCCTAGAAAATCCCATGGACAGAAGAGCCTGGTGGGCTGCAGTCCATGGGGTCGCTAGAGTCGGACACGACTGAGTGACTTCCTTTTCGCTTTTCGCTTTCATGCATTGGAGAAGGAAATGGCAACACACTCCAGTGTTCTTGCCTGGAGAATCCCAGGGATGGGGAAGCCTGGTGGGCTGCCGTCTTATGGGGTTGCACAGAGTCGGACACGACTGAAGCGACTTAGCAGCAGCATGTACAGCTCATTCCACTGGGGATGGAGAATGGGAGGGGGTATGCTAGACCTTGGACTGGCAAATAGAGGCCTGGGGTGGGGGGTCAATGTGCCTCAGTTTCCTCCCTAATGACAATGGAATTTTTATAATATCTGAAAACTGAGGGGACTTGCCTGGTGGCTCAGACAGTAAAGAATCCACCTGCAATGCAGGAAATGTGGGTTCATTCCCTGAGTCGGCAAGATCCCCTGGAGAAGGAAATGGCAACCCTCTCCAGTACCCTTGCCTGGAGAATTCCTTGGACAGAGGAGCCTGGTGGGCTACAGTCCATGGGGTCGCAAGAGTCAGATACGACTGAGCAACTAAAAGAAGGAGTGGGTTCAAATCAATAAAATTAGAAATAAAAAAGAACAAGTTACAATGGACCACAAAAATTAAAACACTCATAAGAGACTGTCTCAAGCAACTAGATGCCAATAATACAGACAAGCTAGAAGAAATAAAGACATTCTTAGGGGTACAATCTCCCAAGAATCTTCTTCCATCATAGAAATGGAAATATGAACAGACTAATTACAAGTAATGAATTGAAATTATGATAAAAAATCTTCCAACAAACAAAACTCCAGCAACAAATGGCTTCATCGGCAAATTCTACCAAACATTCAGAGAAGAGATAATATCTACATTTAGAAAAGAGTTGACATCATTCTTCTAAAACTACTTCGAAAAACTGCAAAGGAAGAGTCCCAAAGTCATTCTATGACACCACCACAACCATCATGCCAAAATGAAACACAGATGACTATAGAAAAAGAGAAAATTATGGGCCAATATCACTAATGAACATAGATGCAAAAATCCTTAACAAAATACTAGCAAGATGAATCCAACAAAATATTAAAAGGGTCATACACCATGACCAAGTGGGATTTCTCCCAGGGATACAAACATTTTTCAATATTTTCAAATTAATCAGTGATACATCAACAAACTTAAGAGTAAAAACCATACAGACATTATCAACAGGCACAAAAAAGCTTTTGACAAAATTCAACACCCATTTATGTTAAAAAACAAGAAAACCTTCCAGAAAGTGGGCATAGATAAAACATGTCTCAACATAATAAAAGCCAATTATGACAAACCTACAGCCAACATTACACTTATGGGTGCAAAGCTGAAAGCATTTGCTCTAAGATGAGTAACAAGACAAGGATGTCTACTTTTGCCACTTTCATTCAACACAGTTTTGGAAATCCAAGCCACTGCAATTGAAGAAGAAAAAGAAATGAAAGAAATCCAGATTGGAAAAGAAGAAATTAAACTGCCACTGTTTGCAGATGACATGATACTATACATAGAAAATCTTAAAGATGCTACCAGAGAACTTCTAGAGTTCATCAATGATCAGTAAAGTTAGAGTATACAAAATTAAAACACAGAAATTTGTTATACATCTACACACTAAAAACAAAAGACCAGAAAGAGAAATTAAAGAAACAATCTCACTTATCAACACATGAAAAAGAAACAAACATGCAGGAATAAAGCAACCTAAGGAGACAATAGACATAAAATTCAAAAACAAGACAATGATCAAAGAAGTCAAAGATTATACAAACAGATGAGAAGATATACCACATTCTTGGTTTGTACTGCATAAGTCAATCTATAAAGATTGAATGCAATTCCTACCAAATTATCAATGGCATTTTTTTAGAAGAAAAAGAGGAGAAAATTATTTGTATGGAAACAAAAAAGACCTTGAAAAGCAAAATGAATCTTGAGAAAGAAAAATGGTGGTGGAAGAATCAGAATCCCTGACATCAGACTACACTACAAAGCTACAGACATCAAAAAATGGTACCGGCATAAAAATAGAAATACAGATCAATGGAACAGGATAAAAAACCCACAAATAAACCCACACACCTATGGCCAATTATTCTATTACAACGGGGGCAAGACTATATAAGAGAAGGAAGATGCTTTCTTCAAAAAATGTTCCCAAGAAAACAACAGCTACATGTACAACAAGGAAACTAGAACATTCTTTACCACCATACACAAAAATAAACTCAACACAACTAAAAGCATAAACATAAGACCAGATTATATAAAAAGACTTAGAGGAAACCATAAGCAAAACACTCTTTAAAGTAAATCACAGTACTATCTTTCTGAGGCTGTCTCCCAGAGTAATACAAAAAGACAACCAATAGAATGGGAGAAAATATTTGCAAACAATGAAACCAGTAAGGGATTAATCTCCAAAATTTACAAACAGCTCATGTGGCTCAATATTAAAACACACACACACAATCAAAAATGGGTAGATGACTTAAACAGACACTTCTCCAGAGAAGACATACAGATGGTAAAGAGGCACGTTTGAAAAGATGCTGAACATAGCTAATTACTAGAAAAATGCAAATCAAAACTACAATGGGATGTCACCTCACACCAGTCAAAATAGCCATTATCAAAAAATCTGCAAATAGTAAAAGCTGGAGAGAATACAGGCACTGTTGATGGGAATGTAAATTGATATAGCCACTATGGAAAAAAGCATGGAGATTCCTCTAAAAACTAAAAACAGAATCACCATATGAGCCAGCAATCCCACTACTGGGCATATACCCTGAGAAAACAATAATTCAATAAGACACATGTACCCCAATATACACTGCACCACTATTTACAAGAGCAAAGACATGGAAGTAACCTAAATGTCCATCAACAAAAGCACAGATAAGACTATATGATGCACAAATATAGAGTCGAATATCACTTAGCAATTTAAAAAAAATGCAATTTGCAGCAAAACAGATAGACCTAGAGAATGTCATACTGAGTGAAATAAGTTAGACAATGAAAGAACAATACATGTAATACTGCTTATGCTGCTGCTAAGTCGCTTCAGTCGTGTCCGACTCTGTGCGACCCCAGAGACGGCAGCCCACCAGGCTCCCCCATCCCTGGGATTCTCCAGGCAAGAATACTGGAGTGGGTTGCCATTTCCTTCTCCAATGCATGAAAGTGAAAAATGAAAGTGAAGTCTCTCAGTCGTCTCCGACTCTTAGCGACCCCATGGACTGGAGCCTAACAGGATCCTCCGTCCATGGGACTTTCCAGGCAAAAGTACTGGGGTGGGGTGCCATTGCCTTCCCCAATACTGCTTATATGTGGAATCAAAAAAAAAAGAGGGGGGCACCAACGAATTTATTTACAAAACAGAAACCGATTCACAGACTTAGAGAACAAGCTTATGGTTACCAGTAGGGAAAGGCAGGCAGAAGGGATAGACTGGGAGCTTGGGACTGACATATATGCACTACTTTTAAAACAGATAATCAACAAGGAACGACTGTATAGCATGGGGAACTCTGCTAAGTATTCGGTAATAATGTAAATCAGGAAAGAATTTCAAAAAGAATTGACATATGTATAAACTGAATCAGTCTGCTCTACACTAGAAACTAACACAACTTGCTAATCAACTATGCTACAATAAAAAAATTAAAAAAAAAAAAAGAATGGCAATTCTATCATAGCAGAAGGAGACTGAAATTCCACATCTTGTCCCCTTCAAACCATAACTGAAGTATACTGACAAAGACTGTATAGGCTTAAGGTACAAAAAAAGAGTAAAGACCCTACCAAATCTTGAAAGCAATTAAATGACAGAATGAACTTGTTGAATTATCTACCACAATGGTATTCCACATAACTTCTATTCTTTCAATTAACAGCCCTCAAATGATTTTCACTTCTACTCTTCAAAAGAAGTTATTCCCATGAACTTTTATTAACTATACACCAAACTGTATTCTATGATAAAAACAGAATTTTCCTGAAAAGGTCATAATAAAAAAATGACATAAAGTATACGAACTAACAACTTCATTAAAAATCAATTCAAAACAAGACTAAGCAAATTATTTGCATTTCAGTCTCTCTCTCCAAAGAGAATTAATTATTTAAAAAACTATTTCAATTTCATTACTAGAGATTTACTTTCCCTGTTGAAACAGAAAGGGAAAAAAATGCACCCAAATTTTCGATCTTACATGCACACACAATATTATGTATTTCCACTATTAATCAACTAGTATTAATTAATAGTGTCATATTTTAAAGGATATCTCAGCTTACAGATACTTTCAACCTTGTAGGTGAAGGACAAAGATAAAAACCTACTAGAACAACCAAATAAAGGGAGACAAGAAATTTATATGAAAGAAAATTTAGAGTAATGAAAGTAAAGAAGACCCAAGATCTCAAAAAGAGATGTGTGGGCCTGGCAACCCTGGGGAGGTGCTGCGGGCTGGTGGGCGGGCTCAGGCAGTGGGATGGCAGAATTCCCACAGTGATAAGTCAACAGTGGAAAATCTGAAGAGATGCGAGCAGAAAAAAGAAACTAAAGCAGAAGGTTCTGATACTTGAAAAAGTAACAGTGTGCTCTCTGAGCTGTAACCAAGCTGTTAACACTGGTCCACTGTTTCAAATCTTTGCTGCTGCAATACAGAACTGAGGAAATTATACACTCCCCCAATATATCTGGTGCTGTGACCTGGATGTAACCTGGCTGAAATAACCTCAGCTCAGCACCTGCAAGGCAGAGACCAAGCACGACAGAAGCCAAATTTGGCAAAAGCTCATGCTATAGAAGCCAAACACAAAAGAAATCCAGCACAGTGGAACTGACAAGAAGCCCAGCATGCTGGAAACCAAAACAAAAACAAACTTGGCAAAAGCTCCTGTGGCTCAGTCTCAGATTCCAGCAGACCTCCAGCTAAGAGATCAAGCCCTGCGCCTTTAGAGTGGGAGCACTAACTCCAAGACCCTAGACTACCAGAGAACTAACCCTAGGAAGTATCAAATAGTTAGAACTTCCATAAATGAAACCACTTGAATACAAGAATGGGCATCATCCAACCACCCTGTGCAAGACGCCTCACCCAAACAACAAATAAATAAAAACACAAACCCAATAATCAGTAGACAGGATTACCACCTCGCTCAGCCTTGCCCATCAGAGGAAAAAGCAAAAAAAAAAAAAAAAAAAATTCAGCACAAATCTCACCCTATACGAAGCTTACACAAACCACTGGACCAACCTTAGGAGGGCAGATACCAAAAGGAAGAAATAATTCAACCTTGAAGACTGGGGAAAGAAGACCTCAAACACAATAAGCTTTAAAAAAATAATGAAAAGGCAGAGAAATACTGCACAAATGAAGGAACAAACTAGAAACACAGAAGTCCAAATAAATGAACAGGCAATATGCAAACTACCTGAAAAAGGATTCAGTATAATGATAGAAAAGATGATCAAAATTCTTGAAAACAGAAAAGAGAAAATGCAAGAATCAATTAACAAACACCCAGACGAATTAAAAAATAACCATATAGAGACAAACAACACAATTACTGAAATTAAAAATATTCTAGAAGGAATCAATGGAGAAGGCAATGGCAACCTACTCCAGTACTCTTGCCTGGAAAATTCCATGGACGGAGGAGCCTGGTAGGCTGCAGTCCATGGGGTCGCGAAGAGTCGGGCACGACTGAGCGACTTCACTTTCACTTTTCACTTTCATGCACTGGAGAAGGAAATGGCAACCCACTTCAGTATTCTTCCCTGGAGAATCCCAGGGCAAGAGGAGCCTAGCGGGCTGCCATCTATGCGGTCACACAGAGTCGGACATGACTGAAGCAACTTAGCAGCAGCAGCAGCAGAAATCAAAAGCAGAATATCTGAAGCAGAAGAACAAATCAGTGAGCTGGAAGATAAAATCATGGAAATAACTTCTGAAGAGCAGAAAAAGTAAAAAGAATGAAAAGAACTGAGGATAGTCTCAGAGAATTCTGGGACAGTATCAAATGCACCAACATTCAAAATATAGGGGTCTCAGAAGAAGAAGAGAAAAAGAAAGGGTATGAGAAAATTTTTGAAGAGATTATAGATGAACATTTCCCCAACATGGAAAAGGAAATAGTCAATCAAGTCCAAGAGGTACAAAGAGGCCCATACAGGATAAACCAAAGGAGAAACACACTAAGACACATACTAATCAAACTAACAAAGATTAAACACAAAGAAAGAATATTAAAAGCAGCAGTAGAAAAGCAACAAGTAATATACAAGGAAAACCCCATACATTTACCAGCTGATCTTTCAGCAGAAGCTCTTCAAGCCAAAAGGAAATGGCAGAATATATGTAAAGTACTGAAAGGGAAAAATCTACAACCAAGATTACTGTACCAGAGTAAAACCAAGTATCTCACTCTAAACTGATGGAGAAAGCAAAAGCTTTTCAGACAAGCAAAAGTTAAGAGAATTCAGTACCACCAAACCAGCTTTACAACAAATGTTAAAGGGACTTATATAGTCAAGAAATGCAAGAGAAGAAAAAGATCTACAAAATCAACCCCAAACAATGAAGAAAATGGCAATAGGAAGATATATATCAATGATTACTTTAAATGTAAACAGATTAAATGTTCCAATCAAAAGACATGGACTGGCTGAATGGATACAAAAACACGACCCGTATACATGCTGGCTAAAAGAAATCCACTTCAGACACAGGGAGACATAGGGACTGAAACTGAGAGGATGGAAAAATATAGTCCATGCAAATGGAAAGCAAAAGAAAGTTGGGGTAGCAATCCTCTTATCAGACAAAGTAGACCTGAAAATGAAGAATGTTATAAGAGATAAGAAAGGACACTACATAATGATCAAGGGATCAATCCAAGAGGAAGATATAATTGTAAATACATATGCACCCAAGATAGGAGCACCTCAGTACATAAAACAAACAGACATAAAAGGGGAAATTGACAGTAACACAATAATAGTAGGAGATTTTAACAGCCCATTCACAACAATGGATAGTTCATCAAAACAAAATTAATAAGGAAATACAAGTCTTAATTGATACATTAGATGAGATGGATCTCACTGATATCTTCAAGATATTCCATCCAGATGCAGAAGAATACACCTTCTTCTCAAGTGCACAGAGAACATTCTCCAGGATAGACCCACATTGGGTCACAAATCAAATCTCAGTAAACTTAAGAAAAATGAAATTGTATCAAGCATCTTTTCTGACCACAATGCTATGAGACTAGATATCAACTACAAGAAAAAAACTGTAAAGAACACAAACACATGGAGATTAAACAATATGTTTGTAAATAACCAACAAGTTATTGAAGAAATCAAAAGGTAAATAAAAAAATTCCTAGAAACAAATGACAATGAAAACATGACAACTCAAAACTTATGGGATGCAGCAAAAGCAGTTGTAAGCTGTAGTTTATAGCAATACAATCCTACCTCAAGAAACAAGAAAAACATTGAATGGACAACGTAACTTTACACCTAAAACAACAGGGAAAAGAACCAAAAAAACCTATAATTAGCAGAAGAAAGAAATTATAAAGATCCAAGCAGAAATAAACAAAAAAGAAATGAAAGAAACAACACTAAAGATTAATAAAACTAAAAATGGTTCTTGGAGAAGATAAACAAAATTGACAAACCTTTGACCAGACTGATCAAGAAAGTAAGAGAGAAGAATAAAATCAACAAAATTAGAAAAGAAAAAGGAGAGGTTATAACAGTAAATGCAGAAATACAAAGGATTATAACACTATTATGACCAACTAATGCCTCTTGAGAAATCTGTATGCGGGTCAGGAAGCAACAGTTAGAACAGGACATGGAACAGACTGGTTCCAAATAGGAAAAGGAGTACGTCAAGGCGGTATATTGTCACCCTGTTTATTTAACTTATATGCAGAGTACATCATGAGAAATGCTGGACTGGAAGAAACACAAGTTGGAATCAAGATTGCCGGGAGAAATATCAATAACCTCAGATATACAGATGACACCACCCTTATGGCAGAAAGTGAAGAGGAACTCAAAAGCCTCTTGATGAAAGTGAAAGTGGAGAGTGAAAAGGTTGGCTTAAAGCTCAACATTCAGAAAACGAAGATCATGGCATCTGGTCCCATCACTTCATGGGAAATAGATAGGGAAACAGTGGAAACAGTGTCAGACTTTGTTTTTCTGGGCTCCAAAATCACTGCAGATGGTGACTGCAGCCATGAAATTAAAAGACACTTACTCCTTGGAGGGAAAGTTATGACCAACCTAGATAGCATATTCAAAAGCAGAGACATTACTTTGCCAACAAAGGTTCACCTAGTCAAGGCTATGGTTTTTCCAGTGGTCATGTATGGATGTGAGAGCTGGACTGTGAAGAAGGCTGAGTGCCGAAGAATTGATGCTTTTGAACTGTGGTGTTGGAGAAGACTCTTGAGAGTCCCTTGGACTGCAGGGAGATCCAGCCAGTCCATTCTGAAGGAGATCAGCCCTGGGATTTCTTTGGAAGGAATGATACTGAGGCTGAAGCTCCAGTACTTTGGCCACCTCATGCGGAGAGTTGACTCATTGGAAAAGACTCTGATGCTGGGAGGGATTGGGGGCAGGAGGAGAAGAGCAAGACGGAGGATGGGATGGCTGGATGGCATCACTGACTCGATGGACGTGAGTCTGGGAGAGCTCCGGGAGTTGGTGATGGACAGGGAGGCCTGGCGTGCTGCGATTCATGGGGTCGCAGAGTCGCACACGACTGAGCAACTGAACTAAACTGAACTGAACTGAATGCCAATAAAATAGATAACCTGGAAGAAATGGACAGATTCTTAGAAAAGTTCAACCTCCCAAGACTGCATCAGGAAGAGACAGAAATTATGAACAACCAATTACACGCACTGAAATCGAAGCTGTAACCAAAAAATCTCCCAAAAAGCAAAAGCCCAGGACCAAACAGCTTCACAGGAGAATTCTATCAAACATTTAGAGAAGATAGGCATTAGAAGGATTTCTAAAATTCTTTCAAAAAACTGCAGAGGAAGCTGCTGCTGCTGCTGCTGCTAAGTCGCTTCAGTCGTGTCCAACTCTGTGCAACCCCATAGACGGCAGCCCACCAGGCTTCCCCATCCCTGGGATTCTCCAGGCAAGAACACTGGAGTGGGTTGCCATTTCCTTCTCCAATGCATGAAAGTGAAAAGTGAAAGTGAAGTCGCTCAGTCGTGTCCAACCCTCAACGATCCCATGGACTGCAGCCTTCTAGACTCCTCCATCCATGGGATTTTCCAGGCAAGAGTACTGGAGTGTGGTGCCACTGCCAAGGAAGGAACACATACAAACTCATTCTACTAGGGCACCATCACCCTGAAACCAAAACCAGACACAGACAACACACAAAAAAAGAAAACTACAGGTCAATATCACTGATGAACATAGATGCAAAAATCCTCAACAAAATTTTAGCAAAAAGAATTCAACAACAGATCAAAAAGCTCATTAACCACGATCAACTTGGGTTTATTCCAAGGATGCAAGGATTCTTCAATATACGCAAATCAATTAATGTGATACACCATATCAACAAATTGAAAGATAAAAACCATATGATAATCTCATAGATGCAGAAAAAGACTTTGACAAAATTCAACACCCATTTATAAATAAAACTACTTAAAAAATGGGCATAGAAGGAACCTATCTCAGTATAATAGGCCTGGAGTGCTGCAGTTCATGGGGTCGCAAAGAGTCGGACACGACTGAGTGACTGATCTGATCTGATCTGATATATGATAAACCTACAGCAAACATTATTCTCAATGGTGAAAAACTGAAAGCATTCCCCATAAGATCAAGAACAAGAAAAGGCTGTCCACTTCCACCACTATTATTCAACACAGTTTTGGAAGTCCTAGCTACAGCAATCAAAGAAGAAAAAGAAATAAAACGAATCGAAATCAGAAAAGAAGAAATAAAGCTCTCATTGTTTATACATGACATGATACCGTACATAGAGAACCCAAAAGATAGTATCAGAAAATTAGTAGAGATAAAGATAGTTATCAATGATTAGAGCTAATCAGTGAATTTAGCAAAGCTGCAGGATACAAAATCAATACACAGAAATCACTTGCATTTCTATATACTAACAATGAAAAATCAGAAAGAGAAATTAAAGAATCAATCCCATTCACCACTGCAACAAAAAGAATTAAACATCTAGGAATAAACTTGCCTAAGGAGACAACTGTACACAGAAAATTATAAGATACTGATGAAAGAAATCAATGATATAAACAGATGGAGAGATATTCCATGTTTCTGGGTAGAAAGAATCAATATTCTGAAAATGACTATACTACCAAATGCAATCTACAGATTCAATGCGATCCCTATCAAATTACCAACGACATTTTTCACAGAACTAGAACAAAAAAATTCATAATTCAGTGGAAACACAAAAGACCCCAAATAGCCAAAGCAGTCTTGAGAAGGAATGGAGATGGAGGAATCAACCTTCCTGACTTCAGACTATACTACAAAGCTACAGTCATCAAGACAGTATGGTACTGGCACAAAAATACAGACCAATGGAACAACACAGAAAGCCCAGAAAGAAACCCTTACACCTATGAGTATCTTATTTTTGACAAAGGAGGCAAGAATATACAATGGGGCAAAGACAGCCTCTTCAACAAATGGTGCTCGGAAAACTGCACAGCTATATGTAAAAGGATGAAATTAGAACACTTCCTAACACCATACACAAAGATAAATTCAAAATGGATTAAAGACCTAAATATAAGACCAGAACCTATAAAACTCTTGGAGGAAAACATAGGCAGAACACTTGATGACATAAATCAAAGCAAGATCCTCTATGACCCACCTCCCAGAGTAATGGCAATAAAAACAAAAGTAAATAAGTGAGACCTGATTAAACTTAAAAGCTTCTGTATAGCAAAAGCAACTATAAGCAAAGCGAAAAACAAACAAACAAACAAACAAAAAACACAACCCTCAGAATGGGAGAAAATAATAGCAAAGGAAACAATTGACAAAGGATTAATGTCCAAAATATACAATCAGCTCATACAACTCAATGCTAGAAAAATAAACAACCCAATCAAAAAGTAGGAAAAAGACCTAAGCAGACATTTCTCCAAAACATACAGCTGGCTAACAAACACATGGAAAGCTGTTCAACATTGTTCATTATTAGAGAAATGTAAATTAAAACCACAGTGAGATATCACCTCACAATGGTCAGAATGGCCATCATCAAAAAGTCTACAAACAATAAATGCTGGAGAGGGTGTGGAAAAAAGGGAATGCTCTTGCACTGTTGGTGGGAATGTAAATTGAGGCATCCACTATGGAAGACAGTATGGAGATTCCTTAAACAATTAGGAATAAAATCATCATATGACCCAGCAATCCCACTCCTAGGCATATACCCTGAAAAGTGAAAGTGAAGTCGCTCAGTCGTGTCCGACTCTTAGCGACCCCATGGACTGGAGCCCACCAGGATCCTCCGTCCATGGGATTCTCCAGGCAAAAGCACTGGGGTGGGGTGCCATTGCCTTCCCCAATTTCAGCATTAGAGGTTAAATTTTCATCACCAAAAAATGAGAATAATCTTACAGCTACTACTAAGGTAATGAGCTGTAAAATTACTTTCCCACTATTGTTCTGAAAATATACCCCTAGATTGTTAAGAGAAATTCCAACTTCATTCAGATCTGTTATTTAATTCTTCAGTCATCATCTACTGTCGGCTTGATTGTCACTCCTCTTCTTATTTGACCCCAACCAATTAAACGCCAGTGTTTCTCAACTCTTCGGCTAAGTGCAATCTTTTCTCCTACTTCTGTGCACACAGGATTGGTCAAGACGATTTTACCCAAATCAGCCTTGACTGCATTAACTCTTCCTCCTGTCGACAGGGATCCTATATTCACCATAAGCACTTCATTCTTAGACAGCTTTTGTACTTTCGCTGCTTTCTTGTCTCCTTCAGTGCGAACACCTAGAAGCCTTCTAAGCAGGAAATAGGAAATTTCCAATTCTGTGAAGATCTCAGGTAAAGCTCCAACTGCACCAAGTACTTGCCCCACCATTCTGTCAGCCCGGCACAAAGTGGGGTCAATTTTTGTTCCAACTCCAATAAGACCCCCTGGGGCAGCGTACTGAAGATCATTATGCTCTGCGAAAAGCGATACAATTTTGGAAAAGATAGGTTTACACATGAGTTTTCCTTCACTGTCTTTGGAAACAATACCAGGTCTGACTTCTATCTCCTGGCCCACCTTTAATACTCCTTTTAGAATACTATCACCAGCTACACCTCCCTTAAGGTCATCAACTTCACAGCCAGGTTTGTTGACATCGAAGGATCTAATAACAAATAAGTCTGGGTTCTGAAGTAAAGTCTCTTGGGGGTACTGGAATTTTCTTTACTATGTACTCACAGACAACTTCAATATTGTATTTTAGCTGAGCAGAAATTGGGATAATAGGAGCGCCTTCTGCTACTGTACCTTGAACAAATGCAAGGATCTGTTCATACTGTTCTTTAGCCTGGCTTTCTTTTACCAAATCAATTTTATTTTGTAGAATCAAAATATGCTTCAGTTTCATGATTTCTATAGCAGCCAAGTGTTCAGATGTCTGAGGCTGAGGACAAGACTCGTTACCAGCTATCAACAGAAGAGCGGCATCCATCACTGCAGCACCATTCAGCATAGTAGCCATCAGAATATCATGGCCAGGACAGTCAACAAACGAAACATGCCTGACTAATTTGAAGTTCCCTTTGGTCCCTGGAATGTCTGTAGGAAACTCATCGGGTGTGCTACTTCCACAAGATCTATAACATTCTGGCCGAGGACAACTTGGGTCATCAAGTTTATAAATCTTAGCATTAGCATAGCCAAGTTTGATTGTAATATTTCTTTCCAGTTCATTTTTGAAACGGACAGTGTGGACTCCAGAAATAGCTTTTACAACTGTAGATTTCCCATGAGCTACGTGACCAATTGTACCTATATTAATTGTGGCTTGTCTGCTGATAACTTCATGCGAAAGTGGCGTCAACTTGGAAACATCCAAAGTGGCGAGATCTTGCCGAGAAAGGTGCGGCTGCCCTAAAGTCACACCAACCTCACCCCCCGCCATCTTGCCCCGAGAGGAAACCACAATTGAAAAAGACTCATGTATCCCATTGTTCACTGAAGCACTATTTACAATAGCTAGGACATGGAAGCAACCTAGATGTCCATCAACAGATGAATGAATAAAGTTTTGGTACATTTATACAATGGACTATTACTCAGCCATAAAAAGGAAAAGATTTGAGTCAGTTCTGATGAGGTGGATGAACCTGGAACCTACTATACAGAGTGAAGTGAATCTAAAAGAGAAGGATAAATATCGTATTCTAACGCATATATATGGAATCTAGAAATATGGCACCGAAGAATTTATTTACAGGGCAGCAAGGGAGAAATAGACAGAGAAAATAGACTTACGGACATGGGGAGAGGGGAGGAGAGGGAGAGACGTATGGAATGAGTAACATGCAAACTTATATTACCATATGTAAAATAGATAACCAATGGGAATTTGCTGTGTGGCTCAGGAAACTCAAACAGGGGTTCTGTTTCAACCTAGAGGGTAAGATGGGGAGTGAGATGGGAGGGAGTTTCAAAAGGGAGGGGACATATGTATACCTATGGCTGATTCATGTTGAGGTTTGACAGAAAACAACAAAATTCTGTAAAGCAATTATTCTTCAATAAAAAGATAAATTAAAAAAAAAAGACATAGTAAGGCTGACTAGATGATAAAAGAAGAGCCTACAATAAACTACCTGCAGAAAATCAACTTTAGGGCAAAAGACCCACATAGATGGAATATGATGGGTTGGAGAATAACTGCAAGAAAGCGGGGTACCAATACTCTTCTCAAACAAAATATACTTTAAAGCAATGTATATAAAGAGAGATTAAGAAGAACCCTATATAATAATAAAGTGAAAGTGAAAGTCGCTCAGTCGTGTCCAACTCTTTGCAACCCCATGGACTATACAGTCAATGGAATTCTCCAAGCCAGAATACTGGAGTGGGTAGCCTTTCCCTTCTCGAGGGGGTCTTCCCAACCCAGGGGTCGAACCCAAGTCTCCTGCACTGCAGGCAGGTTCTTTACCAGCTGAACCACAAGGGAAGCCCATATAATAATAAAAGGATCTACAAAAGAAGAGGACTTTACACTCATTAACATATGTGCAACCAATATAGGAACACCCAAAGTAATAAACATACTAACAGACATAAAGAGAGAAAATGATGGGAATACAAAAATAGTATGAGACTTAATACGGAACTCCTATTAATGGACAAATCTTCCAAACAGAAAATCGATAAGGCAACAGAGATTCTAAATGATACAATAGAACACTTAAACGTCATTTATCTTTTCAGGACTCTACATAAAAACAAACAAAAAATACAAATTCTTTTCAAGTATAAATAGAACACTCTCTAGAATTCACTATAAACTAAGACACAAAACAATCCTCAAGAAATTTGAGAATAATAATTATTTCAAGCATCTTTTCTGACCACAATTGCATCAAACTAGAAATCAAATATTGAATGAGAAACTAGGAAAAAAAATAACAATATGGAGACTAAACAACATATTACTTAAAAACTAAGGGTCATGATGAAATCAAGAGGAAGTTAAAAAATATCTTGAGATAAATGACAATGAAAACACAACCACAGAAAATCTATGGGATGCAGCCAAGGCACAGAGAAGTTCACAGCGATACAAGCCTTTCTCAAAAAACAAGAAAAATCACAAATAAGGATCACAACTTGCCACCTTAAAGAATTACACAACAAACAAACAAAACCTAAAGATAGGATAAGGAAGGAAATAATAAAGGTCAGAGAATAAATAAAGGATTTTTTAAAAAATAGAAAAATATCAATAAAACCCACAGATGGTTCTTTGAAAGAATAAACAAAATCAACAAATCTCTGACCAAGAACCTTAAGAAAAGAGAGGACCCCCCCGACCTCCAAATAATAAGAAGAAATAAAACGGGAGAAATAACAACCAATATTGCAGAATACAAAAGTACCAAAAGAAAATACTATTAACAATTACATGCCAACAAAGTGCACAACCTAGAAGAATTGGACAAGTTTCTAGAAACACACAGCCTACCAAAACTGAACAAAAAAGTAGTAGATAATTTGGAAAAGACTGATGAATTTCACTAGAACTGAAATCAAATCTGTAAAAATAAAAATCTTTCCTGCAAAAAACAAGTCCAGGACCAGATGGTTTCACTGGGAAATTCTGCCAGATACACAAGTAAGAGCTTACAGTGATCCTTCTCAAACACTTCAAAAGATTGAAGAGGAAGAAACACTCCTAAATTCATTCTATAAAGCCACCATCACCCTGATCACCAAAACCAAAGACACTGCCAAAACAGAAAATACCTATAATGACTATAGGTACAAAGATTCTCAACACTAATTCATATTCCTCTCTCATCTAAACCATCACAATAATCAAGTCAGCTCTCCTTCAAAATATAACACAGAAAACATTTATGCATATAAAAAATCTAATTACTTCAAACATCTCTTCAGCTACTACCTTAGTCAAGTTCACTGTTCTTTCTTATGTGTATTAATGCAAAAGCTTAATTAGACCTCATGTTTGCCCTATTCTCCTTCAATCTACTCTTAACAAAAAAGCCAGGATGGTTCTGTCAAAATACATTTTCTGCTCAAAAATCTGAAACAGTTTTACTTCTCACCCAGAATAAAAACCTACTTCCTTGACTTTTAAGCTTAACATGATCTGGCCTCCCACAGACTCTCTAATCTGGATCTTCCACTTTCTTCTCTTTCACTCATTTCACTCCAGCAACACTGGTCTCCTTGCTATTTTGTCTAAGTACTGGACACACATCCAATCTTCTGTTCCTTATGTCCACAGTGCTCTTCACTCAGATACATAGAGATCACTGTTTAACTTACTTCAAGTCCTTGCATCATCATCACTTTTCTAATGAGAATTAGCCTGTGCATTCCAAGACACACACACATAAACATACAGCATACCTGACACTCAAGATTCCCCTACCCTGCTTAGGATATGTAACTTTCTACTATGCTGTATAGTTTATTATCTTTATCACTGTATTATCTTTATCACTGCTGTACAGTTAATTATCTTTATCTTTATCAGTTTATTATCTTTCTCTTCCTGTTCAAATAATACTCCACAAAGACAGATGTTTTTTATCTGTTTTATTGACCAACAGATAGGCAAACGAATCCTAGAACAAAATATTTTACATGAGAGGGATACCAAATCCAAGTGTCTCATTCTGGACAGAAAGAAGTTAATGACCAGTTTGACTTGTGCAAGGTCAGTCAGTAAATGGCAAAGCCCCCTTGACTCTAGACATAGGCTTTTGTCCATTAGGACACAATGATATAAGATAAGAGAATACATATGACAATAAATATTAAAAACAAGCAAACCATCATAAACATATACAAACACATCAATAAGAGATACAGACACATTTAACATTAAATAGTACCACTGCCAAGCAGAAGTATTACACAAGGTAATTGGCTACCTATAATCAAACTGTTATTACTTACCTCTACCCTAGATTTTGTTGATGACATCTGTGTTACAGTGTCTTGGAATTTATTTGCCTTATCAAGTTGGGCTTTAAGTTGTTCAGCTAATTCCTTCAAATAGAAAAGATAAAAACAGGTGTGATATATAGTTTAATTCATTTGTAGAATATTTCAAATTCATATGATGATGATGATGTTCAGTCATTGAGTCACGCCCAACTTTGTGACCCCCTGGACTGTAGCCCGGCAGGCTCTCTGTCCATGGGGTTCTCCAGGCAAGAATACTGGAGTGGGTTACCATTTTCTTCTTCAGGAGATCATCCTGGACCAGGGAACAAAGCTGCATCTCTTGCATTGGCAGGTGGATTCTTTACCACTGAGCCACCTGGGAAGCCCTAAACATTCAAGTAGCTAACACCTAAATTCACTTACCAGGCTCACAGTCTAATGCATTACTTTATAATGAATTCATCTGTGTTACAAAATTCTCAAATATTTATGGAAATTGTTTATATTTTGATAGTAAATAATTACAAGGACATATATTTTAGAGAAGTTAAAAGAAATACATACCCTTAAGAAGGGAATTTTTATAATTCCTTAGATACTATAAACTTCCAATGCTCAGAATTTCAGTTATTTATAAAAAGAAAGCCATCATAGTATTTAAAATAATACCTTATTTACTGTTGATAGGTAATTTAGATAAAAACTGAAAGCATTTCATTTTTATTCTAGGAAATCTATAAAAATTTATAAAAAATACTAACATATAAAACAATAAATCACAACGAAATAAATTAAATGAATAGAATACTATGACAAGCAAAGACAGTTTTCTCCACTGCAGTGGTTCCATGAATACAGAACACTTCTTTTAACATATGTTAATCTCCTAACATGCAGAAGGCAATGGCACCCCACTCCAGTACTCTTGCCTGGAAAATCCATGGACGGAGGAGCCTGGTAGGCTGCAGTCCATGGGGTCTCGAAGAGTCAGACATGACTGAGCGACTTCACTTTCATTCATTGGAGAAGGAAATGGCAACCCACTCCAGTGTTCTTGCCTGGAGAATCCCAGGGATGGGGGAGCCTGGTGGGCTGCCGTCTCTGGGGTCGCACAGAGTCGGACACGACTGAACTGATGCAGCTGCAGCAGCAGCAATCTCCTAACATGGTTACCTTCCTTTCACTATTTTAACCAATTTATTCGTGCTTTCAAAACACAAGTGTTATTTTCTTGCTTTTGGTGGTGGTCTGTCTCGCTTACAAATTTCTGGGTTGAGCTTAAGTTCAGTGTCATTAAGGATCAGATTCAAAGAGAGAGAGCACAGCATATGCAAGATATGATTTTTATTAGAGATACACACTGATAAAAATAGAAGTATCAGGTGTGTTCACTTTTTGTTCTACTACAGAGTGTCACATAGATAGTGTACCAAAACAGAAGACTACTTAAGATGACTTATATTTGGATTTGAGATGTGTACATACATATGATCACAAGAGAATCAATTTTTTTCAAGACACAGAAAGCTGTCTGACTTTGCCATTCTGCCATGTACAGTGTAACATGTATTTGTATAAGAGGAATGTGATAATAATAAATAGATAGATGCCATTCTTACAAATAATTTCATTTCTATTCAATTCTCAGGTTAAGTCTCAAATCACAACATTATCATGGGAATTAAGTGAGCTACACAAAGCATGTAACACAGTCAGGAACAAACATGTTGCCTAAAATTTTGAAAAAATTAATTAACCATTCTTTTTAGTAGCTCAATTTTAAAGTTCCTAAGTAAGGGAATTTAAGAAAGTAACACATTATTAATAAAATATGACTAAAAAGTGAAGGAAGACAGTGACATTTCTGTATTTCCCTCAAATATGTTCAATAAGTTATAAAAAGAATAAAGCAAATATCCAACTTAAAAAGAAAATTTAAAAGCACTTAGTTCCCTAAAATCATAAATTTCAAAAATTTGACAAATTACATCGTTTACTTAGAAGTAGACAATACTATTCTTAGGAGTGCTCAGAACTCTCTTCAAAGAATAAATAAGCAGGATTATTGTCAAAAGATGCTACATCCCCATAGCTTAGGAACTGCCAAAATCACTTGTAAGAAGTTAAATACTTAGTAATTATTCTCCAAAAGAACAAAACATAAGCCTTACCATATTGCCCATCATCTCTGCCTTGATAATTTTGGCTCCTAACTTGTTCTTCTCATCAACACTCAAGACGTGGATAGACTCATCCCCTGGACTACTTCTGTTTGAACAGGACAGACAAACAGCATATGAAATATAAGTACATATTAACAACAAGTAAGCTGTTGTAAATAACAACACCAAGATTCAAATGTTATTTCAAATGACCTTCACAAAGCAATCAATACAAACAGAAATAATAAATATAAAAGCCTCAATGCTTCCCTAAAAGTCACTACTGAAACATACTGTGTCACAATGCCATCATGGCCTATGGCAGTTATAATACCTGACCAAAGATCCAGTAGCAGTGAGAAAAATAATAAAAGTAATATTCATCATAACTTAATATTCCTGTGAAGTGAAGTGAAAGTCACTCAGTCGTGTCCAAATCTTTGGGACGCCATGGACTATATAGACCATGGAATTCTCCAGGCCAGAATACTGGAGTGGGTAGCCTTTCCCTTCTCCAGGGGATCTTCCCAACCCAGGGATGAACCCAGATCTCTCACACTGCAGGCAGATTCTTTACCAACTGAGCTATTAGGGAAGCCCCTAATATTCCCATACTCATTCTAAAAAAAGACACAAAAATTAACACTATAATCAGGTCATAATTCTACACATCTAGAGAAATTCTTCTTATTCAATGGATAACTTACTGATAATCTAAGAAACTATAATCAGAAAATTACATCTATCTACATTTGAAGAATAAAAATAGTGACCACATGCTCTTTTGCAAAGACAACCCACAATTAGACAACATAAACCTAATTTACAACTAAGATGATGTATCAAATGTATAGTGTGCAAGCCTCAAAGAAGAAAAGATAAATTTCCAGCCCAGGCCAGATTCCTGGCATATACAAAGTTCTCCTAACAAACTTTGCCTTACTGCCACAAGAAAGATTTGAGACTACAATCCAAGGAGGGTGAACCTACGCCGAGCATGAAGGACTCCTCAACGAAAGAGAAATAACTAAGAGTCCAAGGCAGCTAAAGAGAGGAGAGCTGCACAGTGAAAGAATTCCAGAGAAGTGTAGAGAGTTCCCCTTGAGTAATAATCAGAAACTACCTGTAGTCGTGAAAATAACATCTCAAAGAATTAGAGGAACAGCATTCAGCATTTCTGGTAATAGGAATAGGTCCCAATAGCCAGACTAAGAAAATTCATAATTATGAAAGCAGTAGGTAGAGTATTAAAGGTCCTTTTTCATGAATGGGAAATAAACCCTAGACTAAATGCTGCTCTGGGCCCACCCAACAAATATTAAGGGCAAGAATCCAAAGGACCAGTTTTAAATTAATTTAACCTTGTCCCAAAACAAAATTCAAGAATACTTTCAGGAATATAAATATATCTAGAACTGAAAAAGTAAAACTCCTTTTTAATTTAAATTTATTTTTAATTGGAGGAAAACTGCTTTACAATATTGTGTTGGCTTCTGCCATATTTCAACAGGAATCAAAAGGACCAGTTTCCAATTCAGTTAACTGTCTCCCAAAACAAAACTCAAGAATACTTACATGAATGCAAAAATATCTGCCATGGAACAAAATAAAATTCTCAATATCTAGTATCCAATTAAAGACTGTCAGACATGCAAACTAGAAAAAAAGTAAAACCCTTAATTAGGAGAAAAGGCTATCAATCAAAGCACTGACACAGATTTAACAAACAGAAGACAAGGATATTGACAGTTAACATAAATTTATTCCACATGGTTGAAAAGTAAGAGACAACTCAGACATAAAATAGATTAGAATTTAAATTCTACAAGTGAAAATTACAATGGTCAAAATAAAAACTACACTGAATAGGATTACCAGAGATTAGACTGCAAAAGAAAAAAATTAAATTGAAACACTAGTTTCTAATGCCTAACATCTATATAAAATGAAACACACAGAAAAAAAGAATTTCAGAACAGAAAAGAACAATGGAGACATATAGGACAACCATAAATAGCCTACTATTCATATTATTGGAGTCCCTGAAATAAATGGGAGACAGAAAAAACAAAGGTCAAAGTTTACTAAAGTTAGTGAAAACTAAAAATCCAAGGAGCTTAGAGAATTCCTAGTACAAAAACAAAACAAGAAAACCATATCAAGGCACATCATAATCAAACTGCTCAAAACTAATGACAAAGAGAACAATTTATAGCAGCCATAGGAGGGGGGTAAAAGACATTTATGCACAGAGAAAAAAAGGAAGAGCAGATTTCTCATCAGAAACAACATAAGCAAGAAGAGAGTAGCAATATCTTTAAAGTACTTCAAATTGTCAACCTAGAATTCTATATCAAGTCAAAGTATCTTTTTCACTTCAGAGTAATGGAAATAAAAACAAAAATCAACAAATGGGATCTAATTAAACTTAAAAGCATTTGTACAACTAGGGAAACTATAAACAAGGTAAAAAGACAGCCCTCAGAATGGGAAAAAACAACAGCAAACAAAACAATTGACAAAGGATTAATCTCCAAAATATACAGTTCATGAAGCTCAATACAAGAAAAATAAATAACTTAATCAAAAGGTGGGCAAAAGACCTAAACAGACATTTCTCCAAAGAAGACATACAGATGGCTAATAAACACAAGAAAAGATGCTCAACATCACTCATTATTAGAGAAATGCAAATCAAAATCACAATGAAGCATCATCTCACGTGGGTCAAAATGGTCATCATCAAAAATTCTACAAACAATAAATGCTGGAGAGGGTGTGGCAAAAAGGGAACCCTCTTACACTGTGACACAAACTTATACAACCACTATGGAGAAGAGTATAGAGATTCCTTTAAAAACTAGAAATAAAAATATCATACAACCCAGCAATCTCATTCTTGGGCATATACTCTGAGGAAATCAGAATTAAAACAGATGCATGTATCCCAATGTTCACTGTAGCACTATTTACAATAGTTAGGACATGGAAGCAACCTAGATGTCCATCGGCAGATGAATAGATAAGGAAGTTGTGGACCATATATACAATGGAATACTGCTGCTGCTAAGTCGCTTCAGTCGTGTCCGACTCTGTGCGACCCCATAGACGGAAGCTCACCAGGCTCCCCTGTCCCTGGGATTCTCCAGGCAAGAACACTGGAGTGGGTTGCCATTTCCTTCTCCAATGCATGAAAGTGAAAAGTCAAAGTGAAGTCGCTCAGTCGTGTCCGACTCTTAGCGACCCCACGGACTGGAGCCTACCAGGCTCCTCCGTCCATGGGATTTTCCAGGCAAAAGTACTGGGGTGGGGTGCCATTGCCTTCCCCGAAAGGAATGCATTTGAGTTAGTTCTAATAAGGTGAATGAACCTAGAGCCTGTTTAGAGTGAAGTCAGAAAGAGAAAGACAAATACCATATATTAATGCATGTATGTGGAATCTAGAAAGATGGTACCAATAATTCTACGTACAGGACAGCAAATGAGACAGAGACATAAAGAACAGACTTTTGGACTCGGTGGGAGAAGGAGACGGTGGGATGATTTGAGAGAACAGCACTGAAACATATACATTACCATATGCAACAGAAACAACAGTGCGAGTTTGATGTATGAAGCAGGGCACCCAAAGCTGGTGCTCTGGGACAACCTGGAGGGATTGGGTGGGGAGGAAGGGGCCAGGGGGTTCAGAAGGAGGGGACACATGTATACCTATGGCTGACTCATATTAATGTATGGCAAAAACCAAAATATTGTAATTATGTGCCAATTAAAATAAAATTTAAAAATGTAAAAAAAAAAAAGGTAAAATGAAGAGACATAAAAAGTTGAAAGAATGTTAAAGAAAAGCCTTCAGATAGAAGAAAAATTATACTAGACTGAAATATGGATCAACTCAAAGGAAGGAAGAACAACAGAAATGATGACTACAAGGGTAAATATATACTTGTTTCTTATTACTTAACTCTCTTTAAGATAACTATTTAAAGAACAATAATAAGAGTTTATAACAAGTATAAGTAAACTGTATGAAAACACTAACAGAAAGGACAATATGGGGAGAAATGTAAATAAACTACTATAAAGTTCTTACAGGAGTGGCCTAGTATCACTTGAAGGTAGATAAGCTAAAGATGTATGCTGCTGGGACTTCCCTGGCGGTGCAGTGGTTAAGAATACACCTTGCAATGCAGGGGATGTGGATTCAATCCCTGCTCAGGAAACTAAGATCCCACACACTGTGGGGCAATGCACTGCAACTACTGAGCCTGCATAATCTGGAGCCTGTGCACAACAATGGAAGATTCCATTTGCTGGACACAGACTGGCTGGATGGATAGAAAAACCAGAACTGTATACATTCTGTCTTCAGGAGACCCACTTCAGACCCAGAGACACATGCAGACTAAAACTGAAGGCATGGAAATCAAAAGAAGTAGCAAAACACATATCAGAGGGACTAGACCTTGGAAGAAAAACTGGAGACTTCTCTGGCGCTTCAGTGGCTAGGAAATCACCAGCCAATACAGGGGACACAGGTTTGATCCCTGGTCCAGGGACTCCACATGCCCTTAAGGCAAGCCCGAGACCCACAACTACTATACTCCCTCCCCCAAAAGCAATTCCTACAGTTATCTCCTATCACCCACATCCACAGCCACACTTTCCTCTTCTTTAATATTTGCACTCAGGATAATCCTACCTGCATGAGTACACTGTAGCATACACACATATACACTAACTTTGAATTCCTGCTGAATTATCCCATCTATCATCATTCTATATTTTTAGCTTCTTTCAAACTTGATACTGTCTTTTGCATTAATATATAAACATATTCAAGTATCTGCACCTTAAAAAATAAGGGAGTGAGGGAAGCACTTCGTTAAACCTATGTCTCCCACATATACTTTCTATCTCTATTATATAATAATCCACAGTCATAATTTAGTCCATGAAATCTGGCTTATAAATCCTCTTTTACAATGATAATATTCTTGATTAAGTTGCCCAGATCAGATCAGATCAGTCGCTCAGTCGTGTCCGACTCTTTGCGACCCCATGAACCGCAGCACGCCAGGCCTCCCTGTCCATCACCAGCTCCCGGAGGTCACCCAGACTCACATCCATCAAGTCAGTGATGCCATCCAGCCATCTCATCCTCTGTCGTCCCCTTCTCCTCCTGCCCTCAATCCCTCCCAGCATCAGAGTCTTCTCCAATGAGTCAACTCTTCGCATGAGGTGGCCAAAATACTGGAGTTTCAGCTTTAGCATCATTCCTTCTAAAGAAATTCCAGGATTGATCTCCTTCAGAATGGACTGGTTGGATCTCCTTGCAGTCCAAGGGACTCTCAAGAGTCTTCTCCAACACCACAGTTCAAAAGCATCAATTCTTCGGCGCTCAGCCTTCTTCACAGTCCAGCTCTCACATCCATACATGACCACAGGAAAGACCATAGCCTTGACTAGGCGAACCTTTGTTGGTAAAGTAATGTCTCTGCTTTTGAATATGCTATCTAGGTTGGTCATAACTTTCCTTCCAAGGAGTAAGTTGCCCAAGATCTCTATTATTGCCTACCCAAAGGCACATCTTTGTCATTTTTATCACTCTTCTCTGTTTCTGAGAAACTTTCATTTTCTCTTTACTTTTCAGTATACAAAGAAACAATCAAGAGACAGCACCCAAGAAGGTATGCAGACTTCAACCAAAACTCACAAGTTTCAAGAAAATAACTGAAATCTCAGAGACCTTTAAAAGAGGCAACGTTCATGGTCATAAAATTTGTATCCAAACATGCAACCCACTCCAGTATTCTTGCCTGGAGAATCCCAGGGACAGGGGAGCCTGGTGGGCTTCTGTCTGTGGGGTCGCACAGAGTCGGACACGACTAAAGCGACTTAGCAGTAGCAGCAGCAGCAGCATGCCTTTTTTTTGTTGTTTTGACGGGGTTGTGGAGGGGGTATAATTTCTAACAGAATTGTTTATTAGTATTGAAATGTAGATCAGGATAAATATGACGATACACAAGAATTGAGTATCTCTGGCATTTTCAATATTAACAGATAATTCAACACACAATAGAACAGTAATAGGTGTCAAATAAAGACATTACAATGAAAGTTGTTGGGCATCAATGACCAAAGAATACATTATCGTTAATAACACAGTAAAGACACTGCTCTGCAACAGCAGGGACAGACTCTTCCATTTATAATGGAAGACTCTAAGCATTTATAATGGCAAGCATATGCTCTGTAAAAAACATCACCATGGCATCTGCAACTATCCTATAAAAAGAAAAAAGTACAAGCATTTCTCATTTTTCAGGGTTACTGCTATATTTCAAAAGCCCTCTTCAAAATTATTTTCTGAAAAGCAAATCCTATTTTCCCACTTAAATGTACTCTTTTTACAACACACATCCATACACAGACACACCCACAATAAACTCTGGCTCAAACTTTTGAGGAAAATGTAATTTAAAAAGCTCCAATCCAATCACATTTCAGAAACCTTGAGTATATTGCAATTATTCTTTGCCTGATCACAGTGTTCATAGATCTCATCCCTTTAATTCTTTTCTTACTACTTATTCTCAGATTTTCTCCCCTAAGGATCTCAGTACTCTTGCTTGGAAAATCCCATGGATGGAGGATCCTGGTAGGTCACAGTTCATGGGGTCACAAAGAGTTGGACACGACTGAGCGAATGAACTGAAGTGAAAAAAATCTACCAAAATAGTTTATGTAGCGTATCCATTTATAAGAACTATTAAAGTCATTTAGCTTTACAGATTGCAAAAAAGCAAAAAATTTTGAGGAAATATTCACTACTAAATTCATCTTTCAGCTTTTTGTTAAATAAACTGAAATGAAATACAATATATAAAATGAAACTACTGAACTGTTAAAGGTGCGTCTCTTATCTCTTACATCAAATTTCAGAAACAAAATCATAACATATCTAATCAGTAACTGATGCTCTAAAAGTACAGCTCAGTACCTTGAATCCTCTGGACCTTAGTATTCATTTATCGGTTTAGAAAACAAACGACAGAATACCTGGCAAGCGCAGATTTTGTATCCTGTAGATTTTCTTTTGTCACAGGGTCATCTCTCAAGCCTTCCTCCTGTGATTTTTCTCTCACGTCTTCTGAAATGTATCCATGGTCAACACTGTGACTGGTTTCTAGTGGGTTTTGATTTAAATGTTTCCTGTCTCCCCTCCCAAATGGGCTCCAGCATGATAAACTTTCTTCTCTGTTCTCTGTGGATTTTCGAAAACCACAATGCACAGAATCTTGAGGAACTACTGCTGAAGATGAACTGGATGGTTCAAAATTTCTGTCCTTGCTATGAAACGACACTTCATCATCATCAGAGGGTCTTAAGAATTTAGCTCTTAAATTTACATGAGAAGAAAATTCTTGATTTTTCCTTGGACTGGGTTCTCTTCTATATGTTTCTGAAAACACAGATCTACCATCTTTTTCATCACCACTAAACTTATCTTTAGTGATACTGTTTGCAATATCTGTTGTAGTATATCTACCTCTTGAACTTTTACTATATTTTACCAAATCTGATTTTCCACTTTCTTGACTACTGTGTGCTCTATCTGAGTATGTTGGTTTCTTCCACCGTTCTCGTCTACCATCTTCTTTTGTAAATGCAGCTTTTTCAGCTTCTTTTAATTTCAACTGAAATACTTCCATTGACTAGAAAGAAGGAAAAATTCAACAAGATATTTAAAATTAAAAATGGCTCAATGACTTGTACTCCACATGCCACTGTGTCATGATACATTGTCATGTAGTAAAATGAAAGAAAAAAAACTAAAAAGGGGAATGAAAGACCTATAGAATCATCCTAAATGATGTAGGCTGAAATATGTACCCCCTCCAAAGCCATATGTCAAACCCCTAACCCACAGAACCTCAGAATGTGACATTTGTCAGATCAGATCAGATCAGATCAGTCGCTCAATGGTGTCCGACTCTTTGCGACCCCATGAATCACAGCACACCAGGCCTGACATTTGTAGAAAGGATCTTTAAAGAGCTGATTAAGTTAAAATGAGGTCACTGGGTTACGCCTTAATCCAGTATGACTGCTATCCTTGTAATCAGAGGAATGTGAACACACAAAGAGATAAGCACACACAGAGATTATGCACACACAGAGAAAACACCATGTGAGGACAGAGCTAGAAGGCAGATACTTATGAAATAAGAAAAAAGGCCTCAGAAGAAACCAAACCCTCTAACATCTCGATCTTGAACTTCCATTCTCCTTAACTGCAGGAAAATAAATTGCTGTTGTTTAAGTCACCCAGTCTGTGGAACTGTGTTGTAGTAGCTGGAGCAAAGAAGCACATCGCTATAAAATGAGTATTTTTTAAAAAATATGAATAATCAAAGAAACATTACCAAAGAATAAAAGAATTCTGGGAGCTCAAAAGAAGCCATTTAGACGAAAAGTCCAGCATTAAAACAAAACAGAATTCAGAAATCGGTAAAGACATAATATTTTAAAAGGTATTTCCTACTATCAGTGAGATTCAAGATGTAACTGCATTGCTAAAACAAAACAGACTCTTATGAAAAGAAGAGCAGTTCAAGAGCAAGAAAGACAAAGAAAACTATGTTCTAAGATAGGCAGGTAGTGAGTAGAACAACAGAAAGTGTTGAATCCAAATCTGCGAACTCAACACTAGCCTAGGAATTTGCTATGCTTGGGAAAAGATGGTAAACAAATACAAGTTATAATGAAAAGACACATGGACAATTAATTCTACAGAACATGCATATACTTTCAGAAGGAAAAACCAAAGACAGTAGGAGCATTAACAAAATAATTTTCCCAGCTAATTTTCTAGATTCAAAGGTCTCATCCAATAGCATTTGGGAAAGGAAGAAAGTGAAGCATACAGAAACTCATATATTAAAAAATCCTAATTCCTGAGTTGTGCAGAAAATAAATTTTTCACAAAGATCAGATCAGAGAAAGGAGTGAATGTGAACAAGTAAACAAACGGGAGTTAGGTAAACAACATTCTGTCACAAAGGAAAGGAAGTTAAGAGTGTTAACAACTTTCCACTAAGTGCTAGAAGATAACGAAGTGAAGATGAAATTTTGAAAAATAATTCTAAGGTAATAATTCTAAATAAAGAATTCAATTCAGTCAAATTATCTTTCCTTGACATGTACAGAAGAAAGGCATTTTCCAAAATGCAACATATCAGAAAGTACATTACTTACTAATTCTAGGGGAGAAATTACTCAGTATCAGTAAGCCAAATCGTAAATGAATTAGGGCAGGTAGCTTTGAAAAAAGGAATTCAGTCCATAAACTAAATGGCAAATGTAATGGTTAAGTCTAAATAATTGTTCTTATAGTTGTGAAGAATACAACTGTCAAGGATAACATGCACATTTTGTAAACTTATAGTAAACTGTAATTAAAATTTTAAAATATTCCATAAAATCTGAGAGTTGAGATGAAAAGTCATTATCTTAGACGAGGCAGAGATAATCCATTATATTTTATCAAATTATTTTAAAAATCTAGGCTTAACATGTTTCTTAAATTTAATGACAACATGAACAGAATGAAAATGATGGCAGTAAAGGGGATATTTTTGCGATTTAAGCATTACCTCATAGGCAACTTTTTTCTTTCTTGGTGATACATAAATTAACGATGTCTTTATAATTAGTGGCTTCTAAAATTCAATAAAATATGGTAATAACAAAAACAGTAGCTGACACAATTTATCCAATGCTTATTGTACTACACACACTTTTGAATCATTTAAATGGGGTCTACATAGAATGTCTAGGTTCAAATTTATTCATGAATTTCATAATCTTGGTTATTTAAACTCTGCCTCAGTTTCCTCATTTACTAAATAAATATAATAGTATAATTGTGGCTATTAAATAAATTTAATTATACATGATGTAATACAACAGTAGCTGGCAGATGAAAAGCATTCAAATTATTATTAGTGCTCACAACAATTCTATGAGAATGATACTAATAATCATGTCTTTAAAATGAAAACTAAAAATGAAGCTTAAGATCACACAGCAAGAGTAACAAACCTGATACTGAAATTCAAGACTATTTAACTACACAGCGAATGTTTTTAACCATTATGTCAAAATGCTTAACTCTTTGATTCTTAACTGTTCCAGAGAATTAAGAAATTACATAAAACTTCAAAGTTTCAAGAATAAACTTATAATAACCCTTAAAAGATAAAAAGAAAAATAAAGATAATAGATATATAAAGATATAAATGCAAAATAAAATATTAACAAATTTAATTCAGTAGTATATTAAAGTAAATGCCATGATCAAATAGGAGTTAAAGAATCCAAGAATGGCCCAAAGATAAAAAATATGTTCAAACAATTCATCTCATTAATAAAAGGAAAAAAAAATTATCTCAAAGGATATCAAAACAGTTATTTCATAAAAATTAGATACCCACTCCTAATTTAAAAGCAAATTAACAAAAAAGCACCTTTCAATAAACTGTGAATGCAAAGATACTTTTTAAACATGACAATCTTCATCTTAAATGCACTTAAACACAGAAGAAAGGTGTCTATATCAAAGTCCTGAAATTCTATTTCAAGAATACAAGAAAGTCTAAATATTGTAATACTGAGCAGGAAAAAGTAATCAACATTTCCATGTAACTATTTTCCCAGATAAGCCACTTTAAAAGAGCTATAGATGTAATGACAAGAGTTTTTAAAAAATGGGCAGACTAATATCAGTCAAGTCAGAAAACATAAAGGAAGAAAGATTCAACATATACTTGAAAAAAATAAAAAATATACTGAGGATAAGCATATATATGTAACAACAAATGGAGAAATGCACTGAAAAGAATAAATGAAAATCTGAACTGATGAATAATAAGTATTTTAGGATGAGATAATTCAATATTGCTATTCAATCGCTCAGTCATGTCTGATTCTTTGTGATCCCAGACTGCAGCATGCCAGGCATCCCTGTACCTCACCATCCCCTGGACCTTGCTCAAACTCATGTCCACTGAGTCGGTAATGCCATCCAACTATCTCATCCTCTATCATGCCCTTCTCCTGCTGCCTTCAATCTTTCCCACCATCAAGGTTTTTTCTACTGAGTCTGTCCTTCGCATAAGGTAGCTGAAGTATTACAGCTTCAGCTTCAGCATCAGCCCTTCCAATGAATATTCCAGGTTGATTTCCTTTAGGATTGACTGGCTTCATCTCCTCGCAGTCCAAGGGACTATCAAGAGTCTTCTCCAACACCACAGTTCAAAAGCATCATTCATCAGTGATCAGCCTTCTTCATGGTGCAATTCTCACATCCATACGTGACTACTGAAAAAACCATAGTTTTGACTATCCAGACCTTTGTAGGCAAAGCAATGTCTCCGCTTTTTAACACACTGTCTAGGTTTGTCATTGCTTTTCTTCCAAGGAGCAAGCATCTTTTAATTTCATGGCTGGAGTCTCCATCTGCAGTGACTTCGGAGACCAGGAAATAAAGTCTGTCCTCACTGTTTCCACTATTTCTCCATCTATTTGCCGTGAAGTGATGGGACCCAATGTCATGATCTTAGTTTTTGGAACATTTGAGTTTTAAGCCAGCATTTTCACTCTCTTCTTTCATCTTCATCAAGAGTCTCTTTAGTTCTTCTTTGCTTTCAGCCATAAGGGTGATGTGATATGTGATATGATATCTGAATATCTTGAGGGTATTGATATTTCTCCCAGCAGTCCTGATTCCACCTTATGCTTTATCCAACTTGGAATTTCTCATGATGTACTCTGCATATTAAGTTAAATAAGCAGGGTGGCAATACATAGATATAACATACTCCTTTCCCAATTTTGAATCAGTCTACTGTTCCATGTCCAGTTCTAACTATTGCTTCTTGACCTGCATATAGGTATCCCAGGAGACAGTTAAGGTGGTCTGGTATTCCCACATCTTGAACAACTTTACACAGTTTCTTGTGGAAAGGCTTTAGCATAGTCAATGAAGTAGATGTTTTTCTGGGATTCTCTTGCTTTCCTAGGATCCAACGGACATTAGAAATTTGATCTCTGGTTCCTTGCCTTTTCTAAACCCAGCTTGAATATATGGGAGTTCTTGGCTCATATACTGTTGAAGCCTGACCTGGAGAATTTTGAGCATTACTTTGCTAGCATGTGAAACAAGTGCAATTGTCTAGTAGTTTTAACAGCCTTTGGCATTGCCCTTCTTTGGTACTGGAATGAAAACTGACCATTTCCAGTCCTGTGGCTACTATTGAGGTTTCCATATTTGCTGGCATATTGAGTGCAGCAGTTTCAGAATATCATCTTTTAGGATTTGAAATAGCTCAGCTGGAATTCCATCACCTCCACTACCTTTGTTCGTAGCAATCCTTCCGAAGACCCACTTGACTTTGCATGCCAAGATGTCTGGCTTTAGGAGAGTGACAATACCATTGTGGTTATCTGGATCATTAAGATCTTTTTTGTATACTTCTGTGTATTCTTGCCACCTCTTTTTAATATCTTCTGTTTCTGTGAGGTCCGCACCATTTCTGTCCTTTATTGTGCCCATCTCTTTATGAAATGTTGCCTTCAGTTCAGTTCAGTTCAGTCTCTCAGTAGTGTCTGACTCTTTGCAACCCCATGAACCACAAAACACCAGGCCTCCCTGTCCATCACCAACTCCCAGAGTCCACCCAAACCCACGTCCATTGTGTAGGTGATGCCATCTAACCATCTCATCCTCCATCATCCCTTTCTCCTCCTGCCCTCAATCTTTCCCAGCATCAGGGTCTTCTCAAATGAGTCACCTCTCTGCCTCAGGTGGCCAAAGCATTGGAGTTTCAGCTTCAACATCAGTCCCTCCAATGAACACCCAGGACTAATCTCCATTAGGAGGGACTGGTTGGATCTCCTTGCAGTCCAAGGGACTCTCAAGAGTCTACTCCAACACCACAGTTCAAAAGCATCAATTCTTCAGCACTCAGCTTTCTTTGTAGTCCAACTTCACATCCATATATGACTACTGGAAAAACGTGGTATCTCTAATTTTCTTGAAAAGATCTCTAGTCTTTCCCATTCTATTGTTTTCTTCTATTTCTTTGCATTGTTCACTTAGGAAGATTTTCTTATCTCTCTTCGCTATTCTTTGGGACTCTGAATTCAGATTGGGTATATCTTTCCTTTTCTCCTTTGCTTTTCACTTCTCTTCTTTTCTCAGCTATTTGCAAGGCCTCCTCAGACAATCATCTTGCCTTTTTGCATTTCTTTTTTCTTGGGGATGGTTTTGATCACTAACACCTGTACTATGTTACAAATCTCTGTCCATAGTTCTTTAGGCACTCTATCAGATCTAATCTGTTGAGTCTATTTGTCACTCCCACTGTATACTCATAAGGGATTTGATTTAGGTCATACACCTGTGGCCTAGTTAATTTCCCTACTTTCTTCAATTTAAGTCTGAGATTTGCAACAAGAAGTTCATGATCTGAACCAGTCAGTTTCTGCTGATTCCATCTTCCACTCCAAGAATATAATCACTCTGATTTTGGTACTGACCATCTGGCAATGTCCACCAGATGTCTACCATCTCTTGTGTTGTTGGAAAAGGTGTTTGCTATGACCAGTGTGTTCTCTTGGCAAAACTCTGTTAGCCTTTGCCTTGCTTCATTTTGTACTCCAAGGCCAAACTTGCCTGTTATGCCAGGTATCTCTTGACCTCCTTCATTTGCATTCCAGTCCCCTATGATGAAAAGGACATCTTTTTTGGGTGTTAGTTCTAGAAGGTCTTGTAGGTCTTCATAGAACAGCTCAACTTCAGCTTCTTCGGCATTAGTGGTTGGGGGCATAGACTAGGATTACTGTGACAATGAATGGTTTGCCTTGGAAACGAACAGAAATCATTCTGTTGTTTTTGAGAATGCAACCAAGTACTGCATTCTGGACTGTTTTGTTGACTATGAGGGCTACTCCCTTTCTTCTAAGAGATTTGCCCTCAGTAGTAGATATAAGGGTCATCTGAATTAAATTCACCCATTCCATATCATTTTAGTTCACTGATTCCTAAAATATTGATGTTTACTCTTGCCATCTCCTGTTTGACCACTTCCAATTTACCTTGATTCATGGACCTAACATTCCAATGCAATATTATTCTTTAAAGCATCAGATTTTACTTTCACGAGAAGACACACTGACAGCTGGGTGTTGTTTCTGCTTGGGTTCAGCCTCTTTATTCCCTCTGGAGCTATTTCTCCACTCTTCCCCAGTAGCATATTGGGCATCTACTGACTTGGGGAGTTCCATCTTTCAGTGTCATATCTTTGCCTTTTCATACTGTCCAAAATCACTGCAGATGGTGATTGCAGCCATGAAATTACAAGACACTTTCTCCTTGGAAGGAAAGTTATGACCAACCTAGACAGCATATTAGAAAGCAGAGACAAAACTTTGTCAACAAAGGTCCATCTAGTCAAGGGTATGGTTTTTCCAGTAGTCCAGTTTCTCCAGTGGTCATGTATGGATGTGACTGCAGTCCATGCGGTCGCTAAAAGTCGGACACGAATGAGCAACTTCACTTTCACTTTTCACTTTCGTGCACTGGAGACGGAAATGGCAACCCACTCCAGTGTTCTTGTCTGGAGAATACCAGGGACAGGGGAGCCTCGTAGGCTGACATCTATGGGGTCGCACAGAGTCAGACACGACTGAAGCAACTTAGCAGCAGCAGCAGCAGCAACATAACAAATATAAATAAAAAGGAAACATGAAACTAAAAGGAAGATTTATTAAAAGATCTTAAGTCAATATCCCCAAATGAGTAAATACTACAAACAGTAAAATCAAATGGCAAAAAATATATGAAAAAAAAAAGAATCCACTTGATTAGTAAACAAATGATAAAAATAAAGGCAAAGAAAAAATCTGCTTACCAATCACAGCATAGACTCTAGAAAACATAATACTACTATTGAAAATCATAGGAAAAAAAGTAATTTTATTGAGTGTAATTCCTTGAATCTTTCTACAGAGAAATTTTGCAATATATATCTCACTGTAAGTATCCATATCCTTTAATTGGCAATTTCACTTTTGGTAATTCTTTTAAGAAAATAACCAGGTAAGTACACAACATTCATTGGAAAAGATGGTCATCACAGTGCTGTTTAACAGGGAAAAAAATAAAAACATATATATATTTCTCCACTAACATAAATAAATAATGGGTTGTTGTTCAGTTGCTAAGTCATGTCCAACTCTTTGCAACCCATAGACTGCGGAACACCAGACTTCCCAGTCCCTCACCATCTCCCGTGAGTTTGAGCAAACTCACGTCCATTGAGGAGAAGGCAGTGGCACCCCACTCCAGTGCTCTTGCCTGGAAAATCCTATGGATGGAGGAGCCTGGTAGGCTGCATGCAGTCCATGGGGTCGCTAAGAGTCGGATACGACTGAGCGACTTCCCTTTCACTTTTCACTTTCATGCATTGGAGAAGGAAATGGCAGCCCACTCCAGTGTTCTTGCCTGGAGAATCCCAAGGACAATCCCAGCTCCCAAGGAGCCTGGTGGCTGCCATCTCTGGGGTTGCACAGAGTCGGACACGACTGAAGTGACTTAGCAGCAGCAGCATGTCCATTGAATAGGTAATGCCATCTAACCATCTCATCTTCTGTCGTCCCTTTCTCCTCCTGCCTTTCCCAGTATCAGGGTCTTTTTCAAAGAGTCTTTTTCAAAGAATTTTGCATCAGGTAGTTAAGGTACTGAAGCTTCAGCTTCAGCACCAGTCCTTCCAAAGAATATTCAAGGATGACTTCCCTTAGGATGGACTGTTTTGACTCTCTACAGCCCAAAAGATTCTTAAGTGTATTCTCTAGCACCATGGTTCGAAAGTACCAATTCTTCAGCACTCAGCCTTTTTTATGGTCCAACTGTCACATCCATACTTGACTACTGGAAAAACCATAGGTCTGATTATATGGATCTTTGTCAGCAAAGTGATATCTCTGCTTTTTAATACACTGTCTAGGTTTGTCATAACTTTTCTTCCAAAGAACAAGCATCTTTTAATTCATGGCTGCAGTCACCTTCCACAGAGATTTAGGAGCCCAAGAAAATAAAGTCTGTCACTGGTTTCATTTTTTTCCCATCTATTTGCCATGAACTGATGCCATGATCTTAGTTTTTTGAATGCTGAGTTTAAGTCAGAATTTTCACTCTGCTCTTTCATCGTCATCAAGTTTCTCTTGCCTCTTTGCTTTCTGCCATCAGGGTGGTATCATCTGCATGTCTGAGGTTGTTGATACTTCTCCCAGCAATCTTGATTCCAGCTTGTGACTCATCTAGTCAGGTATTTCACATGATGTACTCTGCATTTAAGTTAAAAAACCGGGGTAACAATACACAGACTTGATGTATTCCTTTCCCAATTTGGAACCAGTTTGTTTTTCCAAGTCTGGTTCTAACTGTTGCTTCTTGACCTGCATACTGGTTTCTCAGGAGCCAGGTAAGGTGGTCTGGTACTTCCATTTTTTAAGAATTTTCCATACTTTGTTTTGATCCACACAGTCAAAGGCTTTAGTGTAGTCAGTGAAGCAGAAGTAGATGTTTTTCTGAAACTCTCTTGCTTTTCCTATGATCCAGTGAATGTTGGCAATTTGGTAATCTGGTTCTTCTGTCTTTTCTAAGTACAGCTAATATATTGAGAAATTCTTGGTTTATGTACTGTTGAACCCTAGCTTGAAGGATTTTGAGTATTACCTTGCTAGCATGTAAAATGAGTACAATTGTACAATAGTTTGAACATTCCTTGGCATTGCCCTTCTTTGGGATTGGAATGAAAACTGATCTTCTCCAGTCCTTAACCATTGCGGAAGAACCAAATTAGCTGGCATATTAAGTGTAGCACTTTAATCTAAAAGTATCTTTTAATACTAAAAGCATCAATTTTTAGGATTTTACATAGTTAGGCTGGCATTCCATCACCTCCACCATATAAATATATGTATAAATATTAAGAGATCATTAAAATGTATGTATTTACTGGCATCCAACTATGTTTGCTTGTGTAAGTGAAACAAACAATGTAGACTGTAAGCTTATGCTATGTCTGCTGTCAGACTCTTTGTGATCCCAGAACTGAAGCTCTCCAGGTTCCTCTGTTCACGGAATTTTTCCAGGCAAGAATAATAAGAGTGGGTTGCTATCTCCTGTTCCAAGAGATTTGCCCAACCCATGGATTGAACTTGCGTGTCTTAGGTCTTCTGCATTGGCAGGCAGATTCTTTACCACTGAACCTCCAGGGAAGCCCAGTCCATAAGCCTACTTTGTAACACTGTTTATTTTAAAATTATATAATAATGAGGAATATAAATATATCAAAATATTAACACAGATTCTCTTCAGTTCAGTTCAGTCGCTAACTCATGTCCGACCCTGCGACCCCATGAATTGCAGCACGCCAGGCCTCCCTGTCCATCACCAACTCCCGGAGTTCATTCAAACTCACGTCCATCAAGTTGGTGATGTCATCCAGTCATCTCATCCTCTGTTGTCCCCTTCTCCTCCTGCCCTCAATTCCTCCCAGCATCAGTCTTTTCCAATGAGTCAACTCTTCGTATGAGATGGCCAAAGTACTGGAGTTTCGGCTTTAGCATCATTCCTTCCAAAGAACACCCAGGACTGATCTCCTTTAGAATGGACTGGTTGGATCTCCTTGCAGTCCAATGGACTCTCAAGAGTCTTCTCCAACACCACAGTTCAAAAGCATCAACTCTTCTGCACTCAGCTTTCTTCACAGTCCAACTCTCACATCCATACATGACTACTGGAAAAACCATAGCGTTGACTAGATGGACCTTTGTTGAAAAAGTAATGTCTCTGCCAATAATAATTCTCTCACTTTTTGTTTACTCCTTTCTAAACCTCTTTCTACTAAAATTTTAAAAAACAGGACATCAACAGCTACTGAAACAGAAAGATTATTCACACATTGTGAATAGGGACGCTGGTTCTAAAATACACTGCTTCATTATTCCATTGTTTAATACACACACACGCACACACATACACAGTATGTTTTAAGTTTATGCCATGTTTTAAGTAAGTCAGATCATGTTGCATAACTTAAGCTTATGCAGTACTGTATGTCAAGTATATCTCAATAAAACTGGAAGAAAAATGAATAAATATCACTGTCTAAAAGCAAAAAAAAAATAGTACTTATATCAAAAGATATTCTATGGAGGCTTTCCTATACTATTGAAATTTCTTCACAACAAGAAAATGCTGCTTTTACATTAAAAACATACATTATTAAACTGTCCTTACCTAAGTTTCATATTCATTAAATTTTATATTTAAATATGCTGCACAGGTTTATCTAAAAATGAAATGCAAAACATGGCTTCAGCAGTTGAAGACAGTTAGAACTGAAATTTAGTATCAAGTCAATTGAAAAATGTATCCTAGCACAAAATACTAACAAAGTTAAAGTCAATTTCCATATACCCTTGAAAATAATATTTATCTCCTAAATACCAAGACTTACCCCGTATCTTTCAGCTACAATGTCCTCAAAATTTCTATTTTGTTTCTCAGCTTGTTCTTTCATTCTTTGATAAGACTTCCTTAGCCAGCTTAAACCACCATCTTCTACTGAAATTCAATTGCAATATAAAATGTCAGTTATACTTTTCATGTGGTTATAACAGAATATTTACTGCTACTACAGTAACTATGAAATTGCATATTATTCGTTGAACATATAAAAATCATAAGTGCATTTAAAATCCAACATATATTTGAGTGCCTATATATGTAAGGCATGGCTGTACAATAATGAGAAAAGAAAAACAAAAAGAAACAACTGGAAATTCCATGGTGCTCCACTGACTAACACTCTAGATTCCCAATGCAGAGGGCCCAGATTTGATCCCTGGTCAGGGAACTAGATCCCACATGCTGTAGCTAAGAGTTCACATGCTGCAACTAAAAATACTACATGCCATAACTAAGAGTTTGCAGGCTGCAACTCAGAGCTTGCATGTCACAATGAAGATGAAAGACTGTGCTACAACACTCAGCACAGTCAAATAAACTTTAAAAATAAATATTTAAAAAAATAAAAAGAAATAAAAAACAGAACTACCCTAAAAAAAACTGGAATCTAAGAGAATGAGGAGAAGAGGAAATAAATATAACAAATATTACATTTTATCAAAATAGTATTTATCACTATTATAAAGAGTTACATAAAAATGAAAAAAGGAGAGAATTATTTCTAAATGTAATATCAGGGAACAATCTCAGACACCAGGATGAAAATCGAGTTAGATTTCTACAAAGAGTAGTCAAGGTATGCCTCAAAATAAATTAAAGCTGAGAAAGGTATACACACAGGGGGGAAAAACTACTTCAATATAACATAAAGAACATATAAGGAGATGAGAGCAGTCAAGATGCTGGAACAGAAGGACCTGAGGTTCACTTTTCCCACAAGCACATCACTAATTACATCTACAAATGAAAGAATCTGAACACACCACATGCTGAACATTAGCAGAGGATCTTGGATACACTGAAAGACAAGAAAAGATCCCCAAATGACCAGATAGGATGGAGAGAAAGAGACGTAAAACAAAAGAGGAAACAAGATGGAATCCATAATCTTGGGGTGGTGGGGCAGGGGTGGGGGAGTGGGTGAAGAAGAGGAGAGGTTACCACATCAGGAGAAGGTCCCTTGAATATTTAAGAAAACTAAAATCATATCAAGCATCTTTTCTAAACACAACACTATGAGACTAGAAATCAATTACAAGAAAAAAAAAATGTCAAAAACACAAACATATGGAGGCCAAACAATATGCTACTAAATAACCAAGAGATCACTGAAGAAATCAGAGGAAACCAAAAAATATACAGAACAACAACAACACAACCCAAAACCTATGGGATACAGCAAAAGCAGTCCTAAGAGGGAAGCTTAGAGCAATTCAATCCTACCAAGAGAAACAAGAAAAATCTCAAACAATTTAATCTTATACTTAAAGAAGAAAAGATCCAAAGTTAGTAGAAATAAAAAAATTATAAAAATCAGAGCAGAAATAAATGAAACAGAAATGACGAAAACAATAGCAAAAATCATTCAAACTAAAAGCTGGTTCTTTGAGAAGATGAACAAAATTGACAAACCTTTAGCCAGATTCATCAATAAAAAAGAGAGAGGACTCAAATAAATAAAATTAAAAAAGAAAACAGAGAAATTACAACTGACACCACAGAAATGCAAAGGATCAGAAGAGATTACTGTAAGCAACTATAAGTCAAGAAAATGGACAATCTAGAAAAAAATGAACAAGTTCTTAGAAAGATACAACCTTCCAAGACTGAAACATGAAGAAACAGAAAATATGAACAGATTAATCAAAAGAATTGAAACTGAAAGTGTGGCAAACTCTATCCAACATTCAGAGAAGAGACAAAACTGACTCTTCTGAAACTCTTTCAGGAAATTAGAGGAAGGAACACTCCAAAACTCACCTAAAAGGCCACCATCACTCTGATACCAAACCAAATATCTCACACACAAAAAACAAAATTACATGTCAATATCACTGATGAACACAGATGCATAAATTCTCAACAAACTGCTAGCAAACATAATCCAACAATACATTACAAAGATAATGCATCATGATCAAGTGGATTTATCCCAGAAACATAGGGATTACTCAATACACACAAATCAGTCAATGTGATACACTGTATTCATAAGCTTAAGAATAAAAACCACATGATTATCTCGATAGATGCAAAACAAATTTTTGACAAAATTCAACACACTTTTATGATTAAGAAAAAAAAAAAAAAAAAAAACCTCTCCAGAAAGTGGGCTTAGAGGTAACCTGCCTCAAAATAATAAAGGCCATATAGGACAAACCTACAGATAACATACTCAGAGGTGAAAAGTGGAAAGCATTTTCAGTAAGATCAGGAACACAAGTATGTCCACTTTACCATGTTTATTCAACATAGTATCAGAAGTCCTGGCTACAGCTATCAAAGAAAAAGAAATAAAAGAAATTGAAATTGAAAGCTTCAATACTTTGGTCACCTGATGCGAAGGGCTGACTCATTTGAAAAGATCCTGATGCTGGGAAAGATTGAGGGCAGAAGGAGAAGGGGATGAGAGAGGATGAGATGGTTGGATGGCATCACTGACTCAACGGTCCTGAGTTTGAGCAAGCTCTGGGAGATGGTAAAGGACAGAGAAGCCTAGCATGCTACAGTCCACGGGGTTGCAAAGAGTCAGATATGACTGAATGACTGAACTGAACTGAAAGTGGAAAAGAAGTAAAATTCACTGTTTGCAGATGACACGGTACTATGCACAGAAAATCCTAAAAGATGCCACCAGATAACTACTAGAACTAATTTACTAGAATTTGATAAAGATGCAGGATACAAAATTACTGCACATAAATCTCTTGTATACATACCTATACACTAACAAAGAAAGATCACAAAGAGAAATTAAGGAAACAATTTCATTTACCACTACAAAAAAAGTAATAGAATACCTAGGAATAAGCCAATCTAAAAAGGTAAAAGACCTATACTGAGAAAACTACAAGATACTGATGAAAGAAATAAAAGATGACTCAGATAGAGAGATACACCATGTTTCTGGTGTATGGATTGAAAAAATCAATATTGTGAAAATGACTATATCACCAACCTACAGGTTCAATGAAATTCCTATTAAACTACCAATGGCATTTTTCACAGATCTATAACAAAAAATTTTACAATCTGTATGAAAACAAAAGAGATCACAAACAGCCAACACAACCTTGAGAAAGAAAAATGGAGCTGGAGGGATTGGGCTATACTACAGCTGACTTCAGGCTTGACTGACTTCAGACTATACTACAAAGCTACAGTCATCAAGACAGTGTGGTACTGACACAAAAGCAGACATACAGATCAATGGCACAGGATAGAAAGCCAAGAGATAAACACACCCACAGATGGTCATCTAATCTATGACAAAGGAAACAGGAATATACGACGACAGAAGGACAGTCTTTTCAATAACTGGCACTGGGAAAACTGAACAGCTACCTGCAAGAGAAAGAATCTGGAGCATACCCTAACACCATACACAAAAGAAAACTTAAAACAGATTAAAGACCTAAATGTACGGTCAAATACTATAAAACTTCTAGAGGGAACCATAGGGAGAACACACTCTGACCAAAATTGTGGCAATATCTTTTTCAATTCATCTCCTAAAATAATGAAAATAAAAACAAAAATAAATTAATCAGCCTAATTAAACTTCAAAGATTTTGCACAGCAAAGGGAACCATGAATAAAACAAAGAGAAGAATCTCAGGATGGGAAATGATATATGCAAATGAGGCAACTGACAATAGATTAATCTCCAAAATATACAAACTTCTCATGCAGATCATATAAAAAAAAAATTCCCATCAAAAAAAGAGTGGAAAACTTAAACAGATATTTCTCCAAAGAAGACCTTCAGATTGTTAAAAAGCACATAAAATGATGCTCAACATTTCTCATTATTAGAAAAATGCAAATCAAAACTACAATGAGGTATTACCTCATCCTGGTCAGAATGGTCATCATCAAAAAATCCACAAACAAACAAAAGAATAAAAAACAAAACAAAAATGAAAAACTAATAAAAGATTAAAAAAAACAACAAAAGAGTAAAAAATTTTTTTAATCCACAAATAATAAATGCTGGAAAGGATTCAGAGAACAGGGAACTTTCTTGCACTGTTGGTAGGAATGTAAATTGATATAGCCACAGTGGAGAATTGTATAGAGGTTTCTTAAAAATGAAAAATGTAACTACCATATGACCCAGTAATCTCACTATAGGGCATATATCTTGAGAAAACCATAATTTAAAAAAAAAAACATGTACTCCGATGTTCACCGTAACACTATTTACAATGGCCCAGACATGGAAACAAACTAGATGCCCATCAACTGCTGCTGTTGCTGCTAAGTCACTTCAGTCGTGTCCGACTCTGTGCGACCCCATAGACAGCAGCCTACCAGGTTCCCCATCCTTGAATTCTCCAGGCAAGAACACTGGAGTGGGTTGCCATTTCCTTCTCCAATGCATGAAAGTGAAAAGTGAAAGTGAAGTCACTCAGTCGTATTTGACTCTCAGCAACGCCATGGACTGCAGCCCACCAGGCTCCTCCATCCATGGGATTTTCCAGGCAAGAGTACTGGAGTGGGGTGCCATTGCCTTCTCCAAGATGCCCATCAACAGACAACTGTATAAAGAAGATGTGGTACACACACAATGGAATACTTACTACTCAGCCATGAAACTGACTCATTTGTAGAGATGTGGCTGTATCTTAAGTCTATCATACAGAGCGAAGCAAGTTAGAAAAACAAATACCGTATATTAACACATGTATGTGGAATATAGAAAAATGGTACAGATGAACCTACCTGCAGGGCAGGAACAGAAACACAGGACAGAAAGGACACGTGGCCACACAGGGGGAAGGGGAAGGTGGGATGAATTGGAGATTAGGTTCAATATAAATACACTACCATGTGTAAAACTGATAGATAGTGGGAACTTTCTGTATAGCACAGGGAGCTCAGCTCAGTGCTCTCTGATGACCTACCTGGATGGGATGGAGAGGGGGAAGTTCAAGAGGGAGGGAATACATCTGTAAATATAATGCTCAAAATTCTCCAAGCCAGGCTTCAGCAATATGTGAACCGTGAACTTCCTGATGTTCAAGCTGGTTTTAGAAAAGGCAGAGGAACCAGAGATCAAATTGCCAACATCCGCTGGATCATGGAAAAAGCAAGAGAGTTCCAGAAAAACATCTATTTCTGCTTTATTGACTATGCCAAAGCCTTTGACTGTGTGGATCACAATAAACTATGGAAAATTCTGAAGGAGATGGGAATACCAGACCACCTGATCTGCCTCTTAAGAAATCTGTATGCAGGTCAGGAAGCAACAGTTAGAACTGGTCATGGAACAACAGACTGGTTCCAAATAGGAAAAGGAGTACGTCAAGGCTGCATATTGTCACCATGTTTATTTAACTTATATGCAGAGTACATCATGAGAAATGCTGGACTGGAAGAAACACAAGTTGGAATCAAGATTGCCGGGAGAAATATCAATAACCTCCGATATGCAGATGACACGACTCTTATGGCAGAAAGTGAAGAGGGGCTAAAAAGCCTCTTGATGAAAGTGAAAGTGGAGAGTGAAAAGGTTGGCTTAAAGCTCAACATTCAGAAAACGAAGATCATGGCATCTGGTCCCATCACTGCATGGGAAATAGATGGGGAAACAGTGGAAACAGTGTCAGACTTTGTTTTTCTGGGCTCCAAAATCACTGCAGATGGTGACTGCAGCCATGAAATTAAAAGACGCTTACTCCTAGGAAGGAAAGTTATGACCAACCTAGATAGCATATTCAAAAGCAGAGACATTACTTTACCAACAAAGGTTCGCCTAGTCAAGGCTATGGTCTTTCCTGTGGTCATGTATGGATGTGAGAGCTGGACTGTGAAGAAGGCTGAGCGCCGAAGAATTGATGCTTTTGAACTGTGGTGTTGGAGAAGACTCTTGAGAGTCCCTTGGACTGCAAGAAGATCCAACCAGTCCATTCTGAAGGAGATCAATCCTGGAATTTCTTTAGAAGGAATGATGCTAAAGCTGAAACTCCAGTATTTTGGCCACCTCATGCGAAGAGTTGACTCATTGGAGAAGACTCTGATGCTGGGAGGGATTGAGGGCAGGAGGAGAAGGGGACGACAGAGGATGAGATGGCTGGATGGCATCACTGACTCGATGGATGCGAGTCTGAGTGACCTCCGGGAGCTGGTGATGGACAGGGAGGCCTGGCGTGGTGCAATTCATGGGGTCGCAAAGAGTCGGACACGACTGAGCGACTGATCTGATCTGAACACAACATTGAAAAGCAATTATACTCCAATTAAAAAGCAGAAGGGCGGAGGAGCTAAGATGGCGGACGAGTAAGACGGGGAGAATACTTTCTCCTCCACAAATCCATTAAAAGAACATTTGAATGCTGAATAAACTCTATAAAACAACTTCTGAATGCCGGCACTCTAAACTTGGCAATTTTAACAAAATGAAGAGACAAAAGAATACCCAGCAGCTAAAGGAACAGGATAGATGCCCACCAAACCAAACCAAAGAGGAAGAGATAGGGAATCTACCTGATAAAGAATTCCAAATAATGATAGCGAAATTAATTCAAAATCTCGAAATCAAAACGGAATCACAGTTAAAGAGTCTGGAGACAAGGAGTGAGAAGATGCAAGAAAGGTTTAACAAGGACCTAGAAGAAATAAAAAAGAGTCAACACATAATGAACAAGGCAATAAATGAGATCCAAAACACCCTGGAGGCAACAAATAGTAGAATAACAGAGGCAGAAGATAGGATTAGTGAATTACAAGATAGAATCCTAGAAATAAATGAATCAGACGAGAAAAAAGAAAAACGCATCAAAAGAAATGAGGACAATTTCAGAAACCTCCAGGATAACATCAAACGCTACAACATTCGAATCATAGGAGTTCCAGAAGAAGATAAAAAGAAAGATCATGTGGAAATACTGGAGGAGATAATAGTTGAAAACTTCCCTAAAATGGAGAAGGAAATTACCACTCAAGTTCAAGAAATCCAGAGAGTCCCTAACAGGATAAACCCAAGGCGAAACACCCCAAGACACATATTAATCAAATTAACAAAGATTAAATATAAAGAACAAATATTAAAAGCAGCTAGGGAAAAACATCAAATAACTCACAAGGGAATTCCCATAAGGATAACAGCTGATCTTTCAATAGAAACTCTCCAAGCCAGGAGGGAATGGCAAGACGTAATTAAAGTGATGAAAGAAAATAACTTACAGCCTAGATTATTGTATCCAGCAAGGATCTCATTCAAATATGAAGGAGAAATCAAAAGCTTCACAGATAAGAAAAAGTTGAGAGAATTTTGCACCACTAAACCATTTCTCCAACAAAAACTAAAGGACATTCTCTAGATAGGAATCACTAAAAGGGTGTATAAATTCGAACCCAAAACAATAAAGTAAATCTTATTTATCAATAATTGCTTTAAACGTTTATAGGCTGAATGCCCTAATCAACAAAGACTGGCCGAATCAATACAAAAACAAGACCCCTACATACCTTGTCTACAAGAGACAACCAAAAGACTAAAATGGGTCAAATGGATACAAAAACTAGACCCCTATATATGTTGTCTACGAGAGAACCACCTTAAAATACGGGATATATACTGACTGAAAATGAAGGCCTGGAAAAAGATTTTCTATGCAAATATGGACCATAAGAAAACAGGAGTAGCAATACTTATATCAGATAAAATTGACTTTAAAGATCCTGAAAAGGAGACAATGAAGGTTACACATAACGACTTAAAGGAACAATCCAAAAAGAAGTTATAACAATTATAAATATATATGCACCCAACATTGGAGCATTGATATATCTAAGACAAACACTAATTAATATGATAGAAGAAATATGCAGCAATACAATAATAGTGGGAGACTTTAATACCCCACTCATATAATCTGGCTGTAACAGACAAAGTAAAGAGCAAAACATATTCACTTATGAGCCTCAAAAAATTCAGTTCACTCAGGAGAGTTTAAAAAAAAAAAAAAAGACTTATTTGTTCACTCTGTAAAGGTTTATTGACTATTTTATGGGTTTGGTACTACTTTGGGTAGTAGGGAGGAAGAGGTGACAAATGTGATCCTGTCCTAAATAATATATTGTGGTAATATATTATTATTAAATACAAAATACCAAGATGTGCCTAAGATGAGGACACCCAAACTGGACTTTTTGTTTCCTGAACTTTTCATTTCGAGAACAAACCTCCTAATATAGGATGAATTCAACATGATTTTTTTAAAGTGTTCTTTGTGATTAAAAACAGAAAGCCATTGGTTAAGAAATTACATATACTCCTCCCCACCATCACTCCCCTTCTTTCTTCCCATTTCCCTCCCACCCTCATTGATCCTTTCCTTTGTCCATTTTCCCCTGCAAAAAAAAAAAAAAAAAAAAAAAAAAAAAAAAAGGCAGAAGGGCTTCCTTGGTGGCTCAGTGGTAAAGAATCTACCTGCCAATGAAGGAGACATGGGTTCGATTCTTAATCCAGAAAGATCTCACATAACACAGAGCAACTAAGCCCACGTGTCACACTGTTGAGTGTGTGTTCCAGAGCCTGGAAACGCAACTCCTGAGTCCACGTGCCACAACTACTGAAGCCCACACATCACGCCTGTGGTCCACAAGAGAAGCCACCACAACGAGAAGCCAGTGCACCACAACTAGAGAGGAGACCCTACTCTCAACTAGAAAAAAACCCACACACAGCAACAAAGACCCAGTATAGCCGAAAATAAAAAACTCAAATTATTAACAAGAAGGAAGCAGGAATGACAAGGTCTGTTTGATTGGCTTTTTGGCCTGAAATTCCCTATCTCTGGTGATAAGAATTTCTTTCTACCTCAAGATACAAGGACTGCATCTTTTATGAGATTTATTCCCTGCTTTCAGGAAGGCAGAGAGGAGAGCTCAACGTGTCCTTCTTGTATCAACTCTTTCTCAAGTAACTTTAACTCAAAATAATCAATATTGAATGAACTCCTGAGGTGGGGCTCAAAATGGTGGAAGAATAGGAAACAGTCAAACTCCCCTCACAGAAACACTGAAAATACATTTGTAAATACACCTACAAGTGGAACCATTCAGAGAAAGCTACTGAGCACTGACAGAAGACCTCGGACCTCCAAAAAGACAAGGAAAACCTCCATGCAACTGGGTAGGACAAAAGGAAAAAGAAGGAATCAGGCCTGCACCCCAAGGAGAGAACTGTGAAGGAAGAAAGGTTCCTGCACCTTGGAAAGGCTCCTCACTAGCGAAGAAATTAGACTGGATAGAGGGGGAGGTTCTGGAGCCTAAAAACAAGAGAGCAGCAAAAAGGCTTGTGGAAGGCACCGCCAGCCTATGCTCCTCAATGTGAGATGCTCCTCTGTCAGTAAGGATGGGGCTCAAGTGCTAAGTAAAGCTCAGACTCTGAAGCTCTGTCCCAGGGATAGGACAAAGGTTAGGTGCAGAAACAGCCTAAAGAGTTCAGGCCATGGCAACTGAGGGTGTACTAGGTAGAAGCCTGGGCTAACCAAAGAGGCAAGACACCCTCACTGGGAGAGGGAGGGAGAGAGAAGCGGGATCACCATAAAAGCTTCATTGCCTGTGAGCACTACCAGCAACAGGACTTCACCTACAGAAGCTCCTTGTGTAAGTGTGAATCACTGCCACTGCCATCCTGGGCTCCAGAGGCGGGCATGGCTACCTCTTTCAGGCCCACAGGCAGACACCAGGCCCTGCCCATGCGGAGCTGGAAGGGCACAGGCAGCTTACAACACTACAAACCCCATTGGATAACACAGAAGGGCTAGACTGAGCTACTGGAAATTCCACCAGCGGGCCCCAGGACCCGCCTCCACTGACCTAGAGGGGCACAGACACTCCAGCCACTGGTAGCTTCCCCAGAAGGCCTGGGACCCGCCTCCACTCGCCTAGAGGGGCACAGACACTCCAGCCACTGGGAGCTCCCCTAGAGGGCCTGAGACCCCCCTCCACTGAATAGAGGAGGAGAGACACTCCAGCCACTGGGAGCTCCCCGAGAGGTTCCGGGACCCGCCGCCACTGACCTAGAGGGGCACAGACACCTCAGCCACTGGGAGCTTCCCCAGAGGGCCTGGGACCCACCTCCACTGACCTAGAGGGGCACAGACACTCCAACCACTGGGAGCTTCCCCAGAGGGCCTAGGACCCACCCCCACTGACCTAGAGGGGCACAGACACCTCAGCCACTGGGAGCTCCTCCAGAGGGCCAGGGACCCGCCTCCACTGACCTAGAGGGAAACAGACATTCCAGCCACTGGGAGCTCCCCCAGAGGGCCAGGGACCCATCTCCACTGACCTAGAGGGGCACAGACACCTCAGCCACTGGGAGCTCCCCCAGAGGGTCAGGGACCCGCCTCCACTGACCTAGAGGGGAACAGACATTCCAGCCACTGGGAGCTTCCCCAGAGGGCCTGGGACCCATCTCCACTGACCTAGAGGGGCACAGACACCTCAGCCACTGGGAGCTCCCCCAGAGGGCCAGGGACCCGTCTCCACTGACCTAGAGGGGCACAGACATTCCAGCCACTGGGAGCTTCCCCAGAGGTCCAGGGACCCGCCTCCACTGACCTAGAGGGGCACAGACACTCCAGCCACTGGGAGCTCCCCTAGAGGGCCCAGGACCTGCCCAGGCTGTCCCGGGACGGCACAGACAGCTCCCCAACCAGAGGTCCTGCCAGCAAGGCACAGAACCTACCCCTCTGATGCAGAAAAGCACAGAGAGATCCAGCCACTAGCATTTTCACCAGATGCCCTAGGATTCACCCTGCTGACCTGAAAGGGTGTGGCCAGCTTTCAAAACAAAAATTTCCACAGGCAAGTCACAGGATCTACCCCTGCTGGGCTGGAGGGGCACAAACAGCTTTACCTTCGAGGAATTCTTCTGGCGGTGGGGGGCACAGGATCAACCCCACCTGACTCAGAGGGGCATGATATAGCCACTAGAATTCCACCAGCAGGCCCCATGACCTGCCCAGGCTGTCCTGTGATGATGCATGAAGCTTCCACATGGGAAACGTCAGTGGTTGCTGACACCCACCCAACTGTCCCAGGAGTGTATAGACAGATCTCTCTACTACGTAATCCGTCATTGGGTACCAGGACCTGCCCCTCTGTCCTGGTATGGCATGGATAGCTTTCAAAACTGGGAAATCCATCAGTGGATGTCAGAACCCACTCTGCCGTCCTGGGAGGGCAGGGATATTTCCTGCTACTAGGAAGTCCACCAGTGGGTGCTGGGACCTGCCTTACTGTCCCAGGAGGGTGCAGGTAACTAGCTTCCACTAGGAAATCCATTATCAGGACCAAGAGTTGCCCTGTTGTCTGGGGAGCACACAGAAAATCCTCATTACTAGGAAATTTTCAAGTGGGTCCCTCACTATCACAGAAGGGCACAGATAGCACAACCCCCAACCCCACCAAACACACATACACACACACACACACACACACACACACACACACACACACACACACTAGGAAATTTACCCAGAGGAGGGGCTGAAAACCACAGCTAAGCCCCAGGAAGTGAAGTCACTCAGTTGTGTGCAACTCTTTGTACACTGGACTGTGGCCCACCAGGCTCCTCCATCCATGAAATTTTTCAGGCAAGAGTACTGGAGTAGGTTGCCATTTCCTGTTTCAGTGGAAACCCCAGGAGCTATATAACTGAAAAAGATGAGTTGAAACCTCTCCTCAAGGCTGAGCAAACTGGGAAGTTACACCTCCACTGACAGCTTCCTAAATTCAGCCCCTGTGAAACATCCAAAAGAACAAGTACTTTGCAACTGGGATGGGCTATAGTAGCTGTGAACTCTGTGGACGGGTACATGTGAAGATAGGGACAAACCAGAGTTTGAGCTGCCTCCACAGCTCACACAGTGTGACCAGCTGAATGACTGCTGCAGCACTGATAACTAACTTCAGTGGACCCATGCTGGAGGACATGTGAAAACAACACCTGAAGAGTCACCAGGGCCATTTGCAGGCATACTTATCATTAAGGTGGGACCCAGAGCAGCACCCACAAGAGTACAAGTTGTGAGCACACAAAACAGCTGAAAGGGGACACAACAGAGTACAACAGGTGAATAGCTCCAAAAGAGTAAAACTCAGAGGCTTCCCTACAAATGGGAGTGCTCTAATCCTGCCTACATCACAGAGCAGATCAGAATCACAGCTAGGAAACAGATTTCAGAAATTCCACTTTAAAAACTAGGGAGGAGACCTCGCCTGCAACAAGGCAGTGACAGCGACAGAGCAAACAGGAGGGCCCACTCAATACTGAGGGCAGGCTCCAATTACTACAGTTCAGTTCAGTTCAGTTGCTCAGTCATGTCTGACTCTTCGCGACCCCATTGACTGCAGCACACCAAGCTTCCCTGTCCATCACCAATTCCTGGAGCTTACTCAAACTCATGTCCATTGAGTTGGTGATGCCATCCAACCATCTCATCCTCTGTCATGCCCTTCTCCTCCTGCCTTCAATACTTCCCAGCATCAGGGTCTTTTCCAATGAGTCAGTTCTTCCCATCAAGAGGCCAAAGAACTGGAGTTTCAGCTTCCACATCAGTCCTTCCAATGAATATTCAGGACTGATTTCCTTTAGGATTGACCACTTTGACCTCTGTGAAGTGCAAGGGACTCTCAAGAGTCTTCTCCAACACCACAGTTCAAAAGCATCAATTCTTTGGTGCTCAGCTTTCTTTCTGATCCAATTCTTACATCTATTCACGACTATGGGAAAACCATAGTTTTGACTACATGGACTTTTGTTGGCAAAGTAATGTCTCTGCTTTTTAATATGCTGTCTAGGTTGGTCATAGCTTTTCCTCCAAGGAACAAGCATCTTTTAATTTCGTGGCTGCAGTCACCATCAGCAGTGATTTTGGAGCCCCCCAAAATAAAGTCTGTCACTGTTTCCATTGTTCCCCCATCTATTTGCCATGAAGTGATGGGACTGGATGCCATGATCTCAGTTTTCTGAATGTTGAATTTTAAGTCAACTTTTTCACTTTCCTCTTTCACATTCATAGAGAGGCTCTTTAGTTCTTCAATTTCTGCCATAAGGGTGCTGTCATCTGCATATGTGAGGTTATCTATATTTCTCCCAGCAGTCTTAATTCCAGCTTATGCTTCAGCTAGTCTGGCATTTTGTATGATGTATTCTGCATGTAAGTTAAATAAACAGGGTGACAATATACAGCCTTGATACACTCACTTCACAATCTGGAACCAGTCTGTTGTTCCATGTCCAGTTCTAACTGTTGCTTCCTGACCTGCATACAGATTTCTCAAGAGGCAGGTAGGATGGTCTGGTATTCCAATCTCTTGAAGAATTTTCCAGTTTGTTGTGATCCACACAAAGGCTTTGCCGTAGTTAACAAAGCAGAAGTAGATGTTCTTCTGGAACTCTTGCCTTTTCAATGATCCAATAGATGTTGGCAATTTGATCTCTAGTTCCTCTGCATTTTCTAAAACCAGCTTAAACATGTGGAAGTTCACAGTTCACCTACTACTGAAGCCTGCCTTGGAGAATTTTGAATGTTACTTTGCTAGCATGTGAGATGACTGCAATTGTGCAGTAGTTTGAACATTCTTTGGCATTGCCTTTCTTTGGGACTGGAATGAAAACTGACCTTTTCCAGTCCTGTGGCCATTGCTGAGTTTTCCAAATTTGCTGGCATGTTGACTAAAGCAATTTCACAGCATCATCTTTTAGGATTTGAAATAGCTCAACTGGAATTCTATCACCTCCACTAGCTTTGTTCATAGCAATGCTTCCTAAGGTCTACTGACTTCAAATTCCAAGATGTCTGGCTCTAGGTGAGTGATCATACCATCGTGGTTATCTGGGTCATGAAGATCTTTTTTGTATAGTTCTTTTGTGTGTTCTTGCCCACCTCTTCTTAATATCAGCTGTTTCTGCTAGGTCCATACCATTTCTGTCCTTTATTGAGCTCATCTTTGCATGAAATGTTCCCCTGGTATCTCTAATTTTCTTGAAGTGATCTCTAGTCTTTCCCATTCTATTGTTTTCCTCTATTTCTTTGCAGGGATCATGAGGAAGGCTTTCTTATCTCTCCATGCTATTCTTTGGAATTCTGCATTCAAATGGGTATATTTTTCCTTTTCTTCTTTGGCTTTCCCTTCTCTTCTTTGCTCAGCTATTTGTAAGCCCTAGTCAGACAACCATTGTGCCTTTTTGCGTTTCTTTTTCTTGGGGATGATCTTGATCACTGCCTTCTGTATGTTACAAACCTCCATCCATAGTTCTTCAGGCACTCTGTCTATCAAATCTAATCCCTTAAATATACTTGTCACTTCCACTGTATCAATGTAAGGGATTTGATTTACATCATACCTGAATGGCCTAGTGGTTTTTCCATACTTTCTTTAAGTCTGAATTTTGCAATAAGGAATTCATGATCTGAGCCACAGTCAGGACCCAGTCTTGTTTTGGCTGACTGTACAAAGCTCCTCCATCTTTGGCTGCAAAGAATATAATCAATCTGATTTCAGTACTGACCATCTGGTGATGTCCATGTGTAGAGTCTTCTTTTGTGTTGTTGGAAGAGCGTGTTTGTTATGACCAGTGCATTCTCTTGGCAAAAGTCTATTAGCCTTTTACCTGCTTCATTTTGTACTCCAAGGCCAAATTTGCTTGTTACTCCAGATATCTCTTGACTTCCTCCTTTTGCATTCCAGTCCCCTATAATGAAAAGGGCATCTTTTTGGGTGTTAGTTCTAGAAAGTCTTGTAGGTCTTCATAGAACCATTCAACTTCAGCTTCCTCAGCATTAGCAGTTTGGGCATAGACTTGGATTACTGTGATATTGAATGGTTTGCCTTGGAAATGAACAGAGATCATTCTGTTATTTCCAAGGCAAGTCAAACTCAGATCAAGAATATAAAGGCATAAGCCTCTGGAGAAACCACACCCACCAGGAAAAACTCCAGAAGCAAGAAGAACTGCCACTGGAAACTTGCAGAAAGGAGACAACAAACAGTATGCTGGAAAAAAGGAGATGACAACGAAATATGATGACATGAAGTAGCAAAATAGAAATATCTAAGAACAACTAAATGAAGAAGCGATAAGCAATCTATCTGAAAAATAATTCACAGTAATGAAAGGGAAGGTGGTCCAAGATCTTGGAAATAGAATGAAGGCAAGGATCAAGAAGATACAAGGAAATTTTAACCTAAAGACTAAACAGAAATAAATAAGACAATAACCTAATTGAAAATATGCTAGAAGGAATCAATTGCAGAATAACTAAGGCAGAACAGATGAGTAACCCAGAAGACAGAATACTGGAAATCTCTGGCACAAAACAGAATACAGAAAAGAGAATGAAAAGAAGATACTCTCAAGAGACCTTTGAAACCACATTACATGTACCAAAATTCAAATTAAATAGGTCCCAACAGAGAAGAAAAAGAGAAAGGACCTGAGAAAATATCTGAAGATACAGTCAAAAAATTCCGACATGGGAAAGGAAACACTCACCCAAGTCCAGGAAATGTAAAGAGTCCCATACAGCATAAACCCAAGAAGCAACACAAGACACATATTAATCAAACTAACAAAAATTAAATACAAAGTAAAAAATGGTTAAAAGCAACAAATAACATATAAGGGAATCCCCATAAGGTTATCAGCTGATTTTTCAGGAGAAATTCTGCAGGTAACAAGAGACTGACAGGACATATCTAAAGTGATGAAAGGAAAAAATCTACAACAAAGAATACTCTACCTAGCAACAGTCTCATTCACATTCAATAAATCAAAAGCTTTATAGATAAGCAAAAGCTAAGAGAATAAAGCCCCACCAAACCCACTTTACAACAACTGCTAAAGGAACTTCTCTAGGCAAGGAACATAAGAGAACAAATGAGGAAGGGGAAAAAAAAGACTTACAAAAACAAATTCAAAACAATTAAGGAAATGGCAAGAGAAACGTACATATCAAAAATTAACTTAAAGGTAAATGGATTAAATACTCCAACCAAAAGACACAGCTGAATGGACACAAAAATAAAATCTGTATATAACCTGTCTAAAAAAGACACACTTCAGACCTATAGACATACAAATGGAAAGTGAGGGAATGGCAAAAGGTAATTCGTGCAAATGGAAATCAAAATAAAACTGGAGTGAGAATAATGATATCAGACAAAATAGACTGTGAAATGAAGAGTGTTTACATGAGATAAGGAAAGACAGTATATAATGATCAAGGGATCAATCCAGGAAGAAGATATAACAACTGTAAATATTTATGCATCTAACACCTTAATACATAAGGCAAATGCTAACAGCCATAAAAGAGGAAATCAACAGTAACACAATAATAGTGGGGGGCATTGATCTCCCAGTTACATTAATGAACAGATCATCCAGACTGAAAATTAATATGGAAACAAAAAGCTTTAAATGACATATTAGACCAGATAGTTTTAATTGATACTTATAGGATATTCTATCCAAAAGCAGCAGAATATACTTTTTCTTCTCAAGTGCACATGGAACATTCTCCAGGATAGACCATAGCTTGGGTCACAAATCAAGCCTTGCTAAAATTAAGAAAACTAAAATCATATCAAGCATCCTTTCCAACCTCAATGCTATAAAATTAGAAATCAATTACAGGAGGGAAGAAACTGTACAACACACGAACACATAGATGCTAAACAATGTGCTACTGCATAGCCAATGGATCACAGAAGAAACAAAAGATGAAATCAAAAAACCTAGAAACAAATGACAACAAAAGCATGAGTAGTCAAAATCTATATAATGCAACAAAAGCAGTTCTAAGAAGAAACTTTATAGCAATACAATCTCACCTAAAGGAAGAAGAAAAAAATCTCAAACAACCTAAACTTATACTTGATGCTACAAGAGAAAGAACAAACAAAACCCACAGTTAGTAGAAAGAAATCATAAAGATTAGAACAAAAATTACTGAAATAGAAACAAAGAAAAGAACAGCAAAGAACAAAGAAATAAAAAGCCAGGATCTTTGAGAAGATAGATAAAACTGATAAACCTTCATTGAGACTCATCAAGAAAAAAAGTGAGAGGACTCAAATCAGTAAAATTAGAAATGAGAAATGAAGTTACAGCTGACTCTGTAGAAATACAAAGAATACTACAACAACTGCAAGGCAATAAAATGGACAACATGGAAGAAATGGACAGATTTTTAAAAAGGTACAACCATCCAAGACTGAATCAGGAAGAAATAGAATTATAAACAGAAGATTCACAAGTAATGAAATTGAAACTGTGATTTAAAATCTTCCAACAAATAAAAGCCCAGGACCAGATGGTTTCACAGTGAATTCTATGCAACATTTAGAAAAGAGTAAACACTTATTGATCTCAAATTTTCTGAAAAAAATTGAAGAGGAAGGAACACTCCCAACCTCATTCTACAAGACCACCATCACCCTGATAAAAGAAAAAGATATTAATAGAATTACAAAGGAAAATTACAGGTCAGTATCATTGATGAATACAGACACAAAAATCCTCAACAAAATACTAGCAAACAGAATCCAAAAACACATTAAAAGCAACATATGCCATGATCAAGTAGGATATATCCCAGGGATGTAAGAATTCTTCAATATACACAAATCAACCAGGGGGATATACTACATCAACAAATTGAGGAATAAAAACCCTATGATCATCTGAATAAATGAAGAAAAAAATTTTGACAAAATTCAACATTCACTTATGATAAAAATTCTCCAGAAAGTGTGCACAGAGGGAATCTACCTCAACATTATAAAGGTCATGTATGATAAATTCACAGCAAACATCATTCTCAATGGTGAAAAACTAAAATCATTTCTTCTAAGGTCAGGAACAATACAATGATGTTCCCTCTCTACACTATTACTGAAAATAGTGTTGGATGTCCTAGCCACAGCAATCAGAGAAGAAAAAGAAATAAAAGGAATTCAAATTGGAAAAAAAGAAGCAACACTCACTGTTTGCAGATGTTATATACTATACATAGAATATCCTAAAGATATTACTAGAAACCTACAAGAGTTAATCAGTGAATCTGGTAAACCTATAGGATACAAAACTGACACACAGAAATCTCTTGCACTCCTATACATTAACAATGAAAGATCAGAAAGAGAAATTAAGAAAAGTATCCCATTTACCACTACAATAAAGTGAATATAATACTACAAATAAACCTACCTACGGAGGCAAAAGGCCTGCACTCAGAAAACTATAAGGTATTGATGAAATAAATCAAAAAGGACACAAACAGATGGAATAATATATGATGGTCTTTGAACAGAAGTATCAATATTGTGAAAATGACTATACTACCCAAAGCAATCTACAGATTCAATGCAATCTCTATCAAATTACCAATGACATTTTCCACAAAATTAGAATGAAAACTTTTACAATTTGTATGGAAACACAAATAACTCCAAATAGCCAAAGCAATCTTGAAAAAGAAAAATGGAGCTGGAAGAATCTGACTGCAGTCTATACTACAAAGCTACAGTCATCAAGACAAGACAATACTGGCACAAAGACAGAAATACAGATCAGTGAAACAGGATAGAAAGCCTAAAGGTAAACCCCCACACCTACAGTCACCAAATCTATGACAAAGGAGGCAAGAATATACAATAGAGAAAAGACAGTCTCTTTAATAAGTGTTATTGAGAAAACTGGACAGCTACATATAAAAGAATGAAATTAGAATACTCCCAAACACTACACATAAAAATAAACTAAAAATGGATCAAAGACCTAAATGTGAGGTTGAACACTATAAAACTCTAAGAGGAAAACGCAGGTAGAATACTCCTTGACATAAACTGCAGCAGGGTCTTTTATGATCCATCTCCAACAGAAACAAAAATCAAAACAAAAACAAACAAGTGGGATCTAATTAAATTTCAAAGCTTTTACACAGTAAAGGAAACCATAAACAAAACAAAGAGAACCCTCAGAATGGGAGAAAATATTTGCAAACAAAGCAACTGACAAAGGCTTAATTAATCTCCAACATATACAAACTTTTCATGTAGCACAATATCAAAAAAATAAACTCAATGAATAAATGGGTGAAAGATCTAAATAGATATTTCTCCAAAGATACAAAGATGGTCAAAAAGCACTTGAAAAGATGCTCAATGTCTCTTATTATTAGAGAAATGCAAATTCAAACTACTACCTCACACCAGTCAATGGCCATCATCAAAAAAATCTACAAACAAAAAATGCTGGAGTATGGATAAAAGGAAACCTACAGTGTTGGTGGGAATGTAAATTGATACAGTCACTATGGAAAACAGTATGGAGGTTCCTTAAAAAAAAATAAAAAACAAAACTACCATATGACACAGCAATCCCTCTCCTGGACATATATCATCAGAAAACCATAATTAAAAAGCACACAGGTACCCCAATATTCACTGAAGCACTATTTACAACAGTTAGGACATGTAAATAACCTAAATGTCCAATGACAGATGAATGGATAAAGAAGATGTGGTACTTATATGCAATGGATGGACTATTACTCAGCCTTAAAAAGGAATGAAATAGTGCCATTTGCAGAGATGCAGACAGACCTAGAGACCATCATAGGTGAAATAAGTCAAAAGAGAAAAATATCACTTATATGTGGAATCTCCTGAAGAAGGAAATGGCAACCCACTTCGGAATTCTTGCCTGGAGAATTCCATGGACAGAGGAGCCTGGCAGGCTACAGTCCACGGGGTCACAAAGAGTTGGACACAACTGTGCAACTATCACTCATATGTGGAATCTATAAAGATGGTACAGATGAGCTTATTTGCAAAGCAGAAACAGAGATACAAGTGTAGAGAACAAACAGTGGATACCAAGGAGGAAGGGAGGGCTGGATGAATTGGGAGAGTGGGATTGACATATATACACTTACATGTGTAAGAACAAATAACTAAGGAGAACCTATTGTATAGCATAGGGAACTTTACTCAATCCTCTGTGGCAACATTTTCTTCCCATTTTTTTCTAAATGGGAAGAAAATCTTAAAAAAGAGCAGATATATATATACACATATAATTGATTCACTGCGCTGTACAGCAAAAAATAACACAACAATGTAATGCAATTATACTTTAATAAAAAACAAAATAAAGAAAAAATCACATCATAAAGCAGTTATATTCTAATAAAAATTCATTAAAAATATTAATAATCAATATGCAATTGAGGCCCATACCCCTTAGTCCCAATAACAGTAATAATAAAATATTTTTAACAAGAGAATTCATGAATTTCATATTTAAAAATCAAAAATATCAATTTGCAGTAGCATCTATCAAGAAATTAAACCCAACAAGTATTTTGTGAACATTTACTATGAATAAGAAAATCTGTTACAACACAGAAGGAAATCAAAACATAATAAGGGGGTAAAACAGGGGTGAATAGGGTATCAGCTTATTAAAAATATAACTTTTATAAACAAACAAAAAAAAATCATGAATAAGGCATGGTCCCTGTCTTCTCTCTGAGATAAATATATATCAAATAATTACAGTAAATTCATTGGTATGTGTGTGCATTCTAAGTCACTTCTGTCATGTTCAACTCATTGCAACCCTATGCACTGTAGTCCACCAAGTTCCTCTGTCCATGGGATCCTCCAGGCAAGAATACTGGAGTGAGTTACCATGCCCTCTGCCAGGGAATCTTGCACGAAGTATTTAATATTGACTATATCTGAAGTCTGCTTTTTATAAGTCAAAAATTAAGAGGCTGAGCATATGCTTCTAAAATTAAAAGCTGAATTGTTATAGACAAAATACAATCAAGTAAATCTGGGCTACATCCTCATTTTTCTCAGAAGACAGAATAATATGAAAATAGCAATAAACTCAGTACCAAGAGACCTAGATTTTAGTCTTATTGTTATTACTAAACAGTTGTAAGATCTTAAACAAGTCATTAATGCCTTTAAACTTTGTCTATCTGTAAAATAAGGCAGTTGATTTAAATTATTTTTTAAATTTTTTCTCAAAAGGTTCTATAAGAGAAAGCCAAAAAATGAAGAGGGAAAAATTCTATTTGATGAACAAAAATACAGATATTTAAAGCAAGAATTTTTACTAAGTACATGGTAACAAAGTCTTCTAACGAAAATTCAGAGTAACTAACCCTATATTAGAATTAGAAAGAAAAGCTGGGTTCTAGTACTACTCACATGACTATAGGCAAATAACTTGACCAATTTCAGTCTTAGTTTCCTGAAAATTAGATATTAACTATATCAACTGGGACACCTACTTTGCTACCCTCGCATGGCTGTTATTGAAAATAAGCTAATATAAAAATGTGTCATGTAAACTTAAAAATTGTACAAATGTTCCCATTACTAAAATATGACTGAAGACAATTTTGTATGGACAATGAAAACATGCTTACTTTTCCACTTAATTTTCTCTAAGGAAAAAAATATCAAGAGTAACATTAATTATTGTGTACGTGGCACTTCAATCATCACACACACAAAAATCTGTTGATAAAATCTTCCCAAAACATTTCATCGTAAGGACAATTAGTTGACATCATCATTATCATTTACTATGTTCTAGATACTGTGATAAAAGATTTTTCTCATTTAATTCTCACAATAACCATGTACGACAGGAAATACCATTATTTCCGGCTACATTTAAACTGGGCTCAGAGAGGTCAGGAAACATTCCCCAAATCACAGAACGAGTAAGTGGAAATGCCAAAATTCTAATCTCAAGAAGTCAAACTCCAAAGTCCGAGTCCTTTAATATAAACACCAGCTCTACATACATTCTTAGTATTACTCTTATAATATTAATACTTTCAGGTGTCTTATAGTTTCAACTCTACCACTAATCTAAACAGAATGACTACACTATTTGCATGTGCAAAAAAAAAAACCCTGCAGATCATTTTTTAAAGCTTAATTTCAACTCTGGGATATGAATGTCTGACAGACATTTGGAGCTTTCTGTCATTCTTCCTCCTAAATAAATATGAGAGGGAAATGGTGAGAGCATGATGTGAAAGGGAACAGAGACAGGCCCTCTAAAACCTTTGTGTAAGGTCATTTTTCTCCTATGGCCTTTGATTCTGCTGGATCAGCCAGCTGAAAGATACTACTCAGGGTAGAATTTTGTGTCTTCAATCAGTGAAGAAGCTGCTGACTACATATACTCAAGGACAGGATTTAGCAATTCTAAGTCTTTCCTATATATGAACTTATTGACTGTCCTCTGAAAACAGGAGGAAAGAAAGGTAAGCATAGGGAAACCTATATCCTTAATGAACTTATTGACTGTCCTCTGAAAACAGGTATTGGTAAAGAAAGGCTTTAATCAGTCCTACATAATGGTTCACTGAGAAAACCTATGATCCTTAAATTCTTAAATTTCTAAAACTCAGTATTTCAGACACCTTTATATGACTATAGCTATTATTATATAGCCCAGCAGAGACATTTCTGCCCATGATGAAAGGCAATAAAGAAAAGGCTATAATTACTAATAATATCAGTACAAAATAAAAGGAACCTATAAGGTGGCTCCAGGGACATCTCTCATAAAATATAAAGGAACATGATAAATGGCCAAAATAAAAATACACTGTGTATAATGAGAAAGAGAACATTCTGTTGAGAAAGCACTAAGATGAAAAGATAAAAATTTATAATATTACTATGTGTATACTTGGTTAACTGTAATTAATTAAACTTTTCACTGAGTTGTCAATGTAACACTTAATTGGCATATAAGTATTTTTTAAATTATGTGTGATTATATAGCTTAAGTATTTTCTGTCCATCTGCTGCAAAGTAACAGCACTATCCTAAGGTCAACACAAATTTATAAATGGTGGCAAAGTAAAAACTTCTGTAGATATGAAATCACATATTTAATATTTATACATTATTTTCATGGAACTTCACAACCTTAACACTTTATACATTTTGTAAAGGGCTTCCCAGGTGGCACAGTGGTAAAGAACCCGCTTGCCAATGCAGGAGGCAAAAGAAAGGCGAGTTCAATCCCTGGGTTGGAAAGATTCCCGGAAGAAATGGCAACCTACTCCAGTATTCTTACCTGGAAAATTCCATGGACAGAGAAGCCTGCAGGCTATAGACCATGGGGTCACAAAAGGATCGGACACAACTGAGCATGCATACATCACACATAGAATGTAACAAACCAAAGCAAAATTATATCTTTACAGAACCATGCTTGGCATTAGTCCATCCAAAATATAAACTCAAATATAAAAATGTTATTGAGTATAAAAATATTTGATCAATCTGCTACCATATTCAAGGTAAAATAATCTTGCCAAGTACTTGTAATTTAAATAAGGTCTTAAAAGACTGCAAATGTTTTATCATTGCTTTCCTATATGTAAACTAAACCTTTAGTAATAATCCATAGATGTTCACAATAGAAAACTACAAATTTCACATCAAAAAATCAATATATATCATTGTTTTGCAAATATATAAACAGACACAGATGTTTTCAGACTTGATCAAAACTATAGCATCAAGCAGAAGTATTTAAATAAGTAATGATAAAATTCAGATTTAATACATCTCAAAATCTGATTTGGATTGTTATTCATTTTTGGAATTCATAATACATCTTGCCAATCTACTAGCAGACTCAGGTCATTCCCTTATAAAGCAAAATATAAAGATACCTTTAGTGACTGCTGATACATTACAGTCTTCTGGTGGAAGACCTGTCCCACCATCCTTCCAGTATGGATTCAATTCTCTTTCCAGCAGTCTGGACTGGAATAAAACATTTTTAGAGGTTACAATTTTAAAATAACTCCACTATAAAATATATTAATAAATTAAAAATCTGAGACTCAGTTAACAATTGCAACCTTAGGGAAATATTAAAACACTTTTTTTTTTCCCAATTAACTTATTTAATTGGAGGCTAATTATTTTACAATATTGTAGTGGTTTTTGACATACATTGACATGAACCAGCCATGGGTATATATGTGTACCTCATCCTGAACCCCTCTTCCATCTCCCTCCCCATCCCCATCCCATCACTCAGGGTCATCCCAGTGCACCGGCTCTGAGTGCCCTGTCTCATGCATTGAACCTGGACTGGCGATCTATTTGACATACGGTAATATACATGTTTCAATGCTATTCTCTCAAATCATCCCACCCTCACCTTCTCCCAGAGTAACGGAAATAAAAGCAAAATTAAACAAATGGGACCTAATTAAACTTAAAAGCTTTTCTACAATGAAGAAAACTATAAGCAAAGTGAAAAGACAGCCTTCAGGATGGGAGAAAATAATAGTGAACGAAGCAACTGATAAAACACTCTTAAGACACACTTCTTCCAACTTGGAGGAAATAATGTCTAAATTAACATTCACTCAATGTATTTACTGAATGCCTACCATGAATTAGAACTGTGTTAGATGCAGAAGATAAAACAGTCAATACCGCTAACTCAGCCCTTGCTAGCTTATAAGATAGTGAGGAATATAGATAATATACAAGTAATTGACAAGTGCTTTGAAGACAGAAGTACAGAGTGCTAAAACCATATACAATTCAAATTCCTCTCATACTGACAAATCAAAGACTTCCTAGAGGAAGTAAAATGAGGAGTATTAAACCTAAGAATGAGTAAGAATTAGCCAGTTTCTTTTGTGGGTACTGAGAGCATTAAGGTGCACCAAGGACAAGAATAAAAGCATGTTCATAAAACCCTAGAGGAAAGGAAAAGCACTGCAGTTTTAGGAAAGAAAGTAATTCAGACTTAAATAAAACTTTAGAAGCATGAATGAGTAGCAACAAGAGATTAAGTTGCACAATAATCAGAGGCTAGGTCACAGGAGCCACTTGAAACAGCTATTGGAGCTTTATGCTGGGGCAATGGTGAGTCATAAACATGATCAGCTTTGTATTATACAAAGAGCAAACTGGTTTCAGAGTGGACAAAAGACTGGAGAAGAGCAACATGAGAGGTAGGAAACCAGTCAGAAAACTGTGGCAGTAATCAGGAAAGAGATGATAACAACCTAGTAACAACGCGGGAGTCTACCGTGTTCCAAGCGCTATGCCAGGCACTGGTGGCGGTGGTAGTAGTGAGTCATGACCAACTCTTGCAACCCCATGACTGTAGCCTGCCAGGCTCCTGTGCCCATGGGATTCTCCAGGAAAGAATTCTAGAATGAGTTGCCATTTCCTTCTCCAGGGGATCTTTCTGACCCAGGGATAAAACCCACATCTCCTGTACTGCAGGTAGACTCTTTACCACTGAGTCATGAGGGATGCTAGGCACTGAGGCTATAATTAACAAGCCAGGCATAGTTCTTACCATCAAATAAATCATGGCCTTGAGAAAGGAGAAAGACAGCAATATTAATATAGATGAGCACTATAAAATTAAAGGCTACTACAGAAACATATACTAGGGGTATCCAATTTGACTTAGGGGGTCAGAAAATGCTTCTTAGAACTAAAAATTGCAATTACTCGAAATAATAAAGGCAATTAGATAGAAAAGAATGCAAGGAATTAAATGTTAGTTTCTAGTAATATGAACCAACCTTTGAAAACAAAAATGTTTGGTGAAAAAAAATTTTTTAAGCATTTGAAACATATTCATGAGCTGACAAAAAAGTACAGAATCTTCAATGAACAAAATTTAAGTTAGGGACTTTTCTGCAGTTCCGTGGTTAAGATACCACGTTTCCACTGCAGAGGAAGCAGGTTCAATCCCTTGTTTGAGAACTAAGATCTCACACGTTGGAAGCCAAAAAATAGAAAAAAATAAAAAACAAAAAATTTTAGTCAAAGGTTAACTTGGAGGGATAAACAAAATAGTATGATTTGACTTCTTATAGTGTATACAAAAAGATTCTGTCACCTCCTTTTTTAGTCTACTATAACATGCCATAGTATCTACAATCAAGAAATTCCTTCCAGTGCTCTTAGATACTCAAAGAGATACACATCAGCTACTCAACAGGATAACAAAGACTAAAATTACATACTGAGGTGGACAATGGACAACAAGTAATACAAATTATGAAATACTACCTGAAAGCATAAAAAAGACACACGACTGAGTATATAAAGAACTACTATCAGTAAGAAAAAAACAACCCCAGAACAAAAATTAACAGAAAACAGAAATAGGCAGCTCATACTATGAGAAATCTAAATGACAGAAGAAAACAATGAAGAGATCTCTCCTAGTAATCAGAGGAATGCATATTAATGCACAAAATACAATTTCTTACACATTAATCAGCATGACAAAAATTAAGTATGACAATACAGACACTAAGTATGGTAACGAAACATACATTGTTCAGGGACAATACACAGATACTATGTCTTTGCAAGTGTCTGTAAAGAAAATAGGTGCATACTTCATAACTTAGAAATTTCACTTCTAAATATGTACTATGGAAAGCACTGCTTGTAATAGTTTGTAAGAGTGAAAAACAACAAAAGTGTAATGGAAATTTACAAAACGGCAGAGTTAGATTATGAAAGACTAGAGTGAGTAAAAGGAATGACATGGAAATAAATAATCAACAGAATCAATCTCTAAAATAAAATGTTGGTCATATCATTTGCAAATAATATTTCTGACAATGGGTTAATATCTAAAATATACAAACAATTCTTACAACTCAATAACAAAAAGTAAACCACTCAATTAAAATACAGTCAGAAGACTTGAATAGACATTTTTCCAAATGTCTATGTGTGCCAAAACACAGCTAGCACACACGCACAAGACAAAATGCTCAACATCGCTAATCACTGTGGAACTGCAAATCAAAACCACAATGAGATGTCACTTCACACCTGTTAAAATGGCTATCATCAGTTCAGTTCACTTCAGTCGCTCAGTCGTGTCCGACTCTTTGCAGCCCCATGAATTGCAACACGCCAGGCCTCACTGTCCATTGCCAACTCTCGGAGTTCACTCAGACTCACGTCCATCGAGTCGGTGATGCCATCCAGCCATCTCATCTTCTGTCGTCCCCTTCTCCTCTGGCCCCCAATCCCTCCCAGCATCAGAGTCTTTTCCAATGAGTCAACTCTTCGCATAAGGTGGCCAAAGTACTGGAGTTTCAGCTTTAGCATCATTCCTTCCAAAGAAAATCCAGGACTGATCTCCTTCAGAATGGACTGGTTGGATCTCCTCGCAGTCCAAGGGACTCTCAAGAGTCTTCTCCAACACCACAGTTCAAAAGCATCAATACTTTGGCACTCAGCCTTCTTCACAGTCCAACTCTCGCATCCATACATGACCACAGGAAAAACCATAGCCTTGACTAGACAAACCTTTGTTGGCAAAGTAATGTCTCCGCTTTATAATATGCTATTTAGGTTGGTCATAACTTTCCTTCCAAGGAGTAAGCGTCTTTTGATTTCATGGCTGCAGTCACCATCTGCAGTGATTTTGGAGCCCAGAAAAATAAAGTCTGACACTGTTTCCACTGTTTCCCCATCTATTTCCCATGAAGTGATGGGACCAGATGCCATGATCTTCATTTTCTGAATGTTGAGCTTTAAGCCAACTTTTTCACTTTCCTCTTTCACTTTCATCAAGAGGCTTTTTATCTCCTCTTCACTTTCTCAAAAAGACCACAAAAGACCTCTGTGTTGGTGATGCAGAGAAAAAAGAATCCTAGTACATTCTAGGCAAGAATGTAAATTGAGACAGCCACTATGGAATACAGTATGAATGTTCCTCAAAAAAAATAAAAACAAAATTTCTATATGATCCAGAAATTCATTCCTGGGTATATATTCAAAGAAAATGAAAGACTAATTCAAAAAGACATATGTACTCCAATGTTCATATCAGAATTGTTCACTACAACCAAAATATTGAAGAAACCTAAGTATCCATCAATAGACGAATGGATAAACAAGTTGTGATACACATACACATACTGGAATATTACTCAACCATACGAAAAGGATGAAATTCTGCCATTTGCAAAAACATGGACGAACCTACAGGGTACCATGCTTAGTGAAATAAGCCAAGACAGAGAAAGACAAACACTGCAGTTATTACTTATGTGTGAAATAAATGAATAACAGAAACAGACTCACAGAACAAACTAGTGTCATCAGTTAAGGAAAGGTAATGTCAAGGGGTTCAACAGAGGTAGGGAATTAAGATGTACAAACTACTATGTACAGAATAAACTACAAGGACATATTGTACAGCACAGGGAAGTACAGCCACTGTTTTATAAACTATAAAAATACTGAATCACAATGCTGCACACCTGCAACTAATATTGAATATAAACCACACTTCAATAAAAAATAAAATTAAATTAAAAGCACAATAAAGCTTTTAAATACCAATTACAAAAATAAAAAAATAAAAATGCTAGCCATCATCTGAAGAAACAAACTAGAGACTAACATGATGTGCCAGGCACAACATACTCAAACTGATCTGTGGAAGTTTGAAAACTGGCTAGTCTCACTCATTAGTCTAGATGATTTACTTCTGAACAATAATCTGAATTTTTACCTCAGCAAAAATCAAAAACTACTACAGGTTATCAAAAATCAGGACTAAATCCAGGTATTTACAAGGCAGCAAAATTAATTCATAGGTAAAAGAATATTAAATATTCTTCCCTTTCAAATGTATAAAAGGAATAAAGCAGCACATATAGTTTTCTAAAAAGCTTATAATCTCATAAGGGAAGTAAAATAAGACTATTAAATTAGAGCACTTTATAGAAAACTACAAGTATTGTAAAGTAAAGGAACAAATAAAGTACTATGGAAACATAAAGGAAGAAGAGATTTATTTCAATCAAGAGAAATAGTAAGAATTTCATCATATATATCAAGTCAAGCCTTGAAGGATAAACAAGATGCAACCATACAGAGATAGAGAGCATGTACTTAGAAAAATCCAGATGAACAAAAATTCCAAGACAGGAATTTGCAGAAAAACACAAAGTAATTAACTATTTTGGTTGAAGTGCAAATCACCCAAAAGAAAAGAGTCCAATCTGTTTGGACTCCATTTGCAGGCAGCATTTTGAGGTCTTTAAAAAAGAACAATAAATATAGCTCTTTTCAATCTAGGCTCTGAGCAAGGTAAGAAACACAGACTCACTCACACACACACACACACACACACACACACACACACACACAAGAAGAAAAAATAAAAGACAAAAATCATCTTTACTGTTAATGAAGGCTAAAGTGCAATTTTTCTTTCAGTGGGCACTAAATGCATCTGTTAACTGAACCCCACAATGAGGCAGACTTTCCCAGGTGTAGAATGTGCTGAACTAACCCCTACATCATCTTATTCGTCACACACTCTCTGCAGTCTGTTCCATAAGAAGGAAAGGCAGGGCTAAGCCAAGCATGCCCAGTTCATTCTTTGCAAATTTTCTAATAGAAAAAGTAATTCATATCCTCAAGCACAGAATGAGAAAGGAGGGTAGAGCATGAAACACCACTAGCAGAGCTTCATCTGCGGAAAAGGAAATATTAGAAATGGCAAAGACACATTCTCATTAACTTGAATCACTGAAGACTTCTAAACAGAGTAATAAGACCATGACAGAAGCTGCATTCTAAAAAAGTTAATCTGACATCAGTTGCAAGGCTGCTGAAAAAAAAAAAAAAAGAGGTTATTGTAACTGCCCAGGCAAGAGTAAACTAGGGCCTGAACCACAATAATATTTAACCTTGTATGTTTCTTAGTTTCAGGGGCTTTCCTCAGTCACTACACATACTAACTCAGCTCCAGCAGAGAGGACATAAATGAGGCAGAGAGGAAAAGACATACAACTAACAACTGGCATTCAAACTGGAGGAGCAGGAACAGGAGTGGAAACGATGACAAGGTGCAAAAGACAAAAACTACATTATCAAAGGAGCAGATCAACAGATGCTAACTTACCTGAATCAGAGAAGTTTATATATAAGAATTTGTAAAAAAAAGATTATATTAATTAGAAAGCCTGTAATTCAGTGCTGCTGCTGCTACTGCTAAGTCACTTCAGTCGTGTCGGACTCTGTGCGACCACATAGACGGCAGCCCACCAGGCTCCCCCATCCCTGGGATTCTCCAGGCAAGAACTCTGCAGTGGGATGCCATTTCCTTCTCCAATGCATGAAAGTAAAAAGTGAAAGTGAAGTCACTCAGTCGTGTCCAACTCTTAGCGACCCCATGGACTGCAGCCTACCAGACTCATCCGTCCGTGGATTTTCCAGGCAAGAGTACTGGAGTGGGTTGCCATTGCCTTCTCCAAATTCAGTGCTAGAAAGTTGATAAGCATGACAAAGTACTACAGTTTCTTAGAAAAGGAAAGGTTTTCTGTAATAGTAATTCTAAGAAAAACTAATCACTATTTCGATCTACTTAAAAATACTGAAGAGTTTACTACATTCTATTGATATAGAGAACAGGCTCGAATACATGCAAAACCTAAGATCCTAAGCCACTGATACCCTAACAGACCAGAGTGTTCATGCCTACAAAAAAGCAGAGAATGATTTCATTCATTTCATTTCATTTCAGAAGCAAGTATGTAACAGCAATGGGTAAAATCAACTTCCTGACTTCATACAACTCCTCTCTCTTGCTCTACTACCCCTGGATATCTCCCTATGCTACTTTCCCCTTGAGTCCCAACTTCTTCAGGTCTAACTCAGAGACGAAACAGAAATAAAGGTGTTCCAAATATGCCTGGCCCCGAAGTTCCAAATGGGCAGCTCCTTAATTATAAAGCCAATACAGATTACCACACCAACATTTTCCAAATTAAAACAGAACTGAGGGGGGAAAAAACAAAACAAAACAAAACAAATTGATCATAGGACTTCATGATCACTCCTTCATAGTTTTCCTTTATTTGTGCCTCTATGCGGCATTCAAGGTAAATTCCTTTTTAAACCTTTTTATTTTGTATTAGAGTACAGCCGATTTACAAACAATGCTGTGACAGTTTCAGGTGAACACCAGAGGGACTCAGCCATACACACACATGTATCCATTCTCGCCCAAACTCCCCTCCCACCCAGGCTACCATACAACACTGAGCAGAGTTCCGTGTGCTATACGGTAGCTCTCAAGGTAAATTCTTAAAGACTATTTTCTTGTTCCTGTTATCTAATACTGTTTTCAGCTATATTGTTTGTTGTTTGACCATTTACAAGTTTTCTAATTTCAACTCTCATATTTGTCATTTCTACAAGCTTGTACTGGCTCTGTCTCAAATCCATGTTATTTTTTATCCCATATTCATATTTCCTATTCCTACTGTTACTATATAAAGCTATTAAATATTCCAAAAGATAAAAGGTTTTAGATCAGATATGGGTCTGATTCTGTTTAGTTTTTTTATTGGTATATTTCTTTTCTAAAAAATCAATGAATTGGAGGATAATTACTTTACAATATTGTGATGGCATCTGTCATACATCAACATGAATCAACCACAGGTATACATGTGTTTCCCCCAGCCTTAACCCCCCCTCCCACCTCCCTCCGCACCCCATCCCTCTGGGTTGTCCCAGAGCACCACTGGCACTGAGTATGCTGCTTCGTGCATCAAACTTGCACTGGTCATCTATTTTACATAACGGTAATGTACATGTTTTAATGCTATTCTCTCACATCATCCCACCCTCGCCTTCTGCCACTAAGTCCAAAATCTGTGTCTCCTTTGCTGCCCTGCATGTAGGATCATCGGTCGATGCTGCTGCTGCTACGTCACTTCAGTCGTGTCCAACTCTGTGCAACCCCATAGACGGCAGCCCACCAGGCTCCCCCATCCCTGGGATTCTCCAGGCAAGAACACTGGAGTGGGCTGCTATTTCCTTCTCCAATGCATGAAAGCGAAAAGTGAAAGTGAAGTCGCTCAGTCATGTCCGAATCTTAGCAATCTCATGGACTGCAGCCTACCAGGCTCCTCCATCCATGGGATTTTCCAGGCAAGAGTACTGGAGTGGGTTGACATTGCCTTCTCTGAGGATCATCAGTACGGTCTTCTAAATTCCGCATACATGCATTAACATACAGTATATGTCTTTCTCTTTCTGACTTATTTCACTCTGTATAAATAGGCTCCAGGTTCATCCACCTCATTAGAACTGACTCAAATGTGCTCCTTTTTATAGCTGAGTTCAAAGGTCCGTCTAGTCAAGGCTATGATTTTTACAGTGGTCATGTATGGATGTGAGAGTTGGACTGTGAAGAAAGCTGAGCACCAAAGAATTGATGCTGTTGAACTACGGTGTTGGAGAAGACTCTTGAGAGTCCCTTGGACTGCAAGGAGATCCAACCAGTCCATCCTAAAGGAGATCGGTCCTGGGTGTTCTTTGGAAGGAATGATGCTAAAGCTGAAACTCCAGTACTTTGGCCATCTCATGCGAAGAGTTGACTCATTGGAAAAGACTCTGATACTGGGAGGGATTGGGGGCAGGAGGAGAAAGGGACGACAGAAGTTGAGAAGGCTGGATGGCATCACCGACTCGATGGACGTGAGTTTGAGTGAACTCCAGGAATTGGTGATGGACAGGGAGGCCTGGCGTGCTGCGATTCATGGGGTCGCAAAGAGTTGGACATGACTGAGCAACTGAACTGAACCGAATATTCCATTGTGTATATGTACCACAACTTCCTTATCCATTCATCTGTTGTTTATTGTTTCAAGTGAATCTCATTTACGGACCATCATTACATTTTCATGTATTTTATGATTTTAGCTTATGACCTTCAATGCCATAGAACTTGTTTCTGAGAGACTTGTGAGGCCTAAGTTTACAGTGTCATTCCCTAGAAAGGACCGACAGTTACTTTTGCCAATCACTTCAAGGCACTACTAACTCAAGAATACTTTAAATTCTCACCTCAAAGATTTTCAGACCACACATATAACACGGTTCAAGCCCTAAACCCTTATAAATCAAAGCTGTAAGCCAAATTCTATACTTAGCCATATATGCCCTAGATTTATAAATACAACATACATTTATACTTATTTCTGGCAAAAAAATTTTTTAAGAACTTATATCAAATTTCATAGTTGTTCTCACTGATTTTATTAAATACCACAAAAAATAATATCTTACAAGTAAAACTGCATTTATATACATGTGTATCACTCAAAGGCAACTTAGAAAGGTAAAGTATTTTAAATATTCTCTTACCTGTTCAAGTGCCTGGGTTTTTTCTTGCTGTGTTTTCCTTGCAGCTTCCTTTTCAGCTTTGAGTGACGATGACGACACAGTTTTGACAGACATAAAATCAACAGTCATCCATTCATCCCTCTATTAAGAAAAAGAAGTCACTTCAATATATTGATTAGAACAACACTAAACATTTAGTAATAAATTTTAGAGGTCCTAGGGGCATTCAAACTTGGATTAAAGCCACATGGCTGTATAATTTCTTAGGAAGTTTCTTAGTCTCTGAAAGCCATAACTCTCCCCTGCAAAAATGGGTAAAAACACCTATATTTCAGGAATGCTGTAAGGAGTTAACAAGAAACTGACTTAAGGCATCTAGCTCAATGCCTGATACAAAACAGGTACTCAGACATTAGTTCTTCCCATCTTTCTTTCTTCACTGTTGCTAACAATATAAAAATAACACTCTTCTTTGGCATATGAACTACAACCCAAAACTTGTGAACTATTCAACTAAGAGCATTGCTAATAAAATTTTGGCATGCAGTGAAGGGAAAAACTGTGACTTAACTCCACTAACTATAGAAAGGTCAGATAGATATAACAGTACCAAGCTTCAAGTACATAAGGGGAGAAGTACCACTTCCCTATCAACAATCAGAAGCAGAAAACCCTGAGAGACTAGAATAAGGATAAATGCTAACTTTCCCACAGGAGAAGAAATGAAGTTCAAAAGCTCAGCAGATTACATCATTGCTAAATTACTTGTAAAAGTTATACTGTTTACAAAGTCTAATTTTTCTACTGAAGAAATTACACTGATCTTTCATCTTAACATTCACCTACTCTTGTAAGTTCACACTTGATTAAAATCAGGTGGCTTACCTGAATAATCTGATTATCTTCTTTTTCTAACTTTTCATCTTTAATCTTCCAGGCCTTTTCCTTAACAGGAGTCTGGGAGGGAACAGCCTCAACCCACTCATCTTCAGAGCTCTAAGAATATTTACCATATAAGTAAAATTCTCAAATTTACATACTTTCATATAAAAACTCTATGTAGTTGCACTCTTTCATTTTTTCTCATCCCTAAAATACCAACCTTATTGGGGTTTCCAGTCTTTGCCCACTATACATTTTAATCTCTAAATATTCTTCTTGGGAAATTAAATCCATTCTCATGGCTTAAACTACCACCAATTATGCTGACATCTTTCTAATTATATACCCAAAGTTTCAATGATTTAAACAACTGCCTACAATATTTAAATGCCATGCTGAACTCAATAAGAAGAAAAAGTAAACCCAGCATATACTTCTACAATACTTGTGCCTCTTCCTATATATTTGAATTAAGCATCACTACCCACCCACTTCCCCAAGTCAGAAGTTTCAGGATCATCTTGCCCCTGCCATCTAAACCTACTACTGTACTTCCAAAAGATTTCCAAACTATACCATACAGTGAACATCAAATGACTATCATGGGATCCACCTCCATCCCTGGCCAGAGCAGACTGTTGGAGGTTGTTACCTAAACCAATTGATTTCAATCTTAGCCACTCTCCACAAATCTGAAATGGTTTACTCTATAACCAAGGAGAACTGGAAAGACACTGGCAGAGACCATTTCTACCATGAGGCATAGAATTCAGCAAAAATTTATCAGTATCAAGAAAAACAAAAACAGAACTAAGAGGGGAAGAAAAGGAAGACAGCAAGAAGACTCATAAAAGCATTTGTGACTCGAGGTCCAGGAATTTCCTAAAGCCCACCTGCACTGCTGTATGCCCTATGAGACTCTGGTACTTTAATAGTGATGAAAGTGAAAGAGGAGAATGAGAAAGTTAGCTTAAAACTCAACATTCAAAAAACTAAGATCATGGCATCTGGTCCCATCACTTTATGAAAAATACATGGGAAAAAATGGAAACAGTGACAAACTTTATTTTGGGGGACTCCAAAATCACTGCAAATGGTGACTGAAGCCATGAAATTAAAAGGTACTGTCTCCTTGGAAGAAAAGTTATGACCAACTTAGAAAGCATATTCAAAAGCAGAGACATTACTTTGCCAAAAAATGTCCATCTAGTCAAAGGTATGGTTTTTCCAGTAGTCATGTAGGGATGTGAGAGCTAGACTATAAAGAAAGCCGATTGCTGAAAAATTGATGCTTTTGAGCAGTGGTGTTGGGACTCTTGAGAGTCCCTTGGACGGCAAGGAGATCCAACCAGGACATCCTAAAGGAAATCAGTCCTGAATAATCATTGGAAGGGCTGATGTTGAAGCTGAAGCTCCAATACTTCGGCCACCTGATGCAAAGAACTGACTCACTGGAAAAAACCCTGATGCTGAGCAAGATTGAAGGCAGGAGAAGGGGACAACAGAGGATGGGATGTTTGAATGGCATCATGGATTTGATGGACATGAGTTTGAGCAAACTCCAGGAGTTGGTGATGGACAGGGAAGCCTGGCATGCTGCAGTCCATGGGGTCACAAAGAGTCGGACACAAATGAGCAACTGAAGTGACCCGAAATCAATTTAAATTTGGTTTCTGTTACCTACAACCAATAGTTCCAACTAATATATACTCTTTCCTCCCCATCCTTAAAGCAACAGCCCTAGATCAGATCTGTTTATTTCTCATCTGGAAAAACCAAATTAGTCTCCATAACCTCTGTGTTTCCTGCTCCCTTTCATTCTCCAACTCCCACTCTAAATAAATTTAGAATAATATAAAGGGCACCTCTGGTCACAGTACTACTCTTCTCTGACTACCTGTCATAAAGACTACTTTTACTCTTGTTTCTGACCAATAGAATTCAATAATATTTAAAGAAGTAACATACCTCACTTCCTGGAAAGTAAAGGCTTAATCAAGTCTCCAATACGGTGGAAATGAAAGTATTGTGTAGGACATTCTGGAAGTTAAGAAAAAGAGGGCATCCTCTCTTCTATTATGTAATCTAAGAGGCACTTTTTAAAGACAACAGCATGACAAAACTAAAGCCTTGGTCCCAGAAAGCCACACTACCATTAAGTTGTTTACCTTATTTCTTTTACATGAAAGAAAAGTTAACTAGTTTTCAGTTCAGTTCAGTCACTCAGCCGGTCTGACTCTTTGCGACCCCATGAATCACAGCACGCCAGGCCTCCCTGTCCATCACCAACTCCCGGAGTTAACCCAGATTCACATCTATCAAGTCAGTGATGCCATCCAGCCATCTCATCCTCTGTGGTCCCCTTTTCCTCCTGCCCCCAATCCCTCCCAGCATCAGACTCTTTTCAAATGAGTCAACTCTTCGCATGAGGTGGCCAAAGTACTGGAGTTTTGGCTTTAGCATCATTCCTTCTAAAGAAATCCCAGGGCTGATCTCCTTCAGAATGGACTGGTTGGATCTCCTTGCAGTTCAAGGGACTCTCAAGAGTCTTCTCCAACACCACAGTTCAAAAGCATCAATTCTTCTGTGCTCAGATATCTTCACAGTCCAACTCTCACATCCATACAAGACCACAGGAAAAACCATAGCCTTGACTAGACGAACCTTTGTTGGCAAAGTTATGTCTCTGCCTTTGAATATGCTATCTAGGTTGGTCATAACTTTCCTTCTAAGGAGTAAGCGTCTTTTAATTTCATGACTGCAGTCACCATCTGCAGTGATTTTGGAGCCCAGGAAAATAAAGTCTGACACTGTATCCACTGTTTCTCCATCTATTTCCCATGAAGTGATGACTACTTTTACATTCTATATATTTTATATTAACCAACGGCTATTCTGAAGTTCTCTAATAAATACAAATAAATCTAATTTCATGATACATTTACTACTGCATAAATCAAACCTCATAGTTTACAAAATCCTATCAACCACTACAGTTTCATCTATTCTGTTTTATATAAGACAGAGGAACCAGAGATCAAATTGCCAACATCCACTAGATCATCAAAAAAGCAAGAGAGTTCCAGAAAAACATCTATTTCTGCTTTATTGACTATGCCAAAGCTTTGACTATGTGGATCATAAGAAACTGTGGAAAATTCTGAAGGAGATGGGAATACCAGACCACTGGAGGGATTGAGGGCAGGAGGAGAAGGGGACGACAGAGGATGAGATGGCTGGATGGCATCACTGACTCAATGAATGTGGGTCTGAGTGACCTCCGAGAGCTGGTGATGGATAGGGAGGCCTGGCGTGCTGCAGTTCATGGGGTCGCAAAGAGTCGGACACGACTGAGCGACTGATCTGATCTGATCTGATCTGACCTGCCTCTTTAGAAACCTGTATGCAGATCAGGAAGCAACAGTTAGACCTGGACATGGAACAACAGACTGGTTCCAAATAGGAAAAGGAGTATGTCAAGGCTGTATATTGTCACCCTGTTTATTTAACTTATATGCAGAGTACATCATGAGAAACGCTGGACTGGAAGAAACACAAGCTGGAATCAAGATTGCCGGGAGAAATATCAATAACCTCAGATATGCACATGACACCACCCTTATGGCAGAAAGTGAAGAGGAACTAAAAAGCCTCTTGATGAAAGTGAAAGTGGAGAGTGAAAAGGTTGGCTTAAAGCTCAACATTCAGAAAATGAAGATCATGGCATCTGGTCCCATCACTACATGGGAAATAGATGGGGAAACAGTGGAAACAGTGTCAGACTTTCTTTTCTGGGCTCCAAAATCACTGCAGATGGTGACTGCAGCCATGAAATTAAAAGACGCTTACTCCTTGGAAGGAAAGTTATGACCAACCTAGATAGCATATTCAAAAGCAGAGACATTACTTTGCCAACAAAGGTTCGTCTAGTCAAGGCTATGGTTTTTCCAGTGGTCATGTATGGATGTGAGAGCTGGACTGTGAAGAAGGGTGAACGCTTAAGAATTGATGCTTTTGAACTGTGGTGTTGGAGAAGACTCTTGAGAGTCCCTTGGTCTGCAAGGAGATCCAACCAGTCCATTCTGAAGGAGATTAGCCCTGGGATTTCTTTGGAAGGAATGATGCTGAGGCTGAAGCTCCAGTACTTTGGCCACCTCATGCGAAGAGTTGACTCACTGGAGAAGACTCTGATGCTGGGATGGATTGGGGGCAGGAGGAGAAGGGGACGACAGAGGATGAGATGGCTGGATGGCATCACTGACTCGATGGATGTGAGTCTGAGTGAACTCTGGGAGTTGGTGATGGACAGGGAGGCCTGGCGTGCTGCGATTCATGGGGTCACAAAGAGTCGGACACAACTGAGCGACTGATATGATTTGATGTTATATATATTTAACTTATATGCAGAGTACATCATGAGAAATGCTGGACTGGAAGAAACACAAGTTGGAATCAAGATTGCCAGGAGAAATATCAATAACCTCCGATATGCAGATGACACCACTCTTATGGCAGAAAGTGAAGAGGAACTAAAAAGCCTCTTGATGAAAGTGAAAGTGGAGAGTGAAAAGGTTGGCTTAAAGCTCAACATTCAGAAAACAAAGATCATGGCATCTGGTCCCATCACTGCATGGGAAATAGATGGGGAAACAGTGGAAACAGTGTCAGACTTTGTTTTTCTGGGCTCCAAAATCACTGCAGATGGTGACTGCAGCCATGAAATTAAAAGACGCTTGCTCCTTGGAAGGAAAGTTATGACCAACCTAGATAGCATATTCAAAAGCAAAGACATTACTTTACCAACAAAGGTTCGCCTAGTCAAGGCTATGGTCTTTCCTGTGGTCATGTATGGATGTGAGAGCTGGACTGTGAAGAAGGCTGAGCGCCGAAGAATTGATGCTTTTGAACTGTGGTGTTGGAGAAGACTCTTGAAAGTCCCTTGGACTGCAAGGAGATCCAACCAGTCCATTCTGAAGGAGATCAATCCTGGAATTTCTTTAGAAGGAATGATGCTAAAGCTGAAACTCCAGTATTTTGGCCACCTCATGCGAAGAGTTGACTCATTGGAGAAGACTCTGATGCTGGGAGGAATTGAGGGCAGGAGGAGAAGGGGACGACAGAGGATGAGATGGCTGGATGGCATCACTGACTCGATGGATGCGAGTCTGAGTGACCTCCGGGAGCTGGTGATGGACAGGGAGGCCTGGCGTGCTGCGGTTCATGGGGTCGCAAAGAGTCGGACACGACTGAGCTACTGATCTGATCTGATCTGATGCACATAAAATTCATAAAATTTATATATGTAAAATATAGGCTTTACATGTAATGTGTGTATGTATATATATATATAAATATGTATATTTCTCAAGGTACTTGAGGACTTCTGCATTGGTCATGAAAAAATAAATGTCACATCAGATTAGAAATATACAGAAATGAAAATAAAAGTAGAAAAGAAACAACTGTTTCTAGACATTGACTCTCAGTTGTGCAGGACTATGATCACTGAGAAAAGAGAAACAAGTGAATGTTACAATTACACTCTACTGGTTCTTGCCTGCTGGCACTTTCTAGACAAGGCACAAGGAAAGGTAATTCAAGTACAGTAGGAGAATCTCACTGAGTTAAAAGAAATAGAATATTAACTTCATGATGACTGAGACAGAGTATCCATGAAAAGGAACCTACACAGGGAAAGAGTTCCAGAAAACTATATGAGACCCCTGCAGTCTTTAACTCAATAACAAACCAATAACAAACCAAAACACAAAGAATAACTACCATGTAAGAAACAATTATTAGAATAACTACCATGTAAGGAATAATTATGCTATTTCCGGCAGAAAATGGTAAAGAATCCATCTGTCAATGCAGGAGGTCTGAGAGATGCATGTTCGATCCCTAGGAAGATCCTCTGAGGTAGGAAATGGCAACCTGCTCCAGTATTCATACCTGGAAAATTCCATAGACAGAGAAGCCTGATGAGCTACAGTCCATGGAGCTGCAAAGAGTCAGATACAACTGAACACACACACACATAAGCAGAGAGATCTCTGGAGCTCACAAACTGCCAGAAGATCAGCAGAGAAACCACAAAACTAGAATTAAAATAGACTGGGAAAAAAAACCTAGAAAAAAAAACTGAAAAAAAAAAACCCTCATGGCTCAGCTGGTAAAGAATCCTGCAAAGCAGGAGACAGGTGGGTTGGGAAGGTCCCCTGGAGAAGAGAACGGCTACCCTCCAGTATTCTGACCTGTACAATTCCATGGACCATGTAAAAAAAAAAAAAAAAAAAAAAGAATGCTTAAAAACAATCACCAAATGAAGCTAAAAGAAAGAAGAGAAAAGGGAATAAAAACAAATGGGACAAATAGGAAAGGGACTGGCAAGAAGAGAAACTCAAACATATCTATAATTATATTAAACATAAATAATCTCAGCACTATCTAATAGGATCTTTCTATATCTAAACCACCCAATATGGTAGCCACTAATCTAGCCATAGAGACTTCCCTGGTGGCTCAGACAGTAAAGCGTCTGCCTACAATGCAGGAGACCTGGGTTCAATCCCTGGGTCAGGAAGACCCTCTGGCGAAGGAAATGGCAACCCACTCCAGTACTCTTGCCTGGAAAATTCCATGGATGGAAGAGCCTGGTAGGCTACAGATGTGGAGTCGCAAAGAGTCAGACATGACTGAGTGACTTCACCTTACCTTAAGCTAGCCATATGTGTCTATGAACACAAAAAAAATCTGGCTAGTGAGACTAAAGAAATGATCTTTCAACCTGACAACTTCAATAAATTTTGATTAAAAATTTAAAACTCAATGTGGCTATCATATTATATAGTGGAGAAAATTTTCTAATTTAAAAGAAAGAAATTGATCAGCTAAATAAAAAGGCAAGCCTTAAATATAGACTGTCCACAAGAAATACACTTTCAATGTAAAATAAAGATACATTAAAACTAAAAAAAATTTTAAAAAGATACACCATGAAAGCAAAAATAGTAACACAACTAAAAAGGCTTTATTAACATGAGACAGAAGTAGGCCTTAAAGAAGAATATTACCAGAAATAAAGAGGAACATTTCATGATATTATAATCATCAATTCACCAACAAGATAAAACTATCCTAAATGTGTATTTACCTAACAATACTTCAAAACACATGAAGTAAAACTGACAAAATCCAAAGAAGAAAAAGACAAATTTACAACACAGAGATTTTACACTATGAATAAACTTTCTCCCAAGCTGACATTCACAGAACACTACAACTATCACCACCACCTGAATATACATACGTTTCAATTACACAAGAAATTTTCACCAAGATAGAGCATAGGCTAAGCCATAAACTCAGCCTCATAATATTTTTTAAAAAACTATCAATTATACATAGTATGTTTTATGACAACAACTGAATTAAATTTGAAGCCAGAAACAAAATCGAAATGGGTTAAATCCATAAATTACTGGAAAAATTTAAAACTTATATATAGTCTGTAAGTTTAAAAAATAACAAAGTTAATTAGAAAATATTTTGAAAAGGATGACGATGAAAATATAACACCAAAATCAGTTACATGGAGATAAAACAGTGCTAGGAGAAAAATCTGTAGATTATAAATACTCAATTAGAAAATAAGAAAGGTTTAGAATGAAAGACCTATGTACCCACTTCAGGAAGTTAGAAAAGGAAATACAAAATATATAATAGGAAAGAAATGGAAATAGAAAGACAATGGAATCAACAGAATGTACACAAATGGAAAAATCAATGAAACTAAAAGGCGATTCTTTGAAAAAGATGATTAATAAAATTGATAAGCCTAAAACTATACTGACCAAGGAAACAAAGAGAAAATAGAAATAGCTAAAATCAGGAATGAAAGGAGGGAACATAAATTCAACAATTTAGATGACATAAACAAATTCCTTGCAAATCTAAATTACCATAACTCAAGAATAAAGAGAAAACATTTAATACAGATTTTAACAGAATTAAATTTGCACTTTAAGCGTCCCACAAAGAAAACACTAGGCCCCAACAGTCTGACTAGTAAGCTTTAACAATCATATAAGGAAGAAACCACTCCAATCTTAATACAAACTTTTCTACAAACAGAAGAAAAGGGAATTTTTTTCTAATTCATATATGAGGTCAGGATTACCCTTAACACTAAAACCCAATATCCCTCATAAACACTGATGCAAAACTTCTCAACCAACTGGAGGCAAATCAAATCATAAAAAAAATATTCAGTAAAATTGACATGTAAATATATATAAATAAAATATTTTATAAAGAAAAATGACCAGTGTTATCCCAGGAATTCACCTTCTTGTTACATTAAAAAAATTAACCTATGTAATTCTTCATGTTAACAGAGTAAAAGAGAAAAATCATGATTACATTAATAGATGTGTAAAAGTAATTTGACAAAATCCAATGCTTATTCAATACACCAACTCTTAGAAAAAAAATTAAAATAGAGAAGAATTTACTTAGTGGCCACAAGATTGGAAAAGGTCAGTTTTCATCCCAATCCCAAAGAAAGGCAATGCCAAGGAGTGCTCAAACTACCGAACAATTGCACTCATCTCACACGCTAGTAAAGTAACGCTCAAAATTCTCCAAGCCAGGCTTCAGCAATATGTGAACCGTGAACTTCCTGATGTTCAAGCTGGTTTTAGAAAAGGCAGAGGAACCAGAGATCAAATTGCCAACATCCGCTGGATCATGGAAAAAGCAAGAGAGTTCCAGAAAAACATCTATTTCTGCTTTATTGACTATGCCAAAGCCTTTGACTGTGTGGATCACAATAAACTATGGAAAATTCTGAAAGAGATGGGAATACCAGACCACCTGATCTGCCTCTTAAGAAATCTGTATGCAGGTCAGGAAGCAACAGTTAGAACTGGTCATGGAACAACAGACTGGTTCCAAATAGGAAAAGGAGTACGTCAAGGCTGCATATTGTCACCATGTTTATTTAACTTATATGCAGAGTACATCATGAGAAATGCTGGACTGGAAGAAACAGAAGTTGGAATCAAGACTGCTGGGAGAAATATCAATAACCTCAGATATGCAGATGACACCACCCTTATGGCAGAAAGTGAAGAGGAACTAAAAAGCCTCTTGATGAAAGTGAAAGTGGAGAGTGAAAAGGTTGGCTTAAAGCTCAACATTCAGAAAACGAAGATCATGGCATCTGGTCCCATCACTGCATGGGAAATAGATGGAGAAACAGTGGAAACAGTGTCAGACTTTGTTTTTCTGGGCTCCAGAATCACTGCAGATGGTGACTGCAGCCATGAAATTAAAAGACGCTTACTCCTTGGAAGGAAAGTTATGACCAACCTAGATAGCATATTCAAAAGCAGAGACATTACTTTACCAACAAAGGTTCGCCTAGTCAAGGCTATGGTCTTTCCTGTGGTCATGTATGGATGTGAGAGCTGGACTGTGAAGAAGGCTGAGCACCGAAGAATTGATGCTTTTGAACTGTGGTGTTGGAGAAGACTCTTGAGAGTCCCTTGGACTGCAAGAAGATCCAACCAGTCCATTCTGAAGGAGATCAATCCTGGAATTTCTTTAGAAGGAATGATGCTAAAGCTGAAACTCCAGTATTTTGGCCACCTCATGCGAAGAGTTGACTCATTGGAGAAGACTCTGATGCTGGGAGGGATTGAGGGCAGGAGGAGAAGGGGACGACAGAGGATGAGATGGCTGGATGGCATCACTGACTCGATGGATGCGAGTCTGAGTGACCTCCGGGAGCTGGTGATGGACAGGGAGGCCTGGCGTGCTGTGGTTCATGGGGTCGCAAAGAGTCGGACACGACTGAGCGACTGATCTGATCTGATCTGAAAAGGGCATACATGAAAAGCCCACAGCTAATATCACGCTTTCAGGTAAAAGATACTTTCCACTTAAGGAACAGGTAAGGAGGTTCAGCCTCATCACTTCTATTGAACACTATACTGAAGTCCTAGCTAGTGAAATAAAATATTAACAAATGAGGTAAAAGACATAGAGATTGGAAAGGGAAAAAAAGTGTCTTTACTCACACATAACAGAATCATATACTAAGAAATCAACCAAAAAAAGCTAACACTAGTACTTGTGAATTTAGGAAGGTGACAAGATACAGGCAAATATGCAAGAATCTACTGTAAAGACATATGCTAGCTGCAAATAAAAGAAAAATAAAATTTATTTTTAATTCCATTTCCAATAGCACCCCAAGAAAATAATAAAAATATAGCAAAAGATGATAATAAGACCTTTACACTGAAAATATCAGAAAACTGTGAGAGAAATTTTAAAAAACTTTAAAAGACAGATATACCATATGCATGATGGGTTGCATGACTCTATTTTAAGATATTAATTCTCTCAAAATCGATCTATTGATGCAAAACAATTCCAATCAAAACATTAGTAGCCACTTTTGCTGAAAATGATAAGTGATTCTAAAATTTACTTTAAAAATGCAAATATCCTAGAGTAGCAAAACACTTTTCAAAAAGAACAAAACCATAGAACTTACACTACTTTATTCCAAGACTTACCCTAGAATTGCCATAATTAAGACAATGTATTTACTGTCCAAGGAGAGACATGCAAGTCAACGCAACAAAAGAGAGTCTAGAAACTATCCCACAAATATATATGCTCCCAATTGTATTTAAAACACAGGAGCCTAAGTAATTTAACAGAGAAAGGTTAGCCTTCTCAACAAATGATGCTGGAACATGTGGAAATTCATATGGAAAAAAACTACACTTTGACACTTAAAACATACCATAAACAAAAATTACTCAAAATGAATTACAAACAAAAAAGCCAAAGCTACAAAATTTCTTGAAAAAAACAGGAGAAAATCTTCACAACGTTGAGATGTACAAAAGTTAGGACACCAAAAGCAGTAATGAGGAGAAATTAATGGTAAAAGAACATAATTGACAAACTGGAGTTCATAAACGAAAACAGAATGGCCAATAAAGATTTAAATTAATGCTCCACATCACTGATCTTCAAGGAAATATCACATGAAATATTACTACACACAGTAGGATGGCCAGAAAACTACAAAGACTGAATATTCCAAGTGCTCTTCAAGATGCAGAATAACTGGAACTCTTATAAACTCCTGGGAGGAGTGTAAAATGGTCCAAACACTTTGGAAAACAATGGTATTTTTCCAAGACAAAAACATGTCCACAAAAAGACCTGTAAACATTCACAGTAGCTTTATTCAGTGTTTTTTAGTTACTAAGTTGGGCCCAACTTTTTGCAATCCCATGGACTATGGCTCACTAGGCTCCTTTGCCCATGGGATTTCACAGCGAGAATACCACCATCTATTTGCCATGAAGTGATGGGACCAGGTGCCATGATCTTAGTTTTCTGAATGTTGAGCTTTAAGCCAACGTTTTCACTCTCCTTTTTCACTTTCATCAAGAGGCTCTTTACTTCTTCACTTTCTGCCTTAAGCGTGGTGTCATCTGCATATCTGAGGTTATTGATATTTCTCCCAGTAATCTTGATTCCAGCTTGTGCTTCATCCAGGCTGGCATTTCGCATGATGTACTCTGCATGTAAGTTAAATAAGCAGGGTTACAATACACAGCCTTAATGTACTTCTTTCCCAATTTGGAACCAGTCAATTGTTCCATATCTGGTCCAAACTGTTGCTTCGTGATCTGCATACAGTTTCTCAGGAGGCAGGTCAGCTGGTCTGGTAGTCCCATCTCTTTAAGAATTTTCCAGTTTGTTGTGATCCACACAGTCAAAGGCTTTAGCATAGTCAATGAAGCAGAAGTAGATGTTTTTTCTGGAATTATCTTGCTTTTCCTATGATCCAATGTAAGTTAGCAATTTGATCTCTGGTTCTTCTGCCTTTTCTAAATCCAGCTTGAACATCTGGAAGTTCTCGGTTCACGTACTGTTGAAACTCAGCTTGGAGAATTTTCAGCATTACTTTGCAAGCAAGTGAGAGGAATGCAATTGCACACTGGTTTTAACATTCTTTATTGCCTTTCTTTGGGATCGAATGAAAACCGACCTTTTCCAGTCCCGTGGCCACTACTAAGTTTTCCAAATTTGCTGGCATATTAGTCATATTAGCCACAAACTAGAAAACAACCCAAATGACTCTGAACAGACAAAATAGACAAGCAAATTATGGTATATCCACATACTGTAATATAGCAAAAAAGAGAAAAGAAATTCTGACACATGCAATCACTTGAGTTGCAAAAACATAATATCAAGCCAAAGAATCACAACATAAAAAAGACTGTATTACAGTCGACCCTTGAACAGTTTGGGGCTTAGAGGTGCCTACCCTCTGTGCAGTGGAAAACAAACATGTAACTTTACAGTTGGCCGTCCATATCTACACGTCCACCTTTGCAGATTTAACCAATCAACTGTGGATTACGTATTACTATAGTACATATTTCTCAAAAAAGATCCACATATAAAAGGACCTGTACAATCCAATCCAAACTGATGTTGTTCAAGGATTAACCATATATGAATATTTATGCTGCTGCCATGTTATGCTTCGGAGAAGGCAATGGCAACCTACTCCAGTACTTTTGCCTGGAAAATCCCATGGACAGAGGAGCCTGGTAGGCTGCAGTCCATGCGGTCACGAAGAGTTGGACACAACTGAGCGACTTCACTTTCACTTTCCACTTTCAATGCATTGGAGAAGGAAATGGAAACCCACTCAGTGTTCTTGCCTGGAGAATCCCAGGGATGGGGGAGCCTGGTGGGCTGCCATCTATGGGGTCGCACAGAGTTGGTCATAACTGAAGCGACTTGGCAGCAGCAGCAGCAGCTGTGTTATGCTTAGTCGCTCAGTCATATCTCACTCTTTGTGACCCCATGGACTGTAGCCCGCCAGACTCCTCTGTCCATGGGCTTCTCTAGGCAAGAACACTGGAGTGGGCTGCTGTGCCCTCCTCCAGGGGATCTTTCCAACCCAGAAATCAAACCAGGGTCTCCCGTATTGCGGGCAGATTCTTTACCACCTAAGCTACCGGGGAAGCCCATGGGAATATTATATGGAATCCCAATAGAGGGAAAACAAATCTGTAGAGTGATAAAGCAGACCTATCGTTGGCCAGAGAGGAGGAGGGAGAGGGAGGGTGAGGAAGAACTGATTGCAAAGAGCCATGAGGAACTTTATGGGGAATGGAAATGCTTTATACCTTAACTGATAGGGCTAACCAGGTATAAGAATTAAACAGCAGACTTAATAGAGGATTATTTTATTATTTATAAATTATACCTCAGCAAAACTGATTTTAAAAGTTAAAAAAAAAAAAAATCAAGAGACTGTGACAGTCAAGATATGCTTTCCAGTCTCACATGGATCTTCAAGGGTTCCCATTTGCTTCTATTACTACCTAAGCAAAGTTGTTTCAAATCTACACAATTTCCTCAATCCCTCTATCCTACTTCTACTCTCAAGTTGTCTTTTCACATGATGATTTTACCTTCCACTTCACAAATGAAACAGAACATCAAACAGAAATACCATCAATAATCTGTTTGCTTTATTTATCTGCTACTTCCTCTTCATTTATCTGTGTTTATGTACATCTTTATTACTTCCCTGCTAAGAAGTACATCTTTACTACTTTCCTGCTAAGAAGACAAGGTGCTCCTACTTCCATCAAGATTACCGCTTCCTCTGAAACCTTGCTCACCCAAATGCATCATTCTCAAGAATATCTAAACCTGTCTCCATAAAACATTTTCTCAAAAAGAGCTCCCAACCAATCTGATTCCCCAAACTATTCTTCTTTCTTTCCTTTCACTGTCAGTGTAAATTTTTCTTTACTTCTTCAGTCAACCTCAATGTGATATGGGCACTGAGCATTCATTCAAATTACTCTCTGTAAGGTATGTTATACAACTTTAAAGGCAGTACAAATGTGCATGCTATATGTGGCAAAAAAAAAAAAACTTACATATCAGAAAACAACAATAACAAGAAAACAAAGAACAGGACACTGAGTCTCTGATAAAGGTAAGCAAGTGCTCTTAATCAAATGGCATAAATGATTAGTCACTCTGACACATATATCCCCAGGGGATGGGGATTCTTAACAGCTGTGATACTTGTGTAAATTTCTGAGAGTTCTATAAACTCCACTGAAATAAACAAGTTTGTATATAAATTTCTTATTGAAGAAAAGATCAGTTTTATCAGATTCTCAATGAAGTTAGCAACTCAATCCCCCAATTGTGGAAACATTACCCCTATTTTGCTTTTCCTTTAAGATTTTCCAACTCCCTTTGTCCTGAGCTATATTCAAAAGAATTTTATTTTCTATATAATATTCCTACCATTACAAAACATACTGGATACTTGATAAAACTATCCAGCTGTATTTCTCACTGTGAATGAAGATGCTGCGTTCTCACATAGCCGTAAAGAACAACACTGCATAGGAACCTGGAATGTTAGGCCCATGAATCAAGGTAAATTAGATGTGATCAAGAAGACTATGGCAAGAGTAAACATCAACATCTTAGGAATCAGTGAACTAAAATGGACGAGGATGGGAGAATTAAATTCAGATGACCATTGTATCTACTACTGTGGGGAAGAATTCCTTATAAGAAATGGAGTAGCCCTTAAAGTCAAAAAAAGGATCTGAAATGCAGTACTTGGGTGCAACCTCAAAAATGACAGAACGATCTAAGTTCACTTCCAAGACAAACCATTCAACATCACAGTAATTCAAATCTATGCCCCAACAACTAATGCCGAAGAACCTGAAGCTGACCAGTTCTATGAAGACCTACACCACCTTCTAAAACTAATACCAAAAAAAAGAGATGCTCTTTTCCTCACAGAGGATTGGAATGCAAAACTAGCAAATCAAGAGATACCCAGAGTAACAGGCAAGTTTGGCCTTGGAGTAAAAAATGAAGCAGGGCAAAGGCTAACAGTTTTCTCAAAAACACGACGGTCACACGAAACCCTTTACCAACAACCCAAGACACAATTCTACACATGGAGATCATTAGATGATCAATACCTAAAGCAGACTGATATATTCTTAGCAGCTGAAGACAAAGAAGTCATCAAAAGTCAGTCAGCAAAAACAGGACCTGGAGCTGACTGTGGCTCTGAGCTCCTCATTGCAAAATTCAGGTTTAAATTGAAGAAAGTAGAGAAAACCATTAGGCCATTCAGGTACGATCTAAATCAAATCCCTTATGATTGTACAGTGGATGTGACAAATAGATTTAAAGGATTATATCTGGCAAAGAGAGTGCCTAAAGAACTATGGATGGAGGTTCATAACACTGTACAGGAGGCAGTGACTAAAACCACCCCAAAGAAAAACAAATACAAGAAGGCAAAGTGGTTATCTGAGGAAGCTTTACAAACAGCTGAAGAAAGAAAAGAAGGGAAATGCAAGAGAAAGGGAAAGATACACCTAACTGAATGCAGAGCTCCAGAGAATAGCAAGGAGATATAAGGCCTTCTTAAATGAACAATGCAAAGAAATAGAAGAAAACAGTCAAGGGAAAGACTAGAAATCTCTTCAAGAAAACTGGAGATATTAAGGGACATTTCATGCAAGAATGGACATAATAAAGGACAGGAACAGTCAAGATCTAACAGAAGCAGAAGAAATTAAGAAGAGGTGCCAAGAATACACAGAAGAACTGCACAAAAAAGGGTCTCAATGACCCACATAAGCATGATGGTATGGTCACTCACCCAGAACCCAACATCCAGGAGCATGAAGTCAAGTGGGCCTTAGGAGGCATTACTACAAACAAAGATAGTGGAGATGATGGAATCCCAGCTGAGCTACTTCAAATGATAACAAAAGATACTGAAAAGGTGTTGTACTCAACATGTCAGCAAATCTGGAAAACTCAGTCGTAGCCACAAGACTGAAAAAGGTCAGTTTTCATTCCAATCCCAAATAAGAGCAATGCCAAAGAATGTTCAAATTACCATACAATTGCACTCATTCCATATGCTAGCAGAATTATGCTCAAAATCCTTCAAATCAGGCTTTAGTAGTATGTGAACTGAGAACTTCTAGATATACAAGCTGCATTTATAAAAGGCAGAGGAACGAGAAATCAAACTGCCAACATTTGTTGGATCATAGAAAAAGCAAGCGAATTGCAAAAAAATATCTGCTTCATTGACTACACTAAAGCCTTTGAATGTGTGGATCACAACAAACGGTGGACAACTCTTCCATCTTATCTGTCTCCTGAGAAACCTATATGGGAGTCAAGAAGCAATAGTCAGAACCAGACATGGAACAATGGACTGGTTCAAAACTGGGAAAGGAGATGGACAAGGCTGTATATGGTCACCCTGCTTATTTAAATTAAGTGCAGAGTACATCATGTGAAATGCCAGGCTGGATGAATCACAAGCTGGCATCAAGACTACTGGGATCAACATCAACAACCTCAGATATGCAGATGGCATATCTGCCACTTTAATGACAGAAAGTAAAGGGGCTCTAAAGAGCCTCCTGATGAGGGTGAAAGAGGAGAGTGAAAAAGCTGGCTTGAAACTCAACTTGAAAAAAACTAACACTGTAGCATCCGGTCCCATCACTTCATGGCAAATAGAAGGGTGAAAACTGGTAGCAGTGACAAAATTTATTTTCTTGAGCTCCAAAATCAGTGCCGATGGTGACTGTAGCCATGAAATTAAAAGATGTTTGCTCCTTGGTAGGAAAGCTATGAAAAATCTCAAAAGTATATTAAAAAGCAGAGATATTACTTTGCTGACAAAGGTCCGTATAGTCAAAGCTATGGTTTTCCCAGTAGTCATGTCCAGATATGAGAGCTGGACCATAAAGAAGGCTAAGCACCAAAGAATTGGTACTTTCAAACTGTGGTGCTAGAGAAGATTCTTGAGAGTCCCTTGGACTGCAAGATCAAACCAGCCAATCCTAAAGGAAATCAACCCTGAACTGGAAGGACTGTTGTTGAATCTGAAGCTCCAACACTTCGGCCGCCTGATTCAAAGAGTCAACTCACTGGAAAAGAACTTGATGCTGGGAAAGACTAAAGGCAAAAGGAGAAGGGGGCAGCACAGAATGAGACAGTTAGATTGCATCAACAACTCAATGGATATGAATGTGCGCAAACTCCAGGACATAGTGGAGGACAGAGTCTGGTGTGCTGTAGTCCATGGAGTAGCAAAGAGTCAGACACGACTTAGCAACTAAACAACAACATTCTTATATAAAACAAGTTTTCGTGAGCCAATTATCATCTCAGGGCATACTGCCAAAATTTAATTTCTGAAACTACAAGAGGGCCAGACTGGACTGACTTTTTGGAGTCCAGTCTGGCCCTCTTATGAAGACTCAACTGTATAATCCTCTGAAGATCATACCTAGGAGTGCAATTATCACTAAACACCTCCAACTCATCTCATTAAGCACCATATACTTTTCTCTTCCTGAAAATAACCATGAGGGTTTGCCTTGCTTTCCTTTCTTTGTGAGTCCTCTCATCCAAAACCTGGCTAGAGACACAACAGATCCAGCATTCTCTTCCTTTCTGCCCCAGAGATAAATATACAAATACAACCCATTTTAAACACTTAATTGTTAATGTCTATGAAAAACAAACTGAGGTAACAAACTGAAAAGTCTTGGTACTCTTTCCCTTATTTTATGGTACTATTTTTACTCCCCTTTCACTCTTTCCTATTTCTCCTAATTTTCCAACTGCTTCTACTTAAAATCCTTTACTTGCTGTCTGGCTTCTCAGTATTGGTATTCTTCCTTCTTTTCAATTTCCCAAGGCAATTCATCCATTCTAATGGCTTTAAACAGCAATGATTCTCCAACCGTATCTTCATCCTCTAGCCCTTATCTATAACCTAAGATCCATATTTCTACCATTTCCTGTACACCTCCAAGTAGATGACTCCCAAGCATTTTCTTGGGAGTGTATCTTCACTAGTAATACTTCCTAAGTTCTCATATGTATTTTAGGTCCCCATATGTTGCTCCTTTATATACAATATTCTCAAGTAGCTTCTTTGGTTAGTTTTAGCACATACTTACTGATGAACTGTTGGTTGACTCATTTTTTTCACACTTTTGTTTCTTGCTCTTTTTTTTCTTCTCTTTCTTTACTTTTTTTGAATGCTTGTCTTTTTTCTTCTTTTTCTTCACACAGTCTTCCTATAAATAATCAGTTTGAAGAGGCAAGATTTTAGTTTTAGCTTACTTTAAAAAGTAAGTATTTTGAGGAAAAGATCTATGTCCTTAAACACTTTAAATCTTTCATGAAAGGAGACAAGGAATATGATTAAATAAATAGCTTCTTCTAAAAAATTTTGACATGCTTCTATAATATATGCACTACTAATAAACCATATAGCTAAAATTTCTTGGAAAATATAAGGAAAGTTTTAATTTATTTGTAAATATATTGAGACAAATGTAATCAAACATATATATGAAAACACAGTGTGTATGTATCTCCTTCAATGGGCCCAAGAGAATTTATAGATTACAAACCACATAAAATCTAACAAGACAGCATAAACTGTGGGAAGAGAAAGCAGGAATTGAGACATCCCCCTTAAAAATAAAAGCATCACATTAAGTTTAAAAAACATAACACTTTAGATCCATAAACCTACCACAAGTGGACTGGAAACTTGGATCTAAGCTTTCTACCAGCCAACTCAACTAATACAAACTTTCCAATATCATGTCCAAAATATTAATATATACTACTCTAGCCAGAGAGACAAATATTCAGTACTGTCAACTATGTGATATTCATTCTGTAACTTGTAAAAAAGAGTTTATAAACTTGCTCCTCCAGTATTAACTTGAATAAGTGCAAAATAATAATAATAATAATAAGCTTACACCAAGTAAGGCTGCTAGTTATTTACCTGTGAGATTTGCTCAACTCTCTTAATCACATCAGGTAGCATCCATGTTTCCTCACCCCGAAGTCGTTTCAGTTCTTTACGCCTTTCTTCCCTTTCAAAATTGGCTTTAGCCTAAAACCGTAAAAAAAGAAAAATTAACAACTGACCCACCTACTTCTCACCAAAAAAGCAAAACAGAAACCTCCTGCACTTTCACGTAAGGCTCACCACAAATTTGCTTCTATCAAAGTGTGTGCGCATGCATACTAAGACACTTCAATAGTGACAGACTCTTTGCAACCCCATGGACTGTAGCTTGTCAGGCTCCTCTGTCCATGGGATTCTCCTCTCAAGAATACTGGAGCGGATTGTCATGCCCTCCTCCAGAGCATCTCCCCAAACCTCGGAACTGAATCCGCATCTCTTACATCTTCTGCACTGGCAGGTGGGTTCTTTATCACTAACATCACTTGGGAAGCCCCTTACCAAAGTGTAAGAAAGATTAAAAACAACAAATTCTCCTTCCACATTACCAACTGCATTATCAGTTAGCAATCACTAGTGAAATGAGCCGGACTTCCCTGGTAGCTCAGCTAGTAAAGAATCCGCCTGCATGTGGAAGACCTGGACTCAATCCCTGAGTTTGGAAGATCCCCTGAAGAAGGGCATGGCAATCCACTCCAGTATTCCTGCCTGGAGAACCTCATGGACAGAGGAGCCGGGTAGACTACAGAGCACGGGGTCACAAACAGTCAGACACGACTGCACGAGGAAGCACAGCACAGTACAGTGAAATGAGCCACAGAATCTTGGGACCTACTGTAGACCTCTTCCTCTCCCCTAAGCTCCCTACCTCAAAAATGACTTGAATCTCTTTTCCCTTCGCTATCCCACTGATAGTGCCTGATACTTCTGTAACTGTTAGGAGACTGACCTCCACACCTTCAATCTGCAACGTCCCTAACCCTCTACTCACACCCTCAAAATGCTTCAAAAAGAATCACCTTTCTAAAAACAAATGACCATATTGATAAGTTTTTATCATTCAAAAACAGTCAAACTAAGTAACAGCTTCCTAAGAAGTTGTTCCTGCCTTTTCATTCTCTCCCCAAATTTCAAAGCTAGGATTGGTCCTTCTCAAAATTCTGTACAAAACTACAGAATTTATCATAGTTTGCAAATATGCCTGTAATATCAAAATATCAAAAACTGCCTGAAATATCAGAGACAACGATGAAGGATATTTATTATACACATATATTACATATGCTGAAATCAGGGACCAGCAACCTTTCACCTCTATAAGACTTATTGCCGTTTTCTTCCCCTGTAAAATCTGACTGCAGTCATTATAACTTCTCCTTCCTGTCTCCTATACCGATTCCTTATTTGCATTTAATGGAGAAGGAAATGGCAACCCATTCCAGTACTCTTGCCTGGAAAATCCCATGAACGGAGGAGCCTGGTAGGCTACAGTCCATGGGGTCGCGAAGAGTCAGAAATGACTGAGCGACTTCACTTTCACTTTTTACTTTCATGCATTGGAGAAGGAAAAGGCAACCCACTCCAGTGTTCTTCCCTGGAGAATCCCAGGGACGGGGGAGCCTGGTGGGCTGCTGTCTGTGGGGTCGCACAGAGTTTGACACGACTGAAGCGACTTAGCAGGAGCAGCAGCAGCATTTCAATGTGTTTTAAACGGTTATAGCTTAAAACAGATAAAAAATAATGATCACTTGTTTCACCTTACATTGTTCTCTAACTACAACTTTTCCCCTTCCCACTTCTTTTCCCCTGCCACACCTCTCACATCTTATGAGCTAAGTCAATAGCACAGTTTACTTCCTTCCTTGTTTTACCTCTACTCATTTCAATCTTAATGAAAAACACGTTTCTCAACTTTTCCGAGGAGCTAAATTTTTTAGATCTTTGTCTCAATCGCTGTTTGGTTCACTACGGGTTTGCAATAAGCCAGATAACTGACACAAATAACAAAAGGAGAATGAAACCATCTACTCTAACGTGCCTTACACGAGTTTCTGAAAACGGAAAATTTCATTTCAGATATACCAAGAGGGAGGACTCAGGCTGTAAGATATGCAGGGAAAGTAGCGGGGTCCCTCGAAAGTGCGCAGCACAGGTGATCAGGTGCTAGAAATGTCAAGCACGGGTGCTTTAAAAGATACGGAACGTCAGAGGAAACAAACAAGTTTTCTGGAAAAGAATATGAGCAACTGGAGCCTTCCAGAGCAAAGAGGCAGAGGATACCCAATAGTGTGCGAGCATCCCAAAGGAAAACATCTATCCCCACACAACTAGATAAGGTAAGATACTAAGGAACTGAATCAAGAAAGGGTGCGGGGAGGCAGGAGAGCTAGACGCCTGACTCCCAGAAGGCCTCCACCCTCAATTCTAAATGATTCCCAAAGCCTCAAAACTGAGGTACCTGGCGCAACACCTCGGTCCTGGCACTTCGAATCTGTTCTTTACGCTCTTCGACGCTACTCTCACTTTCAAATCTAACTCCGGCAGCCGCCATAGTTGTTGTCGTAAAGCTAGGAAGCCGGCACAAAAAAATCTCGGTTTACGACTGTCGTAATTCAGTAAACAAACCGGGACTTCCGACTAGAGGGAGGAGAGACTGCGCCACCAAAAGAGCATGCGCAAACTGTTGCTTATTATTTCGGTTAATTATCTAACACTTACCTTCGGAGAAGGCAATGGCACCCAACTCCAATACTCTTGCCTGGAAAATCCATGGACAGAGGAGCCAGGTAGGCTGCAGTTCATGGGGTCGCTGGGAGTCAGACACGACTGAGCGACTTCACTTTCACTTTTTACTTATATGCATTGGAGAAGGAGGTGGCAATCCACTCCGGTATTCTTGCCTGGAGAATACCAGTGGCGGAAAAGCCTGCTGGGCTGCTGTCTCTGGGGTCGCACAGAGTCGGACACGACTGAAGCGACTTAGCAGCAGAAGTAGCAGTAGGTTTGGAAGAAACAGAAGGTTAAAGTCAAGGGGTTACCCTCCTTCGTATATTGGGGTTGCCCTGGACAGGACTTGTGTCAGCGTACGTTTATTACGCAGTTTGCACGGGACTGACGGCATGTCACAGCTGAAGTGAAGTCGCTCAGTCGTGTCCGACTCATCGCGACCCCATGGACTGCAGCCTACCAGGCTCCTCCGTCCATGGCATTTTCCAGGCAACAGTACTGGAGTGGGGTGCCACTGCCTTCTCTTTCAGTTCAGTTCAGGTCAGTCGCTCAGTCGTGTCCGATTCTTTGTGACCCCATGAATCACAGCACGCCAGGCCTCCCTGTCCATCACCAACTCCTGAAGTTCACTCAGACTCCCATCCATCGAGTCGGTGATGCCATCCAGCCATCTCATCATCTGTCGTCTCCTTCTCCTCCTGCCCGCAATCCCTCCCAGCATCAGAGTCTTTTCCAATGAGTTAACTCTTCACTTGAGGTGGCCAAAGTCCTGGAGTTTCAGCTTTAGCATCAGTCCTTCAAAGAAATCCCAGGGCTGATCTCCTTCAGAATGGACTGGTTGGATCTCCTTGCAGTCCAAGGGGACTCTCAAGAATCTTCTCCAACACCACAGTTCAAAAGCATCAATTCTTTGGTGCTCAGCTTTCTTCACAGTCCAACTCTCGCATCCATACATGACCACTGGAAAAACCATAGGCTTGACTAGACGGACCTTTGTTGGCAAATGTCTCTGCTTTTGAATATGCTATCTAGGTTGGTCATAACTTTTCTTCCAAGCAGCAAGTGTCTTTTAATTTCATGGCTGAAGTCACTATCTGCAGTGATTTTGGAGCCCAAAAAAATCAAGTCTGACACTGTTTCCACTGTTTCCCCATCTATTTCCCATGTAGTGAAGGGACCAGATGCCATGATCTTCGTTTTCTGAATGTTGAGCTTTAAGCCAACTTTTTCACCCTCCTCTTTCACCTTCATTCAGTCCGTGGGGTCGCTAAGAGTCGGACACAACTGAGCGACTTCACTTTGACTTTTCACTTTCATGCATTGGAGAAGGAAATGGCAACCCACTCCAGTGTTCTTGCCTGGAGAATCCCAGGGACAGGGGAGCCTGGTGAGCTTCTGTCTATGGGGTCGCACAGAGTCGGACACGACTGAAGCGACTTAGCAGCAGCAGCAGCAGGAGGCTTTTTAGTTCCTCTTCACTTTCTGCCATAAGGATGGTATCATCTGCATATCTGAGGTTATTGATATTTCTCCTTGTGCTTCTTCCAGCCCAGCGTTTCTCATGATGTACTGTGCATAGAAGTTAAATAAGCAGGGTGACAATATACAGCCTTAACGTACTCCTTTTCCTATTTGGAACCAGTCATTGTTCCATGTCCAGTTCTAACTGTTGCTTCCTGACCTGCATATAGGTTTCTCAAGAGGCAGGTCAGATGGTCTGGTATTCCCATCTCTTTCAGAATTTTCCACAGTTTGTGTGATCTACATAATAGAGGATGACTATTTGCTATAGTCAATAAAGCAGAAATAGATGTTTTTCTGGAACTCTCTTGCTTTTTCCATGATCCAGCAGATGTTGGCAATTTGATCTCTGGTTCCTCTGCCTTTTCTAAAATCAGCATGAACACCTGGAAGTTCACGGTTCATGTATTGCTGAAGCCTGGCTTGGAGAATTTTGAGCATTACTTTTCAGTGTGTGAGATGAGTGCAGTTGGGTGGTAGTTTGAGCATTCTTTGGTACTGCCTTTCTTTGGGATTGGAATGAAAATGGACCTTTTACAGTCCTGTGGCCACTGCTGAGTTTTCCAAATTTGCTGGCATACTGAGTGCAGCACTTTCACAGCATCATCTTTCAGGATTTGAAATAGCTCAACTGGAATTCCATCACCTCCACTAGCTTTGTTCATAGTGATACTTTCTAAGGCCCACTTGACTTCACATTCCAGGATGTCTGGCTCTAGGTGAGTGATCATACCATCATGATTATCTTGGTCGTGAAGATCTTTTTTGTTCTTATCTCCCCTTAAAACTTTCTGCAGTGTGCTCGGTTCGGGCAGATTAAAGGTACATGTTGCAAAGATTTCTACCAAAGTGCCCTTATCGAGAAAGAGGTTTCCGTGTGCTGGAGGAATGGACTAAGGAAGGCTGGCCAGAAAGACAGTGCAAGTTAGCAGGAGAGAAGACTTGCTTTGAAGACTCAGCATTTTGCTTTGGTGGATTTTATTTTTAAGCACAGTATATGAAAAAGTCATGTGAATTTTGCATTGCACTTCATAATTTATACTTTTTTAAAGTGTAACATTTTTTCTGACCTCATATTGTTTGTTCATACTGTCTCAGTAACAAGTGAAAAAAAAAGGAATGAGTTTTTTTTTTCTTCCCTTTCCAGAGAATAAAGAAGATAAAAGAGAACAGCGAGCAGGCCTGAATATTCCTAGTTTTGTTTTTTTTGTTTTTGCTTAGTTTAACAGCTCCTAACTCTGAATGTAACTAAATTTGCTCTTCTGCCCCTTAACTCTGCAGGAGCTACACTTCACACCTGTTTTCCTTTGACTCTGTGTTAAATACATCCACTATCTGGTGTGAAGGAGAAGAGGGCATCAAAGGATGAGAAGGCTGGATGGCATCACCAATACAATGGACAAGAACTTGGGCATGGGAGATGGTGAGGGACAGGGAGGCCTGTCATGCTGCAATCCATGGGGTTGAAGAGAGTAGAACATGACTGGGTGATTGAACAGCAACATCTGGTGTTTACCCTTACAATATGCTTCCCCTTATTGTTGCATATCAGAAAGAAGTCTGCAGAACCACCCAACTGCCAGACTCAATTGCTGGATTACTAACACCAACCTATCGCTGAAACAATGCAAGGAGAAGAAATCTAGACTCTTAACATCATTTCCTTTAGGATGGACTGGTTGGATCCCCTTGCAGTCCAAGGGACTCTCAAGAGTCTTCTCCAACACCACAATTCAAAAGCATCATTTCTTTGGCTCTCAGCTTTCTTTATAGTCCAACTCTCACATCCATACATGACAACTGTAAAAACTATAGCTTTGACTAGACGAACCTTTGTTGGTAACGTCTCTCTGCTTTTTAATATGCTGTCTAGATTGGTCATAGTTTTTCTTCCAAAGAGCGAGCATCTTTTAATTCCATGGCTACAGTCACCATCTGCAGTGATTTGGAGCCCCCCAAAATAAAGTCTCTCATTGTTTCCCCATCTATTTGCCATGAAGTGATGGGACTGGATACCATGATCTTAGTTTTCTGAATGTTGAGTTTGAAGCCAACTTTTTCACTCTCCTCTTTCACTTTCATCAAGAAGCTCTTTAGTTCTTTAATTTCTGCCATAAGGCTGGCATCATCTGCACCAAAGAGGCAGCTGGGGAAAGTCAATAGATAAGATTTTGGTGAAGGAGAGTTCAATACAATCAAGTTCTTGCTTCACAGGAGGTATTCTGCTACTCACAAGGATCTGACATCATCAAGAAGCAATTTAGTGCTTTTCTAAATATGAGGAGATGCAAGGATTAGGATCATGAAATCAGTTCCTAAAAATATCCAACTATCTAAAGAGTGGATGCAGGAGGAGAAGGGGATAACAAAGGGTGACCTGGTTGGATGGTATCACCAACTTAATGAACATGAGTTTCAGCAAGCTCCGGGAGATGTGAAGGACAGGGATGCCTGGCGTGCTGCAGTCCATATGGCACAGAGTCAGACACGACTGAGCAACTGGACAACAGCAATCTAAAGACCTGTCGCATCAGATTCCCTGAAGCACAGAGTGCCTTATTCTACCCTGAACTCGCTCTAGGGGTGTTGAAGGTCAACAGCTGCAGCAGCACAGGGTTCAATCTCTGCAGAGGCAGATGGTAAATGCCCTTGTTCAGTCAGAGGCAATGCTTTTGGCTAGTGCCAATTTGTAGTTGACTGATAAGCACTGACTTGCAATTGACAACATAAACTATATTGAGGTATGTTGACTAAAGAGTTATTCACAACCTAAAAGTCAAGAGTTAACGTTTTATTGAACGGAAACTTTTAGGATTTCAAGCCTAGGAGACAGTATCTCAAGTAACCCTGATAAACTGCTCTGAGGGGGCAAGGAGAATAGTCAGGATATACAGAAGTTTTGCAACAAATGGCAAACATCAAAAGATGATTAGTTAAAGAAAACCAGATATGTCAAGTTAAGGGATTTAGCACTTAACTCTTGCCTGGAAAATCCCATGGACAGAGGAGCCTGGTGAGCTACAGTCCATGGGGTCGCTAAGAGTCGGACACAGTGACTTCACTTTCTCTTTTCACTTTCATGCATTAGAGAAGGAAATGGCAACCCACTCCAGTGTTCTTGCCTGGAAAATCCCAGGGATGGGGGAGCCTGGTGGGCTGTAATTTATGGGGTCGCACAGAGTCAGACACAACTGAAGCGACTTAGTAGCAGCAGCAGCAGTATGTATGGAAAGATGCAAAAGTCTGGGCTCTTGAAATCATTTCTTTGATATGCATCTCAGCTATCTCATGCCAGTATCTTATGTTTCCATATTCTGAGTTTCCTCAGGACTCACCATGGGGAGCAGCCATGGCCTCTAGATGGCAAGTATTCTTTTTTTCCCAGAGATTCCCTCAGGGTTCAGCAGCTCACCATACACTGTGGCTATAATGTCTGATGACTTCGACCTTCTTTGTTTACTGATATGGCAAGTGATATTCCATTTAACAGGTAATTATGCTTTCTTTTCAAGTTTCATAGAACTGAATTTGTGTTTGCAGGAAAGTTTCCAAAGAGTTTCTACTTCACCTATCTGTGAAAATCTTTTCTTTTTTTTTTTTTCTTCTTACCTTTTATTTTGTATTGGGGTACAGGTCAGGAAGCAACAGTTAGAACTGGACATGGAACAACAGACTGGTTCCAAATAGGAAAAGGAGTATGTCAAGGCTGTGTATTGTCACCCTGCTTATTTAACTTCTATGCAGAGTACATCATGAGAAATGCTGGGTTGGAAGAAGCACTAGCTGGAATGAAGATTGCCGGGAGAAATATCAATAACCTCATATATGCAGATGATACCACCCTTATGGCAGAAAGTGAAGAAGAACTAAAAAGCCTCTTGATGAAAGTGAAAGAGGAGAGTGAAAAGTTGGCTTAAAGCTCAACTTTCAGAAAACTAAGATCATGGCATTCTGGTCCCATCACTTAACAGCAAATAGATGGGGAAACAGTGGAAACAGTGTCAGACTTTATTTTTCTGGGCTCCAAAATCACTGCAGATGGTGATTGCACCATGAAATTAAAAGACGCTTACTCCTTGGAAGGGAAGTTATGACCAACTTAGACAGCATATTTAAAAGCAGAGACATTACTTTGCCAACAAAGGTCCATCTAGTCAAGGCTATGGTTTTTCCAGTGGTCATGTATGGATGTGAGAATTGGACTATAAAGAAAGCTGAGCATCAAAGAATTGATGCTTTTGAAGTGTGGTGTTTCAGAGTCCCTTGGACTACAAGGAGATCCAACCAGTCCATCCTAAAGGAGATCAGTCCTGGGTGTTCACTGGAGGGACTGATGTTGAAGCTGAAACTCCAACATTTTGGCCACCTGATGCAAAGACCTGACTCATTTGAAAAGATCCTGATGCTGGGAAAGATTGAGGGCAGGAGAAGGGGACGACAGAGGATGAGATGGCTGGTTGACATCACCGACTCAATGGACATGGGTTTAGGTGAACTGCAGGAGTTGGTGATAGACAGGGAGGCCTGGTGTGCTGCAGTTCATGGGGTCGCAAAAAGACATGATTGAGCTACTGAACTGACTGACTGACTGTAAACATCCATATGCCTTCTTTGGAGTCTGTTTAGGTCTTCTGCCCATTTTTTGACTGGGTTGTTTGTTTTATATATATTAAGGTACATTAGATTTTTAAAAATACTTTGGAGATTAATCCCTTGTTAACTGCCTCACTTGAAAATATTTCCTCCCACCCTGAGGTTGTCCTTTCATTTTTTTATGGCTTCCTTTGCTGTGAAAAGATTTGAAGTTTCATTAGAGCCCATTTTATTTTTTTCTACTTTAATTACTCTAGTCAGGAGAATGAAAAAGATTTTTCTGTAATTTCTGTCATAATGTTCTCACTATATTACCCTCTAAGAGTTATACTATCCTGCCTTAAATTTAGGTATTTAATCTATTTTGAATTTATTTTTGTGTTAGATCTTAGAGAGTATTCTAATTTCATTCTTTGCCATGTAGCTGTGCAGTTACCCAGCACCACTTATTGAAGAGACTAACGTTTCTCCCTTGTATATCTTGCCTCCTTTGTCATAGATTAAGTGGCTATAGGTGCGTGGCTTTATCACTGAACTTTCTTTTATGGAAGATTGGGATTATTAGTTTTTAACTGGAATATAATTCATTTACAATTGTATGTTAATTTCTGTTATACAATGAAGTAAATCAGCTGTATGTATACTTGCACACCCTCTCTCTTGGGTCTCCCTCTCACCCATTCATTCTGCTCATCTAGATCATCATAGAACACCAAGCTGAGCTTCCTGTCCTTTATAGAAGACTCCTACTACCTATCTATTTTACTCATGGTGTTGTTGTATATATGTCAATCATAGTATCATAATTTGTCCCAATCTCCCCTTCACCTCTTGTGTGTACATATCTATTCTCTACATATGTGTCTCTTTCCCTGCCTTCAAAATAGGTTCATCTGTATCATTTATCTACATGCCACATATGTATTTATATTTGATATTTGTTTTTCTCTTTCTGACTTACTTCACTCTGTATGACAGACTCTAGATCCATCCACATTTTCCAAATGACTCAGTTTCATTCTTTTTTATGATTTAGTAATATTCTATTGTATATAAGTATCACGTCTTCTTTATCCATTTGTCTGTCATTGGACTTGTAGGTTATATCTATATCTTGGCTATTGAAAATAGTGCTGCAATGAGTACTGGTGTACATATGTACTTTTATAGATTTCTCTGGGTATATGTCCAGTAATGGGATTGCTAGGCCACATGATAGTTCTATATTTAGTTCTTTAAGGACACTTCATATGGTACTCCTTAGTGGCTGTATCAACTTAAAATTCCACCACCGGTGCAGGAAGATTCCCTTTTCTCTACATTCTCTCTAGCACTTATTGTTTGTAGATGTTTTTGATGATGGCCATTCTGACCAGTGTAAGGTGATACCTGGTAGGTTTGATTTGCATTTCTCTAATAATTAGTGTCTTTACAATTCTAAGGGAAAATCATTTCCAGTCCAGAATTCTACATCCAGCTGAAATACCTCTGTGTGTGTGTGTGTGTGTGTGTCTGTGTGTTTGTGCATGCACACTCTCAGTCATGTTCAACTCTTTGTGACTGTTTGGGCTGTAGCCCACCAGGCTCCTCTGGATGTTGAACCTCTTTTCATATCCCTCTTGGTACATGACTGTCTTCTTTAGAGAGATATATGTTTAGGGCTTCTGCCCATTTTTTTATTTTTTTAATTGAGCTACGTGAATTGTTTGTATATTTTGAAGAGTAATCCTTTCTCAGTTGCTTCATTTGCAAATGTTTTCTCCCATTCTGAAAGTTGACTTTTCATCTTGATTATGGTTTCCTTTGATGTGGAAAAGCAATTAGATTCCATTTGTTTTGTATTTTTCATTACTCTGGAGTTGGGTCAAAAAGAACTTGCTATAGTTTATGTCAAAGACCATTCTACCATTGTTTTCCTTTAAGAATTTTATAGTGTCTGATCTTAAAGTGAGGTCTTTATTCTATTTTGAGTTTAAATTTTGTATGGTGTTAGTTATTGTTCAAATTTCATTCTTTTACATGTAGCTGTCCAGTTTTCCTGGCATGATTTATTAAAAAGGTTATCTTCTGACCAGTTTGAAGTGATATCTCATTATAGTTTTGGTTTGCATTTCTCTACTAATGAGCAGTGTTAACCATCTTTTCATATGTTTATTAGCCATCTGTATGTGGTTTTTTTTTTTTTTTTGAGAAATGTCTGTTTAGGTCTTCTGCCCACTTTTTTATTGAATTGTTTGTTGTTGTTCTGCTGCTGCTGCTGCTGCTAAGTCACTTCAGTCGTGTCCAAATCAGTGCAACCCCATAGACGGCAGCCCACCAGGTTGTGCCATCCCTGGGGATTCTCCAGGCAAGAACACTGAGTGGGTTGCCATTTGCTTCTCCAATGCATGAAAGTGAAAAGTGAAAGTGAAGTCACTCAGTCATGTCCGACTCTTAGCGACCCCATGGACTGCAGCCTACCGGGTTCCTCCATCTATGGGATTTTCCAGGCAAGAGTACTGGAGTGGGGTGCCAGTGCCTTCTCCGTGTTCTTCTGCTATTGAGTTACATAAGCTGCTTGTATACTTTAGAGTGTTCTGCCTGTGTTTTCCTATAAGAGTTTGATACTTTCTGATCTTACATTTAGGTCTTTAATCCATTTTGAGTTTATCTTTGTGTGGTGTTAGAAAGTGTTCTAATTTCATTCCTTTACATATAACAGTCTCAGCACCACTTATCCAAGAGGCTATCTTTGCCACATTGTATATTCTTGCCTCTGTCTAAAAAGAAGGTACCTATAGTTGCATCTGGTCCCATCACTTCACGGGAAATAGATAGGGAAACAGTGGAAACAGTGTCAGACTTTATTTGGGGGTGGGGGGGGTCCAAAATCACTGCAGATGGTGATTGCAGCCATGAAATTAAAAGACACTTACTCCTTGGAAGGAAAGTTATGACCAACCTAGATAGCATATTGAAAAGCAGAGACATTACTTTGCCAACAAAGGTCCGTCTAGTCAAGGCTATGGTTTTTCCAGTGGTCATGTATGGATGTGACAGTTGGAGTGTGAAGAAAGCTGAGTGCCGAAGAATTGATGCTTTTGAACTGTGGTGTTGGAGAAGACTCTTGAGAGTCCCATGGACTGCAAGGAGATCCAACCAGTCCATTCTAAAGGAGATTAGTCCTGGGTGTTCATTGGAAGGAATGATGCTGAAGCTGAAACTCCAGTACTTTGGCCATCTCATGCAAAGAGTTGACTCATTGGAAAAGACTCTGATGCTGGGAGGGATTGGAGGCAGGAGGAGAAGGGGACGACAGAGAATGAGATGGCTGGATGGCATCACTGACTCGAAGGATGTGAGTCTCAGTGAACTCCAGGAGTTGGTGATGGACAGGGAGGCCCGGCGTGCTGCGATTCTTGGGGTCGCAAAGAATCAGACACGACTAAGTGACTGATCTGATCACCCTGTAAATCCTAGAATGTTTCACTCAGAAGCCTCTTACAAAAACACTTTGATTCTCAATTCTCTACAGTTAATTTTTTAATGTAAATTTATGTATTTTAACTGGAGGCTAATTACTTTACAGTATTTAATCAAGCAAGTTTCTACGAACTCTGCTTACAGAATGCCTAGGTTCATACTGTCTTATGGTTTGTCACTCACCACATGGAGAACAGTTCACACATCTTTCCACATGGAAAGGTTCAGTTTGTCCCAACTGTAGGTTTCTAGTGCTGTGAGACAGCAGAGAAATATGCTGGGTGTGAATCGGCCATTTAAGTTCAGCTGGCAAAAACAGTTTTCTCACCCTCTGAAAGCTAGAATGTCTCATTCTCATAGCCACCTAGGAAAACAGCTTGGATATTGCTGTTCTCTTCACTCCAGTCAATTGGTGCAAGGAAGTGACACTACTAAAGGAAGCAATGCACTTGGGTCTTCACACTAGGAGCTCATCTCATAGAACACCAACATTCATAATGCATTTACTTTTATGCCATGCACGACACAGAGAATGCCCAGTTCAGCCAATTCCTTCAATGGAAAGATTCAGTTTGTCCCAAGTGTGCATTTTCAAGCCTGGGACACTGCGGGGAACATTTGAGTTCCAGCTCCTGACTTTACTGATGAAACAGTAAAGTGCTTTGATCTCCTTACTACAAGCTCTGCCCATAGAACACATAGGTTCATAATGTTTGTAGGGTTATGTCACTCATGACACAGAGATCAACCAGATCACACCACTTCCTTCGTGGCAATGTTCAGGAAGGAAGGTGAAACATGAAGGTGAAACACGAAGGTTCACGAAGGTGGCAAAACATAGCTCTCACCATGTGAAAGTAGACTGTTTCACAGTCAAACCCACCTTTGAAAACACTCTGGTGCTGATTCTATCTTCACTCGCTACAGTAAACATTTATGGCCAGCAAGTGGTTTTTCTGAAGAAACACGGTGTTTGGATCTCCTTACAGGGATCTCATCTCCTAAAACAATCTAGGGTCAAAAAGCATTGTACGGTTTTGGAAGCACCACAAAGAGAAAAACCAGTTCACATTACTTCTTTCATGGAAAAGTTCTGTTGGTTCCAAGTAATAATCTCAATTCTTGAACCCTGCAAGGAAATACATTGAGTGTGAATTTGCCAACTGGGGATGACTGGCAAAAAGATTGTAGTCACCCTGTGAAAGCCAAAATGTTTCACTTTCAAACCCACCTGATAGGATTCTTTGGGTTCTGATTCTCTCATCCCTATAGTCAATTCTTGGCGCAAGCAACTGAATTTTCTGAATGAAGCACTATGCTTGGATCACCTTACTGGAGATCATCTCATAGAACACCTAGATTCATAATGCCTTGTACGGTTACACAACTCAATACACAGAGAAAAACCAGTTCACCCCACTTCTGTCATCAAATGGTTGTTTGACTTAAGGGTATGTTCTCAGTGCTGAGACACTGCAAGGAAACTTGCTGGATGTGAACCTGGAAATTGGAGAAGGAAATGGCAACCCACTCCAGTATTCTTGCCTGTAGAATCCCAGGGACAGAGGAGCCTAATGGGCTGCTGTCTATGGGGTCGCACAGAGTAGGACAAGACTGAAGCGACTTAGCAGCAGCAGCAGCCAAAACTGTGTTCTCATCCTTCGAGAACAAGAATGTGTCATTCTCACATCCACCTAGGAAAACATTTTGGGTGTTTGAGAAAAGCATTTTCAGTGCTGATTTTTCATTACTGTCAGTTTTGGTCACCAGCTCATGAGTTTTCTGAAGAAACACTGTGCTTGGATCTCCTTACTAGGAGCTCTGTCCATAGAACACCTTGGTTCACAATGCGTTGTAGGCTTACACCACTCACGAAACAGAGACCAACCAGTTCACACCAGTTGCTTCTTGGAAACATTTGGTCTGTTCCGAGTGAGTAATTCCAACTCTGGGACACTGCCAGGAAGTAACGCTGGGTGTGAACTTGCCAGTTGTGGACTGCTGGCAAAATAGTGTGCTCACCCTATAAATCCTAAAGTGTTTCTCTCTGAAGACACTTATAAAATCACTTTAGGTGCTGATTCTATGTTCACTACAGCCAATTTTTATTGCCAGAAATTGGCTTTTCTGAAGAAACACTGTGCTTGGATCTCCTTAGCGCAGTCTCATCTCCTAGAATAAGCTAGCTTCAAATGCGTTGTATGGATATGGCAGTCACCACACAGAGAATGATCAGTTCACACCACTTCCTTCATGGAGAGGTTCTGTTTGTTCCAAGTGTGTATTCTCAATTGTAGGCCCCTGCAAGGAAATATGTTGAGTATAATCTTGTCAACTGGGGACGGCTGGCAAAAACAGTGTGCTCAAATAGTGAAAGCACGACTATTTCACTCAAAAACCCACCTGGGAAGACTCTTTGGGATTCTCTCTTCACTGCAGTCAATTCTTGGTGCAAGCAAGTTAATTTTCTGAATGAAACACTATGCTTGGATCTCCATCTTAAGACTCATCTCCTAGAACACCTAGGTTCATAATGCCTTGTACGGTTATGCCACTAAACACACAGTAAACAACAACCTCACACCACTTCTTTCGTGGATGGGTTTGGTTTGACTCAAGCGTATATTTTCAGGGCTGGGACATTACAGGGAATTATTCTCGGTGTGAATGTGCCAGTTGGGGTCACTAGCAAAAAACACTGCTTGAATACTGTGAAAGCTCAAATGTGACATTCTCAAAAACCACCAAGGAACACACTTTTGGTGCTGATTCTCCCTTCACTCCATTCTATTTTTGTCACTAACAAGTGACTAGTCTAAAGAAACACCATGCTTGGATCGCCTTACTAGAAGCTCATCTCATAGAATATCTAGGTTCATAATGCCTTGTTTGGTTACACAACTTAACACAGAGAAAAAAACCAGTTCATCCCACTTCTGTCGTCAAAAGGTGGTTTGACTCAAGTGTGTATTTTCAGTGCTGAGACACTGCAAGGAAACATGCTGGATGTGATCCTGGCAATTGGGTTCTGCTTTGAAAAACTCTGATTTCATCCTGTGAAAGCAAGAATGTGTCATTCTCAAACCCACAAATTAGGAAAACAATTTGGGAGTTTGAGAAAAACACTTTGGGTGCTGATTCTCTCTTCACTACCGTGAGTTATGGTTCCCAGCTCCTGACTTTTCTGAAGGAATACTGATCTTGGATCTCCTTACTAGGATCTCTGCCCATAGAACACCTTGGTTCATAATAGGCATAGGCTTATGCCACTCACGACACAGAGATAAACCATTTAACACCACAACCTTCGTCGAAGATTCAGTTTGTTCAGAGTGAGCACCTTCAGTTCTGTAACACTGCAAAAAAATATGCTGGGTGTGAACTTACCAGTTGTGGACTGCTGGCAAAAACTGTGTGGTCACCCAGTAAGTCTGAGAATGATTCACTCTGAAGTCACTTTAAAAACACTTTGATTCTCATTTCACCTACCATCAATTTTTAGTGCAATCAAGTTACTTTTCTGAAGGAAAAACTGTGCCTGAGTCTCCTTGCTACAAGCTCTGCTTATAGAACACCTTGCATGGTTATGCCACTTAAAAAACAATGAACAACTAATTCACACCACTTCCATCGTGGAAAGGTTCAGTTTGATCCAAGTGTGTATTTTCAGTGCTGGGACACTGCAGGAAATCATTCTCTGTGCAAACCTGCCAACTGGAGTCTGCTAGCAAAAACACTGCTTGAATACGGTGAAAGCTCAAAAGTGACATTCTCAAAACCCACTGCGGAAAACATTTTGGGTGCTGATTCTCCCTTCATTCCAGTCAATTTTTGTTCTTAGCAAGTGATAATTCTGAAGAAACACCATACTTAAATCACCTTACCAGGAGTTTGTCTCATACAACACCTAGGTTCATATGCCTTGTTTGGTTACACAACTCAACACACAGAGAACAAACAGTTCACCTCACTTCTGTCAACTAAAGGTTGTTTGACTCAAGTGTGTGATTTTAGTGCTGAGACACTGCAAGGAAACATGCTGGGTATGAAACTGGCAATGGGGCTCTGCTAGCCTAAACCGTACTCCATCCTGTGAAAGCAAGAATGTGTCATTCTCAAACCCACCTAGGAAAACACTTTGGGTGTTTGGGAAAACACTTTTATTACCATCAATTTTGGTCACTAGCTCATGACATTTCTGAAGAAACACTGTACTTGGATCCTTACTAGGACCTGTTCCCATGAAACACCTAGGTTCATAACACATTCTAGGGCTAGGCCACTTACGACACAGAATCAGCCAGTCGCACCACTTCCTTCATGGAAAGGTTCAGTGTGTACCGAGTGAGTAGTTTAAAATTTGGTACACTGCCAGGAAATATGCTGGGTATGAACTCCAGTTGTGGACTGCTGGAATAAATAGTGTGCTCACCCTGTAAATCTGAGAATGTTTCACTCTGAAGCCCCTTACAATAACACTGGTTCTCACATCATTACTATCTATTGTTAATGCAAGCAAGTAACTGTCCTAAAGTAAAATCTGCCCAACTCTCCTTATTACCAGCTCTGCTTATAGAACACCTACGTTCATACTGTATCGTATGAGTTTCCCACTAGCCAACTAGAGAACAGTTCACGTAGCTTTCTAAATGTGAAGGTTTGTTTTGTACCAACTGTGCATTTCTAGTGCTGTGAGACATAAGAGAAATATCCTGGGTGTGACTCGGCCATTTACATTCAGTGGGCAAAAACCGTTTTCTCACCCTCTGAAAGCTGGAGTGTTTCACTCTCAAACCCACCTAGGAAAACAGCTTGGGTGCATGTTTTCCTTGGGTAATTGACTTCAATACAGTCCATAAGTGCAAGGAAGTGACACTACTAAAGGAAACAATGTGCTTTAATATCCATGCTAGGAGTTCATGTCATGGAACACCAAAGTTCCTATGGTTTATGTTTATGCCACGCACCACACAGAGAGAAATCAGTTCGACCTCAGCCATTAAAGAAACTTCAGTTAGTGCCAAGTGTGTATTTTCAGGGCTGGGACATGGCAGGGAGGGATGATAGGTGTGAATCTGCCATTTGAGTTCTTCTGGCAAAAGGACCACTCTTGGTCCCTGAAATCTAGACTGTTTCACTCTCAACCCTACCTGGGAAAGTTCTTTGGGTGCTGATTCTTTCTTTACTACAAACAATTCCTGATGCCAGCACATGAATTTTCTGGCCAAAACACGGTCCATAGATTTCCTTTCTAAGAGCTCATCTTCTAGAATGCCTGGGTTCATAATTTCTTGTATGGTTTTGCAACTCAACCCACAGAGAACAACCAGCTCACTCCACTTCGATTGTTAGAAGGTTGTTTGACTCAAGTGTGTATTTTCAGTGCTGAGACACTGCAAGGAAATATGCTGGGTGTCAAACTGGAAATTGGGCTCTGCCAGCAGGAAGTCGGCTGTCATTCTGTGAAAGCAGATATGTGTCATTCTGAAACCCACCTAGGGAAACACTTTGGCTATTTGAGAAAACACTTTGGGTGCTTCTTCTCTCCTCACCACCGTCAGTACTGGTCACCTGGCCGTGACTTTTCTGAAGAAACACTGTACTTGCATCTCCTTACTAGGAGGTGTGCCCACAGAATGCCTAGCTTCATAACATGTTTTAGGGTGAAGCCACTCATGGCACAGTGATCAACCAGTGCACACCCCTTCCTTTGTGGAAAGGTTCAGTGTGTTCGGAGTGAGTAGATTCAAGCTGGGGACACTGCCAGGAAATACACTTGTTGTGAACTTGCCATTTGTGGACTGCTGACTCTCCTTACTACCAGCTCTGCTTAACACCTAAGGTTCCTACTGTGTCATATGGGTTTGCCACTCACCACATAGAGACGAGTTCACATAACTTCTAAACACACAGTTTCGGTTTGTACCATCTGTTCATTTCTAGCGCTGCCAGACAGCCGCGGATTATGCGGGGTGTGCCTCGGCCATTTACGTTCAGTGGGCAAACGCCATTTTCTCACCCTTTGCAAGCTAAGAGTGTTTCACTTTCAAACCCACCTAGGAAAACAGGTTGGGTGCTTGCTTTCCTTGGGTAATTGATTTCATTACAGTCCATAAATGTAAGGAAGTGACACTGCTAAAGTAAACAATCAGCTTGGATCTCCATACTAAAAGCTCACGTCATAGAACACCAGCGTTGTTAATGCATTTACGTTTATGCCACCTACCCGATAGAGAGAAATCAGTTCAACTCCTGCCATTATGGAAAGCTTGTTAGTGCCAAGTGTGTATTTTCAGGGCCGGGACACAGCAGGGAGGTATGATGGGTGTGAACCTGCCATTTGAGTTCTGCTGGCAAAAGCACTGCTCTCACCCCGTGAAATCTCCATGGGGTGGCAAAGGGTCTAACACGACAAGCGAGTTTCACTTATTATTAGGAGAAAGGTGCAATTTGTAGCACGAAAACACAAATAAGTAAAGAATCCATTAGTTAGAAATCATGAGAGCCATAGTATTTTTTTTTTAATTTGTGGATTTATACAACCTGATTTGATAATTATGAAAAAGCAGTTATCAAGGCAGTATGTTGGGACTGACATGTACACATTACTGTGTTTAAAACACATAACAAGGGCTTACTGTTTAAAAAAATTATGGTACTGGTGGGTGAAAATGTAAACCAATAGAACACATTCTAGAAATAGACCCAGACATACACTAGTCACTTTTTTTTTTTTTTGCCCCTTTATCCGAAGTCTTTATTTTCAAGAAAAAAGTACGTTTTCTCATTTTCTGTTTTGGCTTAAACTTTAATTATTTCCAGTGGAACCTTTGAAACCACCTAAATCATTTTCAGTGTCATCTAACGTGAACTTCCTCTATTTCTTGATAAAATATCCATTCACACATGAGCTGTGCAATTCTATCACTCTTTTTGACTTCAAACTTTTCTTCGCTCCATGGATTGTAATCTGCCAGGATCCTCTGTCCATGAAATTTCCCAGGCAAGAATACTGTAGTGGATTGCCATTTCCTTCTCTAGGGCATCTTTCTGACCCAGGGGTGGAATCTGCCTCTCCTGTGTTGGCAGGCAGATTCTTTATTGCTGAGCCACCAGGGATGCCCTTTTCCACTGGTGGTACTGTGTAATCACAGGTACTGTAGAACCTGTGATTCATAGAACCCAGCTGATGCCCTCATTGGGGCAGGGGCTGGCCCGAGAGCAAGGCAAAACAGAGGCTGCAGGTCGCCTTCCAACAGACAAAGCAAAACCTCATGGCAGGGCAAAATGTGACTACAAGAGGGAGCAGGAGGAGCAAGAGTCACTTCATTTTTGACAAGGATGCTGAGGAATACAGTGAGTTCTCTTTGTTGGGGGAGGGGGAATTCTCTTAAAGAATGAATCCAGAACAACTGAATAGTCATTTGGGGAAAAATTAATTTATAAACAACAGAGCAGTGATTTGTTGGTGACAGAGACATAAGTTTAATTGCACAGGGTCAGGAAAATTCTCTTGGAGGTGGTAGAAATGTTCTGTACCTTGACTGCAGTGGTGGTTTTGCAAGTACATATTGTCCAAAAGTCATTGAATTCTATACTTTAAGTGGGATGAAGTTTTTAATGCATAAGTTATACTTTATTTGATTTTTAAAAACTGTCATCCAGAGATGACTAATTTCATCCTTTTGTTATTTTCACTAGTAAGGAGGAATACATGAGAGCATCCTCCCCAAATTCTAGGGGTATATCTTCCTGGGGGCTTGCAGAGTGTTGTGAGTTACAAAAAAAAAAAAAAAAAATCATCAATTCACTGGAATTTTAAAATCCAAATCCAAAAACCCTTTGTAATTGCAAGGAGCAGTTTCTTAATTAAATGATAGAGTAGGAAACAAAATATTTGCCCCCAAATCGTCACTTGACAGCATTCAGCAAATTTGAAAAAGATGGTTTATAGTTACTGTAAGAAGGATTTTGTTGGCTTTTAAAATAATTTAGATCAAGGCTGTCAGAATCTAGATTAGCATATCAAAGTGATTGTAGCATCTACTCCTCTGAAGAAAAAACAAAAATATTTTATCCCAACATTGTTAATTGGGTTTACTCCAATATAAAATAAAAAGCTAAAAATAAATCCCAAAATTGTTACCAAAAAAATAACATTAAACATCCTATTGCTTATTCATTGTCTTATTACTAAGCAGAAGAAAGACTAAGATGACTTCTGGAGATGTGTTAACATCTACAGAATTAAATATAGATTGTAAAACTTAATCCACCCAGATTTTTTCACTAACATACCATTAAGTAACACAAAGTAATATATTAACTTTGGCAATATCTTGTTTTCTTTCCTTGATAAAGAATTTATGTTTTTACATTAAATACAATTTTTTACTTGTTACCAGGAGAACTTAGCCTTGGGTTTTGCCTCCATCTAGTGGGCATTTTGGTCTTTCTCATTTAACTAACATGAAAAAGGACAAAAAGCCTTTCTGCCTTTGTTGTTCATGTTTAGTTTTTTGGAATTTAAAAAAAAAGGAAAAAATGGTAACCACAGTTCATGGATAAAAAAGTACTTATTTTTATCAATATTTATTTCCCAAAAGATCTCAGGTGGTATATAATTAGTGGCATGCATGTAATAATTGGGAACAGAAAACCAAAAGCCATTTAGGAGAAAGAAGGAAGTAAACCACCTAAGTTAATATAGTTACTATAACTGATGACTAAATTATCTCCAAGTATCTTGGTACTACAAACAAAAGTAATAATTTCATAATTCTTTGCCATTTGATCAAAATAAACCACATTTTCTTATGAGTAAAAACATTTTCAGACTAATTTTTTCTAACTAAAATATGCTAATTTTTGTATAATTTTATATCCCATAATTTTATAGAGGTATGGCAAATGCAATAAAGTTTAGAAACTGATGAATTCTCTAGAGTGAACAAGTCCATTTAACTACCACCTACATCAAGACATAGAACACAACAGGCAGGGATTTCCTGGTGGTCGAGTTGTTAGAATTTGGTGTTTTCACTATCATGGCCCAAGTTCAATCCCTAGCTGGGGAACTAAGACCCCACACGCTGTGTAGTGCAGCCACCCCTCCCCACAAAACAGAACAAAGCCAGTGCCCCAAAAGTCAACCTTGTGCTCCCTCTTTCCATGCTCCCTCAAAGGTAATTACTATTCTAGTTTCTATCACCATCATTTGTTTTGCCTACTTAAATGCAATCATTCATTATGTATGTTTTTGTTTGCTTCTTTCACTAAACATTACAATCTGTGAGATTCATCCATATTTCTTCATGCAGCAGGAATTTGTTCCTTTTCACTGCTGTATTCTCTTGTGGGAATATACAATATATACATTTTAATGTCAGTTTTGAAGCCCCTTTGAATTCTTCCCAGTTTGGTATTTTTGTAAATAGTGCTGGCATGATATTCTAGTACAAGATTTTGATGTACGTATATGTTAGGGCTGCTGGGGTGCAGGGTATACTTATACAGTCAGGTTTAATAAAATCTGCCAAAACAGACCTTCAAAGTGGATATGCCAATTTATAATCTTAGCATCAGGGAATGAGATCTCCAATTGCACCATACCCTCCTCACCCTTCTTACTGTCATGTCTGTTTCTTTAAATAGCTATTCTAGTGCATGATGTCCATGTGCAGAGTCTTCTCTTGTGGAGTTGGAAAAGAGTGTTTGCTCTGACCAGTGTGTTCTCTTGGCAAAACTCTATTAGCCTTTGCTTTGCTTAATTTTGTACTCCAAGGCCAAATTTGCCTGTTCGTCCGGGTATCTCTTGCCTGGAAAATCCCATGGATGGAGGAGTCTGGTGGGCTGTAGTCCATGGGGTCGCTAAGAGTTGGACACGACTGAGCAACTTCACTTTCACTTTTCACTTTCATGCATTGGAGAAGGAAATGGCAACCCACTCCAATGTTCTTGCCTGGAGAATCCCAGGGACGGGGGAGCCTCATGGGCTCGCACAGAGTCGGACATGACTGAAGCGACTTAGCAGCAGCAGCAACAGCTAGGTATATCTCTTGACTTTCTACTTTTGCATTCCAGTCTCCTATAATGAAAAGGACATATTTTGGGGGTGTTAGTTCTAGAAGGTCTTGTAGGTCTTCATAGAACCATTGAACTTCAGCTTCTTCAGCTTTACTGGTTGGCACATAGACTTGGATTACTGTGATATTGAATGGTTTGCCTTGGAAATGAACAGAGATCATACTGTTGTTTTTGAGATTGCAACCAAGAACTGCATTTCAGACTCCTTCATTGACTATGAGGACTACTCCATTTCTTCTAAGGGTTTCTTGCCCACAGTAGTAGATATAATGGTCATCCGAGTTAAATTCGCCTATTCCAGTCCATTTTAGTGCACTGATTCCTAAAATGTCGATGATCACTCTTGCCATCTCCTGTTTGACCACTTCCAATTTACCTTGATTCATGCACCTAATAGGGGAAGGCAATGGCACCCCACCCCAGTACTTTTGCCTGGAAAATCCCATGGACGGAGGATCCTGGTGGGCTCCAGTCCATGGGGTCGCTAAGAGTCGGACACGACTGAGCAGCTTCGCTTTCACTTTTCACTTTCATGCATTGGAGAGGGAAATGGCAACCCACTCCAGTGTTCTTGCCTGGAGAATCCCAGGGATGGGGGAGCCTGGTGAGCTTCCGTCTATGGGGTCGCACAGAGTCGGACACGACTGAAGTGACGCAGCAGCAGCAGCATGCACCTAATATTCCAGGTTCTATGCAATATTGCTCTTTACAGCATCAGACTTACATGTTGTTTTTGCTTTGGCTCTATCTCTTCATTCTTTCTCGACTTATTTCTCCACACTTCTCTGGTAGCATATTGGACACCTACCAACCTGGGAAGTTCATCTTTCAGATCAGACTGTGGCTCAGATCATGAATTCCTTATTGCCAAATTCAGATTTAAATTGAAGAAAGTAGGGAATATCATTAAATCATTCAGGTATGACCTAAATCAAATCCTTTATGATTATAGAGTGGAAGTGGGAAATAGATTCAAGGGATTAGATCTGATAGAGTGTCTGAAGACCTATGGATGTAGGTTTGTGACACTGTTCAGGAGGCAGTGATCAAGACCATTCCCAAGAAAAAGAAATGCAAAAAGGCAAAATGGTTGTCTGAGGAGGCCTTACAAATAGCTGAGAAAAGAAGAGAAGTGAAAAGCAAAGGAGAAAAGGAAAGATACACCCATCTGAATGCAGAGTTCCAAAGAATAGCAAGAAGAGATAAGAAAGCCTTCCTCGGTGATCAATGCAAAGAAATAGAAGAAAACAGCAGAATGGGAAAGACTAGAGATCTCTTCAAGAAAATTAGAGACTCCAAGGGAACATTTCACGCAAAGATGAGCACAATAAATGACAGAAATGGTATGGACATAAGAGAAGCAGAAGATATTATGGAGAGGTGGCAAGAATTCACAGAAGAACTATATAAAAAAGTTCTTCATGGCCCAGATAACCACAATGGTGTGATCACTCACTTAGAGCCAGACATCCTGGACTGTGAAGTCAAGTGGGCCTTAGAAAGCATCACTACAAACAAAGCTGGTGGAGGTGATGGAATTCCAGTGGAGCTATTCCAAATCCTGAAAGATGATGCTGTGAAAGTGCTGCACTCAATATGCCAGCAAATTTGGAAAACTCAGCAGTGGCCATGGGATTGGAAAAGGTCAGTTTTCATTGCAATCCCAAAGAAAGGCAATGCCAAGGAACGCTCAAACTACCGCACAATTGCACTCATCTCACACGCTAGTAAAGTAATGCTCAAAATTCTCCAAGCCAGGCTTCAGCAATATGTGAACCGTGAACTTCCTGATGTTCAAGCTGGTTTTAGAAAAGGCAAAGGAACCAGAGATCAAATTGCCAACATCCGCTGGATCATGGAAAAAGCAAGGGAGTTCCAGAAAAACATCTATTTCTGCTTTATTAACTATGCCAAAGCCTTTGACTGTGTGGATCACAATAAACTATGGAATATTCTGAGAGAGATGGGAATACCAGACCACCTGATCTGCCTCTTGAGAAATCTGTATGCAGGTCAGGAAGCAACAGTTAGAACTGGACATGGAACAACAGACTGGTTCCAAATAGGAAAAGGAGAACGTCAAGGCTGTATATTGTCATCCTGTTTATTTAACTTATGTGCAGAGTACATCATGAGAAACACTATGCTATGCTATGCTATGCTAAGTCGCTTCAGTCGTGTCCGACTCTGTGCGACCCCATAGACGGAAGCTCACCAGGCTCCCCCGTCCCTGGGATTCTCCAGGCAAGAATACTGGAGTGGGTTGCCATTTCCTTCTCCAATGCATGAAAGTGAAAAGTCAAAGTGAAGTCGCTCAGTCGTGTCCAACTCTGTGCGACCCCATGGACTGGAGCCTACCAGGATCCTCTGTCCATGGGATTTTCCAGGCAAAAGTACTGGGGTGGAGTGCTATTGAAACACTGGACTGGAAGAAACACAAGTTGGAATCAAGATTGCTGGGAGAAATATCAATAACCTCAGATATGCAGATGACACCACCCTTATGGCAGAAAGTGAAGAGGAACTAAAAAGCCTCTTGATGAAAGTGAAAGAGGAGAGTGAAAAAGTTGGCTTAAAGCTCAACATTCAGAAAACGAAGATTATGGCATCTGGTCCCATCACTTCATGGGAAATAGATGGGGAAACAGTGGAAACAGTGTCAGACTTTATTTTTCTGGGCTCCAAAATCACTGCAGATGGTGACTGCAGCCATGAAATTAAAAGACACTTACTCCTTGGAAGGAAAGTTATGACCAACCTAGATAGCATATTCAAAAGCAGAGACATTACTTTGCCAACAAAGGTTTGTCTAGTCAAGGCTATAGTTTTTCCTGTGGTCATATATGGATGTGAGAGCTGGACTGTGAAGAAGGCTGAGCACCGAAAAATTGATGTTTTTGCTTTTGAACTGTGGTGTTGGAGAAGACTCTTGAGAGTCCCTTGGACTGCAAGGAGATCCAACCAGTCCATTCTGAAGGAGATCAGCTGTGGGATTTCTTTGGAAGGAATGATGTTGAAGCTGAAACTCCAGTACTTTGGCCACCTCATGTGAAGAGTTGACTCATTGGAAAAGATTCTGATGCTGGGAGGGATTGGGGGCAGGAGGAGAAGGGGACGACAGAGGATGAGACGGCTGGATGGCATCACTGACTTGATGGACGTGAGTCTGGGTGAACTCTGGGAGTTGGTGATGGATAGGGAGGCCTGGCGTGCTGCGATTCATGGGGTTGCAAAGAGTTGGACACGACTGAGCGACTGACATGATCTGATCTGTGATTGGGCCTGTTTCTAGACTCTGTTTTGTTCAAATTGATCTATCTTTCCCTCAATACCACAGGTTTAATCAGATCAGATCAGATCAGTCGCTCAGTCATGTCCGACTCTTTGCGACCCCATGAACTGTAGCACGCCAGGCCTCCCTATCCATCACCAGCTCTCGGAGGTCACTCAGACTCACATTCATCGAGTCAGTGATGCCATCCAGCCGTCTCATCCTCTGTCGTCCCCTTCTCCTCCTGCCCTCAATCCCTCCCAGCATCAGAGTCTTCTCCAGTGAGTCAACTCTTCGCATGAGGTGGCCAAAATACTGGAGTTTCAGCTTTAGCATCATTCCTTCCAAAGAAATCCCAGGGCTGATCTCCTTCAGAATGGACCTGTTGGATCTCCTTGCAGTCCAAGGGACTCTCAAGAGTCTTCTCCAACACCACAGTTCAAAAGCATCAATTCTTCGGCACTCAGCCTTCTTCACAGTCCAGCTCTCACATCCATACATGACCACAGGAAAGACCATAGCCTTGACTAGGCGAACCTTTGTTGGCAAAGTGATGTCTCTGCTTTTGAATATGCTATCTAGGTTGGTCATAACTTTCCTTCCAAGGAGTAAGCGTCTTTTGCTTTATAGTAAGTTGTCTTTTTCGGCCAGGCTATGTGGCTTGTGAGATCTTAGTTCCCTAACCAGGGATTAAACTACGGCCCCAGCAGTGAAAGCACCGATTCCTAACAACCACTGGATCACCAAGGAATTTCCCTATAGGAAATCTTGATATGTGGTCATATAAATGTTTCAACTTTGTTTTTATTCTTCAAGGCTGTTTCTGCCATTCTTGGATATTTGCATTTGCTTTTCAATTTTAGAGTCCTTTGTCAATTTCGATTTTAAAACAACCTTGCTAAGACTTAGACAGAGGTTACACTATAGATCAATTTGAGGAATTAACATTATAATAAAGTGTCACAATTCTTGAATGTAATAAATCCCTTCATGTATTTAGATATTCATTATTTATTCTTAACAATGTTTTAGAGTGTTCTGGTATTCTTTCCTTTTTAAAAAAAGATTTACCCATGCATTTGCTCACTTTTTATGCTATTGTAAATAGTTCCACTTTTCTATATTTTTCTTTCTATATATCAAAGTGAAATTTATTTGTCTTTATTGGCTATGTGTCCACTGATCCTAATAAGTGTATTAATTCTAATATTAATCATTTGTGTATACATTCATTTGCATTTTCTATGTGTATAACCATGTTGACATAGTTCTTCAAAAATTAAAAATAGAATTACCATATGATTGAGCAATTAATTCCACTTCTGAGATATATATATATATATATACATATACACACACACACACACAAAAAAAAGAATTCAAAGAAGGATCTTGGAGAGATATTTGCTTACCCACATTCATTATAGCTTTATTCACAATAGCTAAGATATGGATGCAATCCAAATGCCCATGATTAATAAATAGGTAATGAATACAGAAATGCAGTGTATATGTAAAATATATTATTAAGCCTTAAAAAGAAAGGAAATCCCGACACATGCTACAACAGGAATTAACTTGGAGGTCATTATGCTAAATAAAATAAGTCAATCACAAAAAGACAAACTTCCTAGGTGGCGATAGTGGTAAAGAACCCATCTACCAATGCAGGATACATAAGAGAGGTGGGTGCAATCCCTGGGTTGGGAAGATTTCCTGGAGGGGTGCATGGCAACCCACTCTAGTATTCTTGCCTGGAGAATCCCATGGACAGACTGGTGGGCTACAGTCCAAAGGGTCACAAACAGTTGGACACGACTGAAGTGACTTTGATACTAAAGCTGAAACTCCAGTATTTTGGCCACCTCATGCGAAGAGTTGACTCATTGGAAGAGACTCTGATGCTGGGAGGGATTGGGGGCAGGAGGAGAAGGGGACGACAGAGGATGAGATGGCTGTACGGCATCACTGACTCGATGGATGTGAGTCTGAGTGACCTCCGGGAGTTGGTGATGGACAGGGAGGCCTGGTGTGCTGCAGTTCATGGGGTCGCAAAGAGTCGGACATGACTGAGTGACTGATCTGATCTGATCTGATCTGAAGTGACTTAGCACCTACGCACTACTCATCAGAATTAATTCTGTCACTCAGTCATGTCCGACTCTTTGCAACCTTATGGACTCCAGCATCCTAGATTTCCCTGTCCTTCACCAGCTCCTAGAGCTTGCTCAAATTCATGTCCATTGAATGAGTGATGCTATCCAACCATTTCATCCTCTGTTGTCCCCTTCTTCTCCTCCCTTCAATCTTTTCCAGCACTGAGGCCTAGAGAGTTTAAACAAACTGAGGGCTCAGTCTCTCTCTAGCCTATTTCCTCAGTCGTAATAGGAATGTTACTGGTATCACTATACAGACTAATGGGTGGGGCCAGGCTTTATAAACTGATATGTGGAGGGGTGACCTTGGTCTTACACACAAAGGAAGGCATGAAAGGACTGTTAAGTAAATTCTCATAAGAGACATCTAAAATAGTCAAACTCATAGAAATAGAATGGTTATTACCAGGGGCTGGGGGAAGGGAAAAATAGGGAGTTGGTGTTCCATAGGTATAGAGTTTCTGTTTTGCAAGATGAAAAAATTCTAGAGATCTTGCTACACAGCAATGATAATATACTCAACAGTTTAAAATGGTTGCTATGGTTAAAAAAACTATTAGCTATATAAAAAATACAATTGCAATTTTTTGCGATTGTCAAAATGCTTAAATCATCTCATACATTAATTTTACAAATAAATATTATAATACAGATTTGGAAAATAAGTATTTTTAAAAGATAGTTGACTATTTTAACAAAAATACTAACAATTTTTACAGTTTATAGCGTATCTAAAGGCAAAATATATGTTGTCATTTATATAATACTGGGAAGAGAGAAATGGAAGATTCTTAATTTATGCCTGAAGCAGTATAATATCTCTTGAAAGTTAACATCATAGATTTAACATCATAGATTCAATGCAGTCTGTCAAAATTCCAGCTAACTTCTTCATAAAAAGTGACAAGCTGATCCTAAAATTCATATGGAAATGCAAAGAACCCAGAAGCACCAAAACTATCTTTAAAAAAAAACAAAGTTGGAGGCCTCACACTTTTTGATTTCAAAATGTACTAGAAAGCTGTTGTTAATCAAGACCTTATGGTAATGGCATACTGATAAATGTATATATGTGTGTGTGTGTATATATATATATAGATCAGTGAAACAGAATTTTGAGTCCAGAAATAACCCTCACATCATGGATCTTTGAAAACTTTTGACAACAATGTCAAGACAATTCAATGGAGGAAATAGTAGCCATTTCAACAAATGGTGCTGGGAAAACCATGCAACAGAATGAGTTGGGCTCATCCATCATACTATAATGTTAATACAAAAATTAACTCAAAATGATCAAATACTTAAATGTAAAAGCTAAAACTATAAAACTTTTAGAAAAACACATATGAGAAAAATCTTTATGATTTTAGATTTGGCAATGAATTCTGGGATATGTCACCAAAAATACAGGCATTAGAGGAAAAACAGAGATAAATGGGACTACATCAAAATTGAAACATTTTTAAAATCAAAAGACACTATCAACAAAGTGAAAAGGCATCTCATTAAATGGGAGAAAATATTTATAAATCATATATCTCATAAAGGATTAATATCCAGGATATACAAAGAACTCTTAAACCTCAACAAAAAACCCAATTTGAAAATGGATAAAATACTTGAATAGATGTTTCTCCAAAGAAGATGTACAAACAGCCTATAAGCACATGAAAAGATGCTCAACAACACTAGTCATTAGGAAAATGCAAAGCAAAATCACAAAAAGATACCAGTTCATGTTCATCAGAATAGCTGGCTGTTACATTTTAAAAAAGGAAACCAACAAATGTCCACAAGGATATAGAAAAATTAGAACCTGTGTGCATTGCTCAGATCAGATCAGATCAGTCGCTCAGTCGTGTCCGACTCTTTGAGACCCCATGAACTGCAGCACGCCAGGCCTCCCTATCCATCACCAGCTCTCGGAGGTCACCCAGACTCACATTCATCGAGTCAGTGATGCCATCCAGCCATCTCATCCTCTGTCGTCCCCTTCTCCTCCTGCCCTCAATCCCTCCCAGCATCAATGTAAAGTGGTGCAGGGACTTGAAAAAGTCTGATGGTTCCTCAAAAAGTTAAACATCAAACTACCACATGATCCAGTAACTGCATTTCTAAGTATATTCTCTAAAGAACTGATAGCAGGAATTCAAACTGATCTTTTTACACCATTGCAGCATTATTTGCAACTCAAATGTCCATCAGATGAACAGATATACAATATGTTGTATGTACATAAAATGGAATATTATTTCAACCTTAAGGAATGCAATTCTGATACATGCTACAACATGGATGAACTTTAAAAACATTTTGTTGGATGAAATAACCCAGACACAAAAGGAAAATTTTGTATGATTCCATTTATACAAAGTGTCCAAGTAGTCAAATTCATAGAGACTGAAAAGAGAAGAGGTTACCAGAGGCCTGGGAGAGAGGGAAATTGAGAATTGTTGCTAAATGGATACAGCTTCTGTTTGGGATAATGAAAAAAGTCTGGAAATAGATAGTGGTGATAGCTGTACAACAATGTGAGTCTATTTAATGCCATTGCACTATATACTTAAATGTGGTTAAAAGAGTCAATTACATTTTACCACAATAAAAAAGCAGTTAGGCCTCCAGAACCCCCATTCATAGCAGCCAGATGAAGGACACCCGACCTCTACCCTAGCAGAAGACTGAGGGTAATTCTCTGAAGAAAGTCAAACAGGCTTTCATGGGTGGGAGGTACTCTTGAGTACCTCAAGGAGCACTCTTGAGGGTAGGAGCACTACACCGAAGTGGAAATTTCATGAATATTTACATTTGAGCCTTCAGTTCTTTCCTCCCCCTCACTTCCTAGGGTGCTGGCACCAGACTGATACTCTCCAGCAGGGAGAGTCACTCTGTGAAGAATCAGAGAAGTTCAAGAGATAAGACCTTAACAGTGACATGAGGGCTTCCCCCAAACAGATCACCCATCAGTGAAACCCCCAGTCCATAAGTCCACCTGTATGCAGAGTCATACTCTCCTACTAGATGGGGCAAGATGGTCAACAATCACCCAAAGCTACAAAGATAGAGGACAAAACAAACCAGAACACTTAACTTGGAGGGTGCAGCAGTTATACAAGGAAAAAGTAACACTGGAATGACATCACTAATATCCTTAGAGAGATAAGATATTCCACCCATGATATAAGGGCAAAGTGTCACACACACGCACAAAAGAGTTTGAGAAATTTTGGGGCTGGTCAAAAAGTTTGTTCAGTTTTTTCAGTACGATGACTCTAGTAGCATTCAGTTGTCTTTAACTTCATTCAAAACAATTTTGTTAGACTATTGTGACAGCTGTCATATTAGCTTGCATTTTTTAAAAACTTATCAAAAAGAGTGAATTTTTGTACAGCCATTTTAATATTGAAAATAGAAGAAACAAGCAACATTTTCAGCATATTATAAATAAAGGTCAATAAAGGTGAAAACACAACTGAATCACAAAATAAAGATTTGTGCAGTGTTTGGAGAAAGTGCTCTGATTTATCAAATGTGTCAAAAGTGGTTGGCGAAGATTTGTGCTGGAGATTTCTCGCTGGACAATGTTTCACATTCGAGTAGACCTGTTGAAACTGATCACAATCAAATGGGGACATGAACTGAGAACAATCTCTGTTACACCACGAGGGAGATATCTAACATACTAAAAATATGCAAATCAAGTGTTGAAAATCATTTGCACCAGCTTGGTTACATTAATTGCTTTGATGTTTGTGTTCCACATAAGTTAAGTGAAAAAACCTTCTTGACTATATTTTTGCATGTGATTCTCTACTGAAATGTAACAAAAATGCTTAATTTTTAAAACAAATTGTGATGGGCAAGGAATACTGTGGATATTGTACATAATGTGGAACAGAAGAGATCATGGGGCAAGTAAAATGAATCACCATCAACTACACCAAAGACTGCTCTTCATACAAGGAAGGTGATGTTGCATACACGATAGGATTAGAAGGGAACTCCTTGCAGAAAACCAAATGATTAATCCCCAAATGTCCCCAATTAGACCAACTGAAAACACCACTCAATAAAAAGCATCCAGAATTAGTCAATGTAAAATGAATAATCTTCCATCAGCATAATGGAAGACCACATGCTTCTTTGATAACCAGGCAAAAACTGTTAGTTTGAGAAGTTCTGATTCATCCTCCATATTCACCAGATATTACACCTTCAAATGTCCATTTATTTCTGTCTTTACAAAATTCTCTTAATGGAAAAAATTTTAATTCCCCGGAAGACTGTAAAGGGCACCTGGAACAGTTCTTTGCTCAAAAATATAAACAATTTTGGGAAGATGAAATTATGAAGTTGCCTGGAAAATGGCAGAAGGTAGTGAAACAAAATGGTGAGTACATTGTTTAATAATATTTTTGGTGAAAATGAAAATTGTGTCTTTTAGTTTTATTTAAAAACTGAAGGAACTCTTGGGGCAAACCAATAGAAACATGATAGCAGAAGTGAAAAATAAAATGTTTAGAAAATAATGTTGATATCTCCCAGAAAATAGTGCAAAAATAGATATAAAATAGAAAAAAATAGGTCATAAAATTAGAGGACAAATCAGAAGATCTACTAATAATATACAAATGACAGGAATTCCCGAGGGAACAGAGAAAATAAAGATTACAAATAATTCAAGAAAGTCTCCAAAGTGAAGGATGTGAATTTCTTGATTGAAATGAGTTCCCAGTAAAATGGTTGAAAATTTAATGATATCAGGGTGCATTATCATGAAATTTCAGAACAATGAGTGCGAAGAGAAGATACTCCATGTTTCAAAGAAAGGATGGGTCTTATCCAAGGGGCAGGAATAGAATGACAGTAGAATTCTGTATTGGCCACAGGAGATGCCAAAAGACAATGGTGCAATGACTTTAATGTTATGAATAAAAATGATTTCCAAATTAGATTATTTAACCAGCTAGACCCTCACATAGTAAAGAATAAAGACACTTTTACACCTGGACATTTTATTTCCCGTATACCACTTCTGAAAAAAGCTCCTGGAGGTAGGCTCTACCAAGCAAGTAAGTAAACTAGGAAAGTGAGGAAGAGGGGCTCCACAAATCAGGGATTCAACACAAGAGAGAGGTATGATGGTGAAGGGAAATCCTTACACAGCAGCTGTGCACCCACAGGTCTGGAGAGCAACCAGTGCAGACTGGAGCAGATCACAGGTGTCTCTGGAAGGGACCTTTTTTTCAAAAAGATGAAATTGATACAATTCTTCATGTGTTTAAACATAATAAGAGATTTACACAAGGAGAGTTTGGGAATTATCAGTGATAAGGACATGAAAAATCTAACAAATTAGCAAATCACCTGGAGATTATCATATTAAGTGAAGCAAGTCAGAAGGAGAAACATAAATATCATATATCACTTATATGTGGGATCTAAAAAAATGATACAAGTGAACTTATTTACAAAACAGAAGTAGACTCACAGACATAGAAAACAAACATGGTTAACAAAGGGGATGGAGGGGAGCTAAATTAAGAGTTCGGGATTACAGAGGCATACGACTATACATAAAATAGGTAAACAACAAGGACCTACTGTGTAGCATAGGGAACTATACTGTATATCTTGCAATAATCTATAATGAAAAGAATCTGAAAAACAATATATATGTATATATATTATAATATATGTAGTCAATCCACTCCAGTACTATTGCCTGGAAAATCCCATGGACAGAGGAGCCTGGTAGGCTACAGTCCATGGGGTCACACAGTCAGACACGACTGAGTGACTTCACATTCATACACTACATATACACATATACATAAACCAAGTCACTTTGCTGTACCCTTGAAACTGTCAAAATACTGTAAATTAACTATCAGTTCAGTTCAGTTCAGTTCAGTCGCTCAGTCGTGTCTGACTCTTTGTGACCCCATGAATTGCAGCACGCCAGGCCTCCCTGTCCATCACCAACTCCTGGAGTTCACTCCAACTCACGTCCATGGAGTCAGTGATGCCATCCAGCCATCTCATCCTCTGTCGTCCCCTTTTCCTCCTCCCCCAATCCCTCCCAGCATCAGAATCTTTTCCAATGAGTCAGCTCTTCACATGAGGTGACCAAAGTACTGGAGTTTCAGCTTTAATATCATTCCTTCCAAAGAACACCCAGGACTGATCTTTAGAATGGACTGGTTGGATCTCCTTGCAGTCCAAGGGACTCTCAAGAGTCTTCTCCAACACCACAGTTAAAAACATCAATTCTTCGGTGCTCAGCCTTCTTCACAGTCCAACTCTCATATCCATACATGACTACTGGAAAAACCGTAGCCTTGACTAGACAGACCTTTGTTGGCAAAGTAGAAAAAAGTGAAAAAAAGGACAAGGCAACTATTAACTCCAAGTAATTCAAAGGTTATGCAAATGAAAAAAGTGACCCTAGGGTATTAGGTGGTGGATAAACTTGTGTGCAATTAGAGTTTACATAGCCATAGTAATGAAAAAACTCTAGGAAAAGTTTCAGTTTATCTATATTCAGAGTCTTAAGGTGTAGTAAGTACACGTGAGGTGGGAAGCATGGAAGAGAGCTAAATTCTCATCTCCTATACTAGGAAATCAAGATATGATACCTAAAACTGAAAAATATAAAAAGCGGCAAAGTAAGCATTTGGTTATGTGTTGTAGATACTAAATTATCAGCCCAAAGACGTGAAGAGTGGAGTTAAATGGAGGTAAAATGGAGGCAGTTGCATTGGACTACATTCCTTGTAGAACTTTTTAATTCTGCACATTTAGCTTTCATAAAAGTAACACCACAACATTGTTTTAAATAATTGCAAAAACAAAAGCAACCTCATACTCCAAAAACCCTAGAGTTTGCTATTTCCCATTTGCTATTCAAATTAAATTGAGTTTTACCTCATCTGTAAAATCAATTATTATATGGATTGAAATAGATTGTGAATACAAAAGTGCTTGGACACTACAACAGTTGTTTAACAACAAGAATTTACAATCCAAAAGTTAGGAATCCTTAACATTGATTTATTCCATCATGATGTGTGTGTAGCAAGGAGTTGGACATGACAAACATTATCACTGCGTGAAACCAGTGACCTTGCCTGAACTCACGTGTCCAGTCCCTGCTCCCGCTCTTACCTGTTCCAGGTGGCTATCTACTCTTTGGCCTCTGGGACCAAACTTTTCTGAATTCAGATTCCGGTTTGTGTCACTTCTGGTTGCCTAACTTCAGACAATGTTCCTAGCTTTTTGAATCTCAGCTTCCCTACCAGGCAATACTAAAGTCTCTCTTGCGAAACTGCTGTGACAAACACACGAGAAATTAACAGAAAGCCCTTTGCTTTGGTGGGTAAGTAATCACAGCTCCCCAACTCCAGCGTCTGTCCTCCTGGGCGCACTGGACACAGGAGACACCAGCATAATAGAGCTGCTAGGCGGGGAGGTGGGGGGGGGGGGGTGCGGGGCGGGGAGGATCCTGTCACCATGGCAACCAGAGACGCCTCGCGTTCTCGCGTTCCCTGGCTGCCAGTGGGAGAGCGGAGAAGGCCAGCCGGCTGCCGGCCACGAAGACCCCAGCGGCATGACTGGGAAGGAGGCGGCAGCAGCCGTGACGGTGCCCGAGGCGGGCCGCGATGGCGAGCAGCCCGGGCCTCCCGCAGGCCTGGGGTGCGCGGCGCGCGGAGAACCGGGCGGCGGCGGTACGCAGGAGTCCCGCAAGCAGTGTGAGTTCCCTTCCAGCCGTCCACACGGTAGGAGGGACGTGGGCGAGGGGAAGCCGTGAGAGGCGAACCGGGGAAACCGCGGTGGGGCTAGCTGAAGCCGCAAAGGTTTTGGAGGGAGGGGTTGGAGTTGCTGTTTTGGCAAAGGTAAGGGCCGAAGACATCGCGTCCATTTCCCCAAGCCCTCCTTCATAAAAGGTTATCTGAGCCCGGGTAGCCTCCAACTTAATGGATAGTGGCATTGGCCTGGAAGGTAGTGAAAAAAATTGTGCACATAGGAATACACATACATATAGTATTCAGAATATTAAATTACAAAATATATTTTAATTATAAAATGTGTGAAATATATAAATTTGTTTTGCATATAAAATATGAAATTAATTTTTAAATACATAAATTATATACACACGCATGGAAATACACGTATCATTTTTGTCAGTTCCTTCATTTTACAAACCGGGAAACTCAAGTCTAGACTAGCAGAAAGGACGTACCTTGCCCAGCATCACTCAGTGCAGGAGAACACCTTCAAACACTTAACTCCCATCTCTTGGATTCTCTGTTTGTAACTATGATTACCTGACCCTTTTAGAGTCTCACAATTATGGGCCACATGTTAACACACTGCTGCTGTTTCCTCCTGCCCTGCCAAACATACAAACAACCTTGCAAGAAGTAAAAAGCACTTCTGGTTCACAACCAACATAGTTGAAAGTTGAGTCCACACCAGGTCGAAGCGCTCATCCATCTTGTTCCATAAATTTACAGATATTTCCCAACCCCATGTGCCCCACACATGTCTTCAGTAGGTGCTAAGGAATGATGAAGATGAAAATAATAATCTGAGGAAGGTGAGCAATTCCCAGCCATTCTGCAGAGCCTAGCTGATTACCCCTCTAGAGAGCAAGAGTTGGGCTGAAGCCGCTTGACTTCCGCTCCTCCAGGGACCACATACCCCCTCTTGAGAGCCGGGGACCTCCCTAGGAGCCTCAGAACTGCTGTTGCCTGCCTCTTTCTTTAGCATCAGTCACAATATACTTGATTATGATGCCTCATTCTTGTTCTTGTCAACAGCACGCAGAGACCTTATTTAGAGCAACTAAGTTCAGTGTATATGTAAGTATTCAGTATATTTAAAGGAATTCCTTACTCTGACTTGAAATTCTACCTGAAAATTTTCTCATAAGCAATACTAGAATTTAGAGGTTCTTTATTCCTTTTGGCTGTAGGAGTAAAAGGTGGAATTAGCCATTTGCTTGTCAGTTGAACAAATATTGAGTCCTGATGGCGTGCCTGCCATTGGGCAGTTGCTGGGAAATGAGTAATGAATTAAGGCTGGTGTCCAAAGACTCAGGGGCTGATAGAGTCAGGGTGGAAACATATGAAGAGTGCCTGCCTCAACCTTCCTGAGCTTATTGTTTAGGGCCTCAGCTGAAGTAGAGACAGATTATTCATACCTGCACAAGTACCCATTTAATTTTCAAGTTTTTTTTTTAAAGTCTTCAGTCTCTATTTTTTGGAAAGGTTCTCAGTGTCCGTACAGCTTCTACTCCCTAATCACACATCTGCTCCCAAATATACACAGATAAAATGTGGTCCTTTCCCACTGAAACATCTTTGAATTATATAACGGTGGAAGGAAAGTTATGACCAACCTAGATAGCATATTCAAAAGCAGAGACATCGCTTTGCCAACAAAGGTTCGCCTAGTCAAGGCTATGGTCTTTCCTGTGGTCATGTATGGATGTGAGAGCTGGACTGTGAAGAAGGCTGAGCACCGAAGAATTGATGCTTTTGAACTGTGGTGTTGGAGAAGACTCTTGAGAGTCCCTTGGACTGCAAGGAGATCCAACCAGTCCATTCTGAAGGAGGTCAGCCCTGGGATTTCTTTGGAAGGAATGATGCTAAAGCTGAAACTCCAGTATTTTGGCCACCTCATGCGAAGAGTTGACTCACTGGAGAAGACTCTGATGCTGGGAGGGATTGAGGGCAGGAGGAGAAGGGGACGACAGAGGATGAGATGGCTGGATGGCATCACTGACTTGATGAATGTGAGTCTGAGTGACCTCCGAGAGCTGGTGATAGATAGGGAGGCCTGGCGTGCTGCAGTTCATGGGGTCGCAAAGAGTCGGACACGACTGAGCGACTGATCTGATTTGAGCCCCACCAAATCTTTTATCGCCTCAGTGTTACCTTTATTTATTCATTTTAGTGTTATCTTTAAAATAATTTGTAGTGCTCTCACCATGCTGGCTGAACTATCCCAATATTCTCCGTTTTATTAAATCACTGAATCCAGTATTCTAAGTACCATCAGATTAGAGTAGTGTGGTGGGACCATAACTTCCCTTGATCTGAACATTATACTTCTATTAGGTGAATCTATATAAATTCACAATAGCTGTTTAGGCAGACACATTAGATTATTAACACACAATAAATGCAATCTATGACATCCTTAGTTTCTCTTTTCCCATCTGTCCAATTGAAAACATTTGACCCAGGCCTTTTCTGTCCTATACTTATGGAGTTCCTCTGTTTGGTTCTAAATGCAGGTCGTTATATTATCCCCATCAATACCTATGGATATGAACACTTCATTCCAAGTATGGAAGGCCCTTTGAGTCCTGAGTTTGCCATTCAGCCCATAAACCATTCAGCAAGTCTGCGTCATTCTCACATTTGGTGAGTTTGCTGAAAGTTCCTATATTCAGATTAAATAATTAAATGGTGACCCCCACAGTCCAAGTAGAGTCTTTGGAAGCCCCTGATCTGTTAAGTAGCATCTTTGGCTGGGCACTCTGCCTCCTATATGAATGCACTTTATCAAATGTCTTGCTGAAATGCAAATACTATACTATCGCTACAACATCTCCTTAATCTAGCCCATTTAGTAACTTGGTTTGAGAGGGTCAGCTATGTTGTTCAGTCGCTAAATCATGACTGACTCTTTGTGATCCCATGGACTGCTACATCCCAGGCTTCTCTGTCCTTCATTATCTCTTGGAGTTTGCTCAAACTCACATCCATTGAGTCAGTGATGCCATCCAACCATCTCATTCTCTGTTGTCCCCTTCTCCTCCTGCGTTCAATTTTCCCCAGCATCAGGGTCTTTTCCAAAGAATTGGCTGTTCACATCAGGTGGCCAAAGCATTGGAGCTTCAGCTTTAGCATCAGTCCTTTCAATGAACATTCAGGGTTTATTCCCTTTAGGATTGACTGGTTTGATCTCCTTGCTGTCCAAAGGACTCTCAAAAGTTTTCTCCTGCACCACAGTTTGAAAGAATCAATTTCTTTTAATTTTTATGACTAGTTTTAAAATCTTTTGAAACTTACCTTCTCATCCATAAGTGAAAGTTGCTCAGTTGTATCCAAACCTTTGCTCCCACATGGACTGTAGTCCTTGGAATCCTCTAGGCCAGAATACTGGTGTGGGTAGCCTTTCCCAATCCAGGGATTGAACCAGGTCTCCCATATTGCAGGCAGATTCTTTACCAGCTGAGCCATAAGGGAAGCCCCTCTTCCATAAAGTAGGAATAATTTTACCTTCCTATAAGCTGATTGTCAAGAAGAAAGATAGTATACATAAGATGCCTAGGGCATGGTAGTATTCAATAAACCATAGCAATTGTTAGTAGCCAGCTTGTTTGCTTCCTTCCTTTCTATGTCTTTCTTTTTTGTCTTTCTAAGAGCGAGGAACATTTGCCCATACTAGCTTTTTATGAGTTTCCCAGGTGCCACTGTGGTAAAGAATCCACCTGCCAATACAGGAGACACGGGTTTGATCCCTAGTCCAGGAAGATCCCCTGGTAAGAAATGGCAACCCACTCCAGTATTCTTACCTGGAAAATCCCATTGACAGAGGAACCTGGCGAGCTACAGTGCATGGGGTCCCAAATAGTCGGACATGACTTAGTGTGCATGCGCACTCGCACGCACACATGCACACACACACACACACACACACACACACACACACAGCTATTTACAAGTCTGTCATTTTTCATAGTTCCTTGAAACCTTTGATGATTTCTTCTGTGAATTCTTGTGAGAGAAGGGCTGAAATTTGTCAAGAGACTTGAAATTACAGCAAGTCATCTCTTCCTTTCTACTGTGCTATTATAGGCTTTTCCTCTTAGCCAAATCTCTTAAACCCTTTTCTGCCTGAAGATCATGATTTAACAGAATTTTAAACCAGAGTTAAACTTAAGTAAGGCTGACCCACATTCATCTCTCATTCATTCGTATGACTCTGAATTTGGGGGAAAACAAGACCAGACCCAGAGAGTATCTCACTCTACCTTGTTCATGTCTGAGGGTGTGTTTGGGTCTCACGACCAGGAATGACCTAGACCCATGGTGAGAAGTAGTAGGTCTCTTGCCCCATTTGGGCCAGTCTGCACACAAGTCAAATTTGTTCCTCATCAGTTAGTCTAGAAAAGAGGACACCTGCCACATCTTTGTATCGGTCATTGAGATTCTCCATGGCTCCCTGGAGTGAGTTTTTAAGCACTAGGACTAGAACTACTGGCTGCCTGCTGTTCACAGGGCTGTGTGGGCTGACACACACACAGAGGAATCTACTCTCCACCTGATTGAACAATGCTTTAGTGCCACTTGGACACACACTTGTTGAGCATCTATTATTTTTTTTAATTTGTATTTATTTATTTTCGGCTGTGCTGGGTCTTCATAGCTTCACTCAGGCACTCTCTGGCTGTGGCAAGCGGAGGCTACTGTCTAGTGTGCCAGCTTCTCACTGGCGTGGCATCCCTCATTGAGGAGCACAGGCTCTAGGGAGCAGGGGCTTCAGTAGTTCACAGGCTCTAGGCTCAGCAGTTGCGGTGCACAGGCTTAGCTGCCCCAAGGTATGCGGGATCTAGTTCCCTGACCAGGGATCGAACTCCATGTCCTCTGCATTGGCAGGTGGGTTCTTAAACACTGGACCAGCAGGGAAATCCTGTTGAGCATCTATTATTTTGTCACACTCTGTTCTAGAACTCTGATGAGCTGAACAGACAAGACCTCTGCTCTCATGGTATATAGTCTGGCAAGGGAGACATACAGTACTAATAGTTACACAAATAAAATTGTACATAAAGTAAATGAGGCTGCATACACATTGCAATAAATCAAATGAAAGCAAAGAGGAGAATACTATGAGAAAAGGTAACCAGGGACATTGGGGAGCCAAGTAAAATTTCCTTAAAGAACTGACATCTCAGCCTAGACCCAACATTCAGGTAGAAGTTACCCAGGCAAAAATAATTATGAGAAAGACAGTTCAGGCAGAGAAAATAGAATGTACAAAAGAGACAATGTGTGGGGATGGACAGAAAGACCACATGGCCGGAGCTCAGAGAGCAAGAGAGAGAAGGGCTGACAGGAGAGTCTGGAGAGACAGATGGGCTCAGATGACTCCCTGGGCTGAGCAGAAGAAATGTAGCTAAAGAGCTTAGAAAAAATAGTCCATCCTCAGCTATAGCGATGAAATCTTGTGGGGCCAGGTTTGAAGGACAGGAAAAGGTCATATGTCCATTAGTGACACTCCACTACAATTCAGGTTTATTCTTTAAAAAAGGTGATTAAATACTGCTAGACTGTTCTATATCATGTATCTGGATTGTAGGCTCTATGCATGAAAATGAAAGTTGCTCAGTCATGTCCAACTCTTTGTGACCCCATGGACTATATGTAGTCCATGGAATTCTCCCGAATACTGGAGGGGTAGCGTTTCCCTTCTTCGGGGGATCTTCCCATCCCAGGAATTGAACCCAGGTCTCCCACATTGCAGGCGGATTCTTTACCAGCTGAGCCACCATATATCTTTATTATTCACTGCTGTGTCCTCTGCCCCAAATGCTTCGCACAGAGTATGTCTTTAATAAGAATTTATTGAATAAATTAAAGTTTTCTTCAAGTTAATGAAGAAAACTTCATATATTACTTCATAATACTTAAAAGAAGTTATCTGAAACTTAACCGCAAAATATAAAGTTCTCCGCCCGGCAAAGCTAAAAGTTACACTGGAAGGGATCTTTCCAAAATAGAGTCTGCAGGATGAAATACCTGCTATTTGTATGGAAGGATTTGTCTCTTTAAAAAAGTTATTTATGTAAATAATGGCTAGAAAGTTGGGCAGAATTTATGATAAGTAACCAATTTTGTTAATACCTTTACAGGGAAGAAGTTTTTATATTGTGAACCACATAAGAGAATTAAGGAAGTACTCGAAGAAGAACTTTATATTAAAAGAGATGAATGCCACATTAAACATCCACCTGCAGGTAATCTCAGTGACAAATGAAGTATATTTGCAAAATGGATATAAAATTGCCTGCTGATGGCAGTGGTTATTTTATTTATTGCAAAACCATGAGTATTAAAAGAAAAATAGCCCCTCCTGGGAGGTTCTTGGCTAATTTTATAATTATTTTGCCTTTGCCCAAATAAATTGCTGTATTTACATTGCTATCCCACATTTTTGGTGGATTTATTTCTACTTAATGATAAGTAGAATTTTTTCCAAGTGTCTGGAAAGCACAATAACATCCTCAGTCTTTATCAATATAAGTAGTACCAATAACAGTGATTCTCAAAGTATTGACCACATCAGAATTATCTAGGAATTATGGGTTAAAAGCAGATAGCTGAGCCCCATCTATAGAGTAACTGGCTTAGAAAGTCTGGGGTGGGGCCCAAGAATTTGCATTTCTACCAAGTCCCAAGTTGATGGTGCTGGTCCAGAGACCCCACTTTGCAAATCACTGACTCAGAAGAATCTAAGTCATTTAAATAGGTCAATTCATCCCAGGATTTTATACACATAGTATAAGGGTTACATGATCTGGGCATTGATAGCTCACACTGATGATTCATTTGAAAAAAGATATGCTCTAAAGAGGGTTTCCCTGGGAGCTCAGAGATAAAGAATCTGCCTATCCTATTCGATCCCTGGATCAGAAAGATTCCCTGGAGGAGGGCATGGCAACCCACTACAGTATTCTTAACCTGGAGAATCCCATGGACAGAGGAGCCTGGCAGGTTAGGGTAGCACAGAGTTGGATATGACTAAAGCAACTGAGTACACACGCATGCATGCTCTAAAGAATCCCTTATAGACATTATTTTGAAACTGCTGGAGCTCCTTATTTTTTATAGTTCCTTCTCAGTGATTACCAGGTGCATATTTCATGTTTTTATTGAAACCCTCTTGGATACCAGCAGTTGCTTGAAGGTATAAAAGAAATGAGACATGACTCCTGTACATAGAGAAGTTGACATTTTCTGAGGAGAATTGTTGAACAACAGGCTGTGCTGTGCTAAGTTGCTTCAGTCATGTCCAACTCTTTGCAACCCTATGGACTGCAGCCCCCCAGGCTCCTCTGTCCATGGAATTCTCCAGGCAAGAATACTGGAGTGGGTTGCCATGCCCTCCTCCAGGGGATCTTCCTGACCCGGGGATCAAACATGTCTCAGATCTCCTGCACTGGCAGGCATGTTCTTTACCATTGGTGCCACCTGGGAAGTCCAGGCTAGTGGGACCCAAGTTAGAGCAAAGGCTGCAAGCCCAGAGGTACAACTTTTCAGACTCTGTGACATAGTTTCACACTTTATGGGGTTTTTCCTATTTCTTCACTCCCTATTCTGTCCTGTTGATCTATTTACTGATCTTAATACCAATGCCACTTTGATACTACAGCTTTTAATAATGTCTTCTTTTTCCTTAAGAATTGTTTTCCCCCCACTTTACATTTTAAAACCAGCATAGAAACACCTTTTAAGGTCTTCTTGCATCACCCATTCTTATGGAAAGGGAGGTCAAAGGAACGGCTAATTTTGTTCATACAATATCTTGAAGGAAAGTTTAAAGTCTTAGAGTTTGAACTCTACGGATGGATGCAGAATGACCAACTAAATTGTTTCTCTGAAGCCCAATCTACACATACTGTTTCCCTGGTGATTAAAAAAAAATATTTAAGTCTATGCAATTGTATTTGGGTCCCCTTCATTTCAGAGATTACATAAAAGCTAATTTATACACTATTTGGATGGGTGTGTTGATTCTTAATGGATAAATTTATTTATGTCAGTCTGTAATTAGGAAAAATCATTTGGTTTATAAAAACTCATTTTTCTAGGCAATCTTCTTAAATATTGAAAGTGAAAGTGGCTCAGTCGTGTCCAACTCTTTCTGACTGCATGGACTATACAGTCCATGGTATTCTCCAGGCCAGAATTCTGGAGTGGGTAGCCTTTTCCTTCTCCAGGGGATCTTCCCAATCCAGGTATTGAACCCAGATCTCCCGCACTGCGGGCAGTTTCTTTACCAGCTGAGCCACAAGGGAAGCTCAAGAATGCTGGAAGGGATAGCCTATCCTTTCTGCAGAGGATCTTCCCAACCCAGGAATCCAACTGGGGTCTCCTGCCTTGCAGGTGGATTCTTTATGAACTGAGCTATCAGGGAAGACTTCTCAAATATTTTTCATATAAAATGAAGACCGCATCAGATCAGATCAGATCAGCCGCTCAGTCGTGTCCGACTCTGCGACCCCACGAACTGCAGCACGCCAGGCCTCCCTATCCATCACCAGCATGCTGCATTTTTTGTAGCATCCACCAGAGGTCGCACAGAGGTGCTATTTTAGCCTAGAAAAAAATCAAAGCTGAGAATTGCTTCTGTAATGTTAAGTTTCTAATGGATGTTAAGTTTCTAATGGATGAAAAACGGAAGCCTACTAAATTTTTTCTTTTTCGTTTCTTCTCTTTTTCACGGCTGGAAGCCCCATGTGGACCAGAATAGGAAACTAGCAGCTAAGGAGAGTTCCACACTCTTCCAGCCTAGCCCCGAGAGCTAAGGCTGGCAGTGTTCATCAGCTACTGTAAACTGGAAGGTTTACGGTGACAAACTTTTAAATATCAGAAGAAAGATATGGCCTCTCTTGCTGGAGGACCTTGCCACATACACCCAGAATTCTGCATAAAACTCTTAGGGACTCTTAGGGGCTTGAATGTAGTCTTCCCAGGTGGTGCAGTAGTAAAGAATCTGCCTGTGAATGCAGGAGACAAAGAAGACAGGGGTTTGATCCCTGGGTTGAGAAGATCCCCTAGAGGAAGGCATGGCAACCCATTAGAGGAAAGCATGGCAACCCACTCCAGTGTTCTTGCCTGGGAAATCTCATAGAAAAGGGAGCCTGGTGGGCTACAGTCCATGGGGTTGCAAAAGAGTCAGGCGCAACAGCAACTGAGCACGCACCCACATGACTTCTAAGCAGCCATCCCTAGCTGTTAGAAGTAAATGCACTTGACCCATTATTTCTACTTCTTCACTTATTGGCTCTGTCACCCATCCCAATTAGGCCTTTGCTTCCACACATGCAAGGAAACTGTTCTTTTCCAGATTGCAAATGACCTTTGTTGTTAAGGTCAAAGGTAGTGATCTTCAAGGTCAAATCCAATCCATAAACTCAACTTCTCCACAGCATATGACATAACCATTTACTCCTTCCCGGGAAAACACTCTCTCAGCTCAGCCTCCAGGTCACCATGCTCCAGTCTCCTGGTTTCAGTTGTATCACCCCTTCTCTATTCTTTCTGACTCTGTTTCTTCTATGCTCTAAAATGTGTAAAACTCAGTCATAGATAGACCTTTTTCTGTATCCATACTCCCTCCCTGCAGATCATGCTTGGCCCTCTTGTGCTGACAACTCCAAAATTTATATCTCTGGCCTCTAATTTTCAAATTCCCAGAAGCCTACTTGGCTTGGATGTCTAAAGGCCTCTCAAACTTAGCATGACCAGAACAGAACTGAATAAAAATCTTTGAAAAATTTTAATATGGACCATTTTAAGTCTTTATTGAATCTTTTATAATATTGTTTTTGCTCTATGTTTTGGGCCACCAGGCATGCAGGATCTTCGTTCCCTGGTGGTAGTGTTTTAGTTGCTAAGTCGTGTTCGACTTTTGCGACCAAGTGGACTGTAGCCAGCCAGGTTCCTCTGTCCATGGGATTCTCCAGGCAAGAATACTGGAGTGGGGTGCCATTCCTTTCTCCAGGGGATCTTCCAACCCAGGGATTGAACCCGGGTCTCCTGTATTGCAGGCAGATTCTTTACCGATTTAGCTATGAGGGAAGCCCAAGTTCCCTGACCAGGGATCAAACTTGCACCCTCTGCATTGGAAGGTGAAATCTTAACCACTGGACCACCAGGGACATCCCTAAATCCCAGCTTTTAAATCCTACTCTTCAGTGGGTCTTCCCCATCTCAAGAAATGGTACCACCATTCATTTAGTTGATTTGGCCTAGAAGGCAAATCCTCTCTCCATGGTCAGTCCATCAGTGAATCCTGTGAAATCTACATTTGAAAGATATTTGAAATCTCCCCACCTTGCCCAAAACATCTACTTCTGCTTCATTGACTATGCTAAAGCCTTTGACTGTGTGGATCACAACAAACTATTGAAGATTCTGAAAGAGATGGAAATACCAGACCACCCTAACTTTCCCCTGAAAAACTTGTATGCCGGTCAAGAAACAACAGGTAGAACCAGACATGGAACAACAGACTGGTTCCAAACTGGGAAAGGAGTACATCAAGGCAGCATATTGTCACCCTGCTTATTTAACTCACATGCAGAGTACATCATGCAAAATGCTGGGCTGGAGGAAGCACAAGCTGGAATCAAGATTGCTGGGAGAAATATCAATAACCTCAGATATGCAGATGCCACCACCCTTATGGCAGAAAGTGAAGAGGAACTGAAGAGTCTCTTGATGAAAGTGAAAGAGGAGAGTGAAAAAGTTGACTTAAAACTCAATATTCAAAAAATGAAGATCATGGCATCTGGTCCCAACAGTTCATGGCAAATAGATAGGTAAACAGTATAAACAATGAGAGACTTTATCTTGGGGGGCTCCAAAATCACTGCAGATGCTGACTGCACCCATGAAACTAAAAGACACTTACTCCTTGGAAGAAAAGCTATGACCAAACTAGACAGCATATTGCCAACAAAGGTCAGTCTAGTCAAAGGTGTGGTTTTTCCAATAGTCACGTATGGATGTGAGAGCTGGACCATAAAGAAGGCTGAGTACTGAAGAACTGATGCTTTTGAACCATGGTGCTGGAGAAGACTCTTGAGAGTCCCTTGGACTGCAAGGAAATCAAAGCAGTCCATCCTAAAGGAAATCAGTCCTGAATATTCATTGGAAGGACTGATGCTGAAACTGAAGTTCCAATACTTTGGCCACCTGATGGGAAGGGCTGACTCATTAGAAAAGACCCTGATGCTAGGAAAGATTGAAGGCAAGAGGAGAAGGGGACGATAGACGATGAGATGGTTGTATCGCATCATTGACTCAATGGACATGAGTTTGAACAAGCTCCAGGAGATGGTGATGGACAGGGAAGCCTAGTGTGCTGCAGTCCATGGGGTCACAAAGAGTCAGACATGACTAAGCAACTGAACAACAGCAACCACTTTGCCCACAATCACCTTCCCCAAACCCCAGTCATCTCTTGCAGGCTCAGCAATAGCCCCCAGTGACAATTTCTGCTTCTTCCCCCTGCAGTCTATTCCTTTCTCAGAAACCAGAGGCATCTCTGACAAACATAAATCTTTGCCCATCACCGCCATGCTTAAAGCTCTCCAATGCCTTCTTATTTTCCTTAGGCTACATTTCAACTTTGTCATGTGGCCTGCTCACCTCTGTGAACTCATCTCCCATACTTTGTGATTCCACTTTAGCCACACAGTTTTTCTTAAAATTCCCTTGAGAGTCTTCTCCAGCACCACAGTTCAAAAGCATCATTTCTTCAGCACTCAGCCTTATTTATGGTCCAACTCTCACATCTGTACATGACTACTGGAAAATTCAAAGCTTTGACTACACAGACCTTTGTCAGCAAAATGATGTCTCTGTCTTTTAATATGCTGTCTAGGTTTGTTGTAGCTTTGCTTCCATGGAGCAAGTGGTAGAAATAAGAAAAAAAAAGTATTTCTGTGGTATCCATGCCTCCAATAAATGTAGAAAAATAAAAAACTGGGAGAGCCAATTATTTCTTACCTCTAGCCTCCTCTACTTACTTATATTATTTGCCTGGCCCTTTCTCTCTCTTTTTTCTATGTGTATATACACATATGAATATATATTTTTATTTGAATTTAAGCAATATATACTGTTCCTTGATTCCAACTTGATCAAGATTGCTGGGAGAAATATCAATAACCTCAGATATGCAGATGACACGACTCTTATGGCAGAAAGTGAAGAGGGGCTAAAAAGCCTCTTGATGAAAGTGGAGAGTGAAAAGGTTGGCTTAAAGCTCAACATTCAGAAAACGAAGATCATGGCATCTGGTCCCCTTACTATATGGGAAATAGATGGGGAAACAGTGGAAACAGTGTCAGACTTTGTTTTTCTGGGCTCCAAAATCACTGCAGATGGTGACTGCAGCCATGAAATTAAAAGACGCTTACTCCTTGGAAGGAAAGTTATGACCAACCTAGATAGCATATTCAAAAGCAGAGACATTACTTTACCAACAAAGGTTCGCCTAGTCAAGGCTATGGTCTTTCCTGTGGTCATGTATGGATGTGAGAGCTGGACTGTGAAGAAGGCTGAGCACCGAAGAATTGATGCTTTTGAACTGTGGTGTTGGAGAAGACTCTTGAGAGTCCCTTGGACTGCAAGAAGATCCAACCAGTCCATTCTGAAGGAGATCAATCCTGGAATTTCTTTAGAAGGAATGATGCTAAAGCTGAAACTCCAGTATTTTGGCCACCTCATGCGAAGAGTTGACTCATTGGAGAAGACTCTGATGCTGGGAGGGATTGAGGGCAGGAGGAGAAGGGGACGACAGAGGATGAGATGGCTGGATGGCATTACTGACTCCATGGGTATGAGTCTGGGTGACCTCCGGGAGCTGGTGATGGATAGGGAGGCCTCGTGTGCTGCGGTTCATGGGGTCGCAAAGAGTTGGACACGACTGAGCGACTGATCTGATTTGATCTGATCTGATACTGTTCCTTATATACACCCAGTTCAGTTTAGTTCAGTCACTCAGTCGTGTCCAACTCTTTGTGACCCCATGAGTTGCAGCACACCAGGCCTCCCTGTCCATCACAAACTCCCAGAGTACACCCATGCCTATCTAAATTCTGGGAATCCTTAATTTATTGACCTCACTGGGCCTCACTTCTAGCATTGTTTTATTGTTTGGGGGCATGTCTCTTGTTCTTGTTACATGCTGTTGTTGCTAAACAAGCCTACTTGGTTTTGTGGTTAAGCAAGTCTGCTTCCTTGAGTTATCGTTAACTTACAGGAGTCTGCTATTCCTTTTGCTTTACTTACGGTCCCCCAGTGGGATTAGCTATTTAATCTCCTACTTTGTCCCTTTACTCTTTCCCTATCACTATTCCTCCCATTTTGTAGCTCTAGAAGCTGAGACTAGGGGGGAGGTACAGTAACTTGTCAGTCAGTGGGATAACTGATACATGAATGTAGGTTCATCTGAAGCTGATATCTTTGCTCTTTGTCATTGGGTTATACTTTATAAGATTATATTTTCTTAGAGGGAAATAAGATTAGAAACTGCATTGGTAGCGAATAGTATTCTTTCCGTTTAACACAAGGTTGTCATGATCTTATCCAGGTTCAGGTTCAAACCTGAGATAGAACAGGTTTCAGAGGCTTTACACATTCTGTCAGATAAGCCATTGGGCCTGGATCTACAGAATCTCATCATCCTGGAAAAAAGAAATGCAGCTTTCTGACCAGCAGTGCAGGAGACCGGCTGTAATACAGAAGTGTGTGTGTGCTCAGTGCTCAGTTGTGTCCGACTCTTTGCAACCCCGTAGACTGTAGCCCACCAGGCCCCTCTGTCCATGGGATTATCCAGGCAAGAATACTAGAGTGGGTTACCATTTCCTTCTCCAAGGGATCTTCCCAACCCAAGGATCAAACTCAAATCTCTTACTTCTCCTACATTGGCAGGCAGGTTCTTTAGCACTAACACCACCTGGGAAGCCCTGTAATACAGGAGATGTGGGTCAATCCCTGGGTCAGGAAAACGCCCTGCAGAAGGAAATGGCAGCCTACTCCAGTGTTCTTGCCTGGGAAATCTAATAGACAGGGGAATTGGGTGGGCTACAGTCTGTGGGGGTCTGGACTTCCCTGGTGGCTCACATGGTAAAGTGTCTGACTGCTATGCGGGAGACCCGGGTTCAATCCCTGGGTCAGGAATATCCCCTGGAGGAGGAAATGGCAACCCACTTCAGTACTCTTGCCTTGAGAATTCTATGGACAGAGGAGCCTGGTGGGCTACAGTCCATGGGGTCGCAAAGAGTCGGACATGACTGAGTGACTTCACTTTCACTTAGCAACTAAACCACTGATCACCACCATGTAACTTTCTGGATAAGTAAAGAATTTAGCTAACACAGAAGCAGAAGATATTGAGAAGAGGTGGCAAGAACAGAAGAACTGTACAAAAAAGAGCTTCACGACCCAGATAATCACGATGGTGTGATCACTGACCTAGAGCCAGACATCCTGGAATGCGAAGTCAAGTGGGCCTTAGAAAGCATCACTATGAACAAAGCTAGTGCAGGTGATGGAATTCCAGTTGAGCTATTTCAAATCCTGAAAGATGATGCTGTGAAAGTGCTGCACTCAATATGCCAGCAAATTTGGAAAACTCAGCAGTGGCCACAGGACTGGAAAAGGTCAGTTTTCATTCCAATCCCAAAGAAAGGCAATGCCAAAGAATGCTCAAACTACCGCACAATTGCACTCATCTCACATGCTAGTAAAGTAATGCTCAAAATTCTCCAAGCCAGGCTTCAGCAATATGTGAACCGTGAACTTCCTGATGTTCAAGCTGGTTTTAGAAAATTTCCAACATCCACTGGATCATGGAAAAAGCAAGAGAGTTCCAGAAAAACATCTATTTCTGCTTTATTGACTATGCCAAAGCCTTTGACTGTGTGGATCACAATCAACTGTGGAAAATTCTGAAAGAAATGGGAATACCAGACCACCTGACCTGCCTCTTGAGAAATCCGTATGCAGGCCAGGAAGTAACAGTTAGAACTGGACATGGAACAACAGACTGGTTCCAAATAGGAAAAGGAGAACGTCAAGGCTGTATATTGTCACCCTGCTTATTTAACTTATATGCAGAGTACATCATGAGGAACAATGGGCTAGAGAAGCACAAGCTGGAATCAAGATTGCTGGGAGAAATATCAATAACCTCAGATATGCAGATGATACCACCCTTATGGCAAAAAATGAAGAACTAAAAAGCCTCTTGATGAAAGTGAAAGAGGAAAGTGAAAAAGTTGGCTTAAAGCTCAACATTCAGAAAACGAAGATCATGGCATCTGGTCCCATCACTTCATGGGAAATAGATGGGGAAACAGTGTCAGACTTTATTTTGGGGGCTCCCAAATCACTGCAGATGGTGACTGCAGCCATGAAATTAAAAGACGCTTACTCCTTGAAAGGAAAGTTATGACCAACCTAGATAGCATATTGAAAAGCAGAGACATTACTTTGCCAACAAAGGTCCGTCTAGTCAAGGCTATGGTTTTTCTAGTGGTCATGTATGGATGTGAGATCTGGACTGTGAAGAAGGCTGAGCCCCGAAGAATTGATGCTTTTTAACTGTGGTGTTGAAGAAGACTCTTGAGAGTCCCTTGGACTGCAAGGAGATCCAACCAGTCCATTCTGAAGGAGATCAGCCCTGGGATTTCTTTGGAAGGACTGATGTTGAAGCTGAAACTCCAGTATTTTGGCCACCTCATGGGAAGAGTTGACTCATTGGAAAAGACTCTGATGCTGGGAGGGATTGAGGGCAGGAGGAGAAGGGGATGACAGAGGATGAGATGGCTGGATGGCATCACTGACTCAATGGACGTGAGTCTGAGTGAATTCCGGGAGTTGGTGATGGACAGGGAGGCCTGGTGTGCTGTGATGCATGGGGTCTCGAAGAGTTGGACACAACTGAGTGACTGAACTGAACTGAACTGAACTGATAATTCATGTATTTTTAGTGGTTCCCTGAAATTTTTCCCCTCCTTCCAATTTTTTTTAAAAGAAGAGGTAGGTTTATGAGGCGTGAATTATGGGACTATTGCATTCATTTTGCCATTTATTTTAAAACGATATCTACATTTCAAAAAATTCTGTAAGAGAACCACACAGAAGTAAATTAATGTACTAATGTTTTTAAGGTGCTAGGGTTTTTTGTATTTTTCTGGCTAAAACTAGCAGAGTATATGGTGGTCGTGAAAAAATGATGAATGAAGCTTACTAGTTTTCCCTTACACAACATTCTACTTCCTGATTAATTTTGGGAGTGTGCTACCAGACACATTCATTTGTGTCTATATGTGCCTGAATGCATGCAAACTTAACTTTGAGTCTGGTTTATTATGTTTAGTATAAATTTAAGAAACGTAAAATGTTACCCAGCAATTGCAGATATTTTTGCTGTTCGTTAACATATTCAACAAAAATGTTTTTGTACCTGCAATATACAAGGAACTTACTAGACACCAAAAGCATGTTAAAATAATTACCAAAAAAAAAAAAAAGATAATTACAGAGCTCAGAAGTCACCAAACCTAAGTTTAAATGACCTGAAATTTTCTCCCTCTGACTATGTTTACACAAAGGAAGCATAGACAATATGTTTCTAAGCTGGCTTTTCAAGGTCTAATGTTCATTATTCACAGTCTGTAGACAGCTGAAGGAAACAAAAATATTTTTAAAGGGCAGCCTTCTCTGTCAGACCAGGTCAGATCCCATTGGCCAAAATTTTCAGCATAAAGGTTTTGTTCTGTAACTTTAAAATTCAGGATAAAAACACACCTAAAAAGATTTCTGAGTAGAATAGAGTTGGACGCAAGAAAAGAGGAGAAAGAAAAGAATCTCTATAATATTCCTACCTTCCAGAAAGACTTAATTCTTTTCTCCTGGCTTCTCTCTGTGCCTGCTTCTCTTTTCAGGTTAAGCTGCCAGCATTGAGGTCTCTCTGGCCAGCTCCACCCCTCCCTCTCCTTGTCTTCCTTTCTCCACCTGGAAAGCTTTTGCCCAGAGCTAAGAGGCTGAACGGGGAAGGCAATGGCACCCCACCCCAGTACTTTTGCCTGGAAAATCCCATGGACGGAGGAGCCTGGTAGGCTCCAGTCCGTGGGGTCGCTAAGAGTCGGACACGACTGAGCGACTTCACTTTGACTTTTCACTTTCATGCATTGGAGAAGGAAATGGCAACCCACTCCAGTGTTCTTGCCTGGAGAATCCCAGGGACAGGGGAGCCTGGTGAGCTTCCGTCTATGGGGTCGCACAGAGTCGGACACGACTGAAGCGACTTAGCAGCAGCAGCAGCAGCAAGAGGCTCCCTTTAAAGATGCCGCTGCTTCAAAGGACATTCATACTTCTTGCTGGTCCTCTTTTCCTCCAGGAGAATGTATCACTTTCCATAACATTTTCATCCAAAAATATCCTATCTGCCCAAAATCATGCTATTTATCCCAGCAGCCTCTATCCTCAAGTATAATAAAGGCTTGTGACTAACAATATTTTGCTTTGAGAGTTTTCTTTTTTCACCCAGGTGTTTCAGGGCATATGCATTTGTGTTTCAGGTACTTTCTCTGTTAGGACTTCCCTGGTGGCTCAGCAGTAAAGCAACCTCCTGCTGATTCAGGAGACTCGGGTTTGATCCCTGTGTCAGGAAGATCCCCGGGAGAAGAAAATGGCAACCCACACCAGTATTCTTGCCTGGGAAATCCCAAAGACAGAGGAGCCTGGTGGGTTACAGTCCACGGGGTTGCAAAAATTGGACGTGACTTAGGGAGTAAACAACAACAGCAGCAACAGATTTTTTCTATCAAGCTGTGCTTGCATCTGAAAGAGCAAATGAAGTTAGATTGGTACAATTTTTCCATCTAATGTGAGATGGGTTTTCTACAGAGTTTTGCCCCTGGATCTTTTTTTTTTTTTTTTTTCGTATTTATTTATTTAGCTGTACTGGGTCTTAGTTGCTGTATATGAACTCTTAGTTGTGGCATATGAGATCTAGTTCCCTGACCGGGGATAGAACTCAGCCAACTGCATTGGGAGCACGGAGTCTTAGCCACGGGACCACCAGGGAAGTCCCTGCCTCTGGATTTTTAACTGTTTTCTATTACCAGATCTTCCCACAATATGGAATAAATCGAAACCTATTTCCTTGGTCTCGCATAGGGTGTCACAGAGAGTATTGAATAAATGTTTGTGGACTCCTTCATCTGAGAGTTTATTACCCTCTTCTATGTCTAGACAGGGCAGAAGAGGAAACCGCCTTGATCAGTTAAGAGAAGATTTGGATTAGATATTAGAAACAGCTTGAATTTTGTAAGGTCTTGGCAGAAGGAGGTTGTGGAGGCTTCCTTGAAGGTCTTTAGAAAGGAAGGTGGAACTAATCTTGACAGATAGCTTCAGCCACTCCATTCAGGAGCAGAGAAGGAGTCAGTTTAGTGAGTCAGTTCAATGACTGTGCCTCTGGAAACAGTCTCAATCCACGCTTGGACAGGAAAATCATTGTCTCTGTAAAAAAAAAAAAAAAAAGCTACTATTTATTGGGTACAAAACACTTATGTCCATTTCACCCAAATGCAATAACAATCCTTCAAGGTAGATATTATTGTCATCCCCATGAAAGGACTGACACATACTGGATTAAATGACTGCCCAAAGTCATAAAACTGGTAGGTGGTAGAGAAGGGACTGAAACCCAGATCGCCTCGGATCCCAAAGGCTGTGCCCCCAGTCATTACGTGCTATAGACTCCTTTCAGGAGTCATGTCAGTGTGTTTGCCATGGCCAACCTTACATCTATGGAGAATATTGGATATTAACATTTGTAGCTTCAGAAATGGAAAAACCAACTTATGGCACTTACCTGAATTCACTTCTTTATTTAACTTGGGTCACAGTTTTCTACACAGTAAATTCTCACTAAATACTTGTTAACTGACTTCCCAAATGTAAACATGTGATTTTAAGATATAGAGAAAAGCCCAGTGCAAATCATTGCTAAGCCAACACTTATTGACAGTATCAGGATTTAGGACTATAACTTGCCTTGTGTAATGAGTAGACATTCAGTTCAGTTCAGTCCCTCAGCCATGTCCGACTCTTTGCGACCCCATGAACCTCAGCAAACCGGGCCTCCCTGTCCATCACCAACTCCTGGAGTCCACCCAAACCCATGTCCATTGTGTCGGTGATGCCATCCAGCCATCTCATCCTCTGTCGTCCCCTTCTCCTCCTGCCCTCAATCTTTCCCAGCATCAGGGTCTTTTCAAATGAGTCAGCTCTTCGTATCAGGTGGTCAAAGTATTGGAGTTTCAGCTTCAACATCAGTCCTTCCAATGAACACCCAGGACTGGTCTCCTTTAGGATGGACTGGTTGGATCTCCTTGCAGTCCAAGGGACTCTCAAGAGTCTTTTCCAACACTACAATTCAAAAGCATCAATTCTTTGGCACTCAGCTTTCTTTATAGTCCAACACTCACATCCATACATGACCACAGGAAAAACCATAGCCTTAACTAGATGGACCTTTGTTGGCAAAGTAATGTCTCTGCTTTTGAATATGCTATCTAGGTTGGTCATAACTTTCCTTCCAAGGAGTAAGCGTCTTTTAATTTCATGGCTGCAGTCACCATCTGCAGTGATTTTGGAGCCCCCCAAAAGAAAGTCAGCCACTGTTTCCACTGTTTCCCCATCTATTTCCCATGAAGTGATGGGACCAGATGCCATGATCTTAGTTTTCTGAATGTTGAGTTTTAAGCCAACTTTTCCACACTCCTCTTTCACTTTCATCAAGAGGCTCTTTAGTTCTTCTTCACTTTCTGCCATAATGGTGGTGTCATCTGCATATCTGAGGTTATTGATATTTCTCCTGGCAATCTTGAGTCTAGCTTGTGCTTCCTCCAGCCCAGTGTTCCTCATGATGTACTCTGCATATAAGTTAAATAAGCAGGGTGACAATATACAGCCTTGACGTTCTCCTTTTCCTATTTGGAACCGGTCTGTTGTTCCATGTCCAGTTCTAACTGTTGTTTCCTGACCTGTATACAGGTTTCTCAGGAGGCAGGTCAGGTGGTCTGGTATTCCCATCTCCTTCAGAATTTTCTACAGTTTATTGTGATCCACACAGTCAAAGGCTTTGGCATAGTCAATAAAGCAGAAATAGGTGTTTTTCTGGAACTCTCTTGCTTTTTCCATGATCCAGTGGATGTTGGCAATTTGATCTCTGGTTCCTCTGCCTTTTCTAAAACCACCTTGAACATCAGAAAGTTCATGGTTCACATATTGCTGAAGCCTGGCTTGTAGAATTCTAAGCACTACTTTACTAGAGTGTGAGATGAGTGAAATTGTGTGGTAGTTTGAACATTCTTTGGCCTTCCCCTTCTTTGGGATTGGAACGAAAACTGACCTTTTCCAGTCCTGTGGCCACTGCTGAATTCTCCAAATTTGCTGGCATATTGAGTGCAGCACTTTCACAGCATCAACTTTCAGGATTTGAAATAGCTCAACTGGAATTCCATCACCTCCACTAGCTTTGTTTGTAGTGATGCTTCCTAAGGCCCACCTGACTTCACATTCCAGGATGTCAGGCTCTAGGTGAGGGTGGGTGATCACACCTTCATGAAGGTGTGAAGTCTTGAAGATCTTTCTTGTACAGTTCTTCTGTGTATTCTTGCCACCTCCTCTTAGTAGACATTACGTTACAAATATTTTGCAGTGATTTTTCCAGTTAGTTTACTGTTTCTTTCAAGGGGAAGATTAACCAGCATCTAGTTTAAAAGATTGTAGGTCTACTGGAGGAGTTAATCTGGTAACTTTAGGTCATGTTACCTTTGGAAATATTTTGTGCTTCTAGAAGTTAAATCAGAATCAGATAAGACTGACCGATGAAGTCCACATATTACCTATCACATATTCCTAATTTCTCTGTGTTTTGCTGTTGGTTTCTTTATTGACTTTTCATCTTTTTCTTTAGGGGAAGTTAAATTAGTAGCACTGTAGATGTTTAATTGCATAGGAAATAATTAAACAAATGAACTGGAATTATACATTAAACAAATGCTAAAGTCTTTGGGTAGTGTAATTAAGTCAAATAAGTCTCCACCCAAATCTGAGAAAAATAATCACCAGGTAAACAGTTTAAAAACACTTTGTGCTAAAAACAGTAGAAACTAATAATCATTATCTTGCTTTTGAAAATATTGACAGTGGCCCTTGAAAGGATTTGGAGCATTAAAAGGAACCTCCCTGTGGGAGGCTTGAAGCCAGGACTGCCGAGCAGGAACAGCTTACTGCCACAAGCCAAGTACTATTCAAGGCACGGAGGCCTGAGAAGTAAGATCCTGATACCCTTGATTTCCCCCTGCTCCCTGGTGGCTCAGACGGTAAAGAATCTCTCTGCAGTGAGGGAGATCTGGCTTTGATCCCAGGGTCAGGAAGATCCCCTGGAGAAGGGAATGGCAACCCATTCCAGTATTCTTGTCTGGAGAACCCTTTGGATAGAGGAGTCTGGTGGGCTACAATCCATGGGGTTGCAAACAGTCAGACATAAAAGAAGTGACTTAGGACAGCATAGCAATAGCACCCTCCACACTGGGCTTGGAAATCAAGTATGAAAGAAAGAGTTAGTCATTCAGCATGTCCAACTCTTTGTGATCCCATGGACTGTAGCCCACCAAGCTTCTCTGTCCATGGGATTCTCCAGGCAAGAAGAATGACTCCTGCATTGGCAGGCAGGTTCTTTACCACTAGCGCTGAGCAGTTTATAAACCAGTGATGTGTTTTATTTATAGTTCTCAGTCAGAATCCAATCTTCTTTTGACTTGCTTCTCTCAGGTTACTTGTAGTTTAGCGGTTCAATTCATTCCCTTATTGTGGAACTTGAACAGTTATAGTTCAGGTAAACAATTTACCCCATGGATACAATAGAAGTTCACACTCCTGAGTTACATCCCTGACTCTCTTTATCCGTGGCACAGTTTGCAACCCACAGACTCAGCGGGTAGGAATCTTGCACTGTCCTTTTCTTGTAGATGGATGATCTGTGTTTACTAGTGGCAATGAGGAAAGAGAGATGAGGAAATTCAGGAAGAATAAGGTAACTGTTTTGCCTGGTTCCATGAGTTTTACCCTATTTTAGGTAGGAGGCCAACAGGCTGGTCCCAGTACACTGTTCCTCACAGACAGTATGTTTGGGGAAAAAAGTATTACTCATTCCTCACTCTCCTGCCAGCGTCTGCCAGCAATATTTGTGGCAGGATGTGGCGAAGGCAGGGATTCTCACATGGGGGTACAAGCAGTGTCCAGACAGTGGAGGGACATGCAGTTAGGTCCTGAAAACAGCTCTACGTTGGGAGGGAACTCTGGGCCGAGAAGAGAGAAGTGGGTAAGTGCCAAGCTTGGGTACTCTTTACCTAAATGTGAGTCATACTGGTAAGTGCTATGGAGCGCTTTGTATTCTAGACTCTTTTTATGTAATTATCTATTAAATCTTCACAACAATCACATGAAGCAGGTACAGTTCTTTTCACAGATGAGAAAACTGAGGCCTAGAAAGCTTTAAATAATTTACTCAAGTCAGTCAGCTAGCGAGAAGAAGTGACTAGACACCAGCAGCTCTGTGAGCCAGCAATGCATAGGAGCTGGGCTGTCTGCTGACCCTGGAAGCAGGTGAGGGCTCAGCCCAAGTGCCACAAAAGAAGGGCCTCCCAGGGGGCGGCCTCTGGAATATGGATTCAGTAGGAGGAAAATATGGAGAAGGCACTGGCAACCCATTCTGGTACTCTTGCCTGGAAAATCCCATGGACGGAGGGGCCTGGTGGGCTGCAGTCCATGGGGTCGCTAAGAGTCAGACATGACTGAGCAACTTCCCTTTCTCTTTTCACTTTCATGCATTGGAAAAGGAAATGGCAACCCACTCCAGTGTTCTTGCCTGGAGAATCCCAGGGACGGCGGAGCCTGGTGGGCTGCCGTCTATGGGGTTGCACAGAGTCAGACACGACTGCAGCGACTTAGCAGCAGCAGCAGCAGCAGGAGGAGGAAAATACAGCCACTAAAGACTGACACACAAGGTGAAAAGATAAAAACTTGTTACCTAAGGGATTCATGTAGCAAAAAAGAACCAGTAATGGAGACCTGGGTTTGATAATAATAACAGTCGTAATCACCATTTACAGTGTGCCAGGCATGGCAGTGGGTGTTTTATAGTTATGTAATCTGCAGAGTCACACAAGATGAGGGTTTTAGTCTCCATTTTCCAGGTGAGAAAATTGAGGCTTGGAGACTTTTTGCATTACCCAACTTCCTATGTCTAGGGAGTAGTGAGGCCAGAACTATAAGCCCATGTCTGTCTAACTTCCAACACTATGCTTCAACCTCTGTGAAACCATGGCAGAGAAATTCACACATCGGACAACAAGGGCTGAATAGTAGTAGTTAAATGGGCTCAATGGCACCCCACCCCAGTACTTTTGCCTGGAAAATCCCATGGACGAAGGAGCCTGGTAGGCTCCAGTCCATGGGGTCGCTAAGAGTCGGACACGACTGAGCGACTTCACTTTCGCTTTTCACTTTCATACGTTGGAGAAGGAAATGGCAACCCACTCCAGTATTCTTGCCTGGAGAATCCCAGGGACAGGGGAGCCTGGTGGGCTTCTGTCTGTGGGGTCGCACAGAGTCGGACACGACTGAAGCGACTTAGCATAGCATAGCATAAATGGGCTCAAATGCCAGGGCAATAGGAATGCAAGGTTAGGAACCTGGGAGGCAACAGAATGCAAAATCCACAAAGATGTGAGTGTCCTAAAGTAATGGTTGTTCAACCCAAGTCTGGGACACTTGCCCAGTGGGGACTGTTTATTTCAACTTTCCACCCAGTTAGTCAGGTCCCAACTCTAGAGGGTAAATCCAACCTTCCAATAAAACTCCCAAAGCAATTTATTTTAAAGGTGATTTTCTAAGGTCATATTATAAGACTGGTTTGAAGAACAAGTTACCTTCATCTTAAGACATAGAAGTGCAACAGATTCCCTGACTTATCAATTAAGGGCATATAATAAAAAACACATGTTTGATTTTGACTATAATTACAATACTTTCACCCATACAGTTTAGGAGAAACTTGTTCACAGCTCCCACTCATTGATACTCATCCACACTACCTTCCTAGTGGCCCTCAGCCCTCTATCCCCAGCCCACTGTCAAGCTCTTACAGTGATCATGTTACAGTAACTGTTACTGTTGAAGGTTTTAGCTTCAACTCTGTAAGTTACCAGCTGCATTTTGCCATCTAAAATGCTTCTATCTGCTATACAAATCATAGCTGATGAATCCATAAGAATTGGTTGATAATTGATAGCTAAGAATCACTATCTGCAGTGTAGTGATCACTGGAGTTGTGACTCCTCGAACATTGAACACATGCCACTTAAAATTAGAATCCTTTTCAATTCTAGAATCAATTGTAGTTCTAAATTCTAAAACACTTAGGTTAGACAAGAATATTCAACCAAGCAAGACTCCTGTTCAGATTTGATGGAGAAATCAAAAGCTTTCCAGACAAGCAAAAGTTAAGAGAATTCAGCACCACCAAACCAGCTTTACAACAAATGCTAAAGGAACTTATCTAGGCAGCAAACACAAGAGAAGAAAAAGACATTAAAAGAAAAAGTAATTAATAGCAATAGGATCATACATATTGAAAATTACCTTAAATGTAAATGAATTAGATGCACCAACCAAAAGACATAGATTGGCTGAGTGGATGAAAATGTGTGCATGTATGCACTTCCACCTACGACATCACTCTACTTAACTCCCCAAATTGTACATAATTATGTTAAATTGTTAGGTTAATCATGTTTCTATTATGGCTTGCAATTGAAATTATCTTTTATTTTTTTGTCTGGCTATTGATTGTGAAAACTGATAAACATCTTTTACCACTGTGATTATGTAACTATTATTCATTTTAATACCATTGTATCATGATTGGTCAACAGAAAATAATAGAATTCTATATCACTAAAACTACCATTTAATAAAAAAAAAACCTGTAGTCACTTTTTAAAATCCAAAAGTACGTTATAATTATCTTGGAATTTTTTAAAAAAAAAAAATCCCCAGGTTCTTTTTTTTTCCTAATTTTTGTATTTTTTTTTTTAAGGAGCCCCTTTTTTAAAAAACATTTCTTTTTTTTTTTTTTTTTTTTTTTTTTTTTTTTTTTTTTTTTTTTTTTTTTTTTTTTTTTTTTTTTTTTTTTTTTTTTTTTTTTAATTATTTTTTTTTTTTTTTTTTTAATAAAAAAAAAAAATTATATTTAATATAAATATTTTTTTTTTTTTTTTTTTTTATTAATTAATATTTTTATTTTTTTTTTTATTTATTTTTTTTTTTTCTTTTTCATCCTCCCCCCCCCCCCCCCCCCCCCCCCCCAAATCATTTATATTTTTTTTTTTTTTTTTTTTTTTTTTTTTTTTTTTTTTTTTTTTTTTTTTTTTTTTTTTTTTTATTTTTTTTTTTTTTTTTTTTTTTTTTTTTTTTTTTTTTTTTTTTTTTTTCTTTCTTTTCTCTATTTCTCTCCTCCCCCTCCCCTCTCCTTCTTTTTTTTTTTTTTTTTTTTTTTTTTTTTTTTTTTTTTTTTTTTTTTATTTTTTTCTTTTATTTCACCATATTATCCATTCATTTGTGGATGGACATCTAGGTTGCTTCCACGTTCTGGCTATTGCAAACAGTGCTGCTATGAACATTGGGGTACAAGTGTCTCTTTCAATTCTGGATTTCTCAGTGTATATGCCCAGCAGTGGGATTGCTGGATCATAAGGCAGTTCTATTCGCAGTTTTTTGAGGAATCTCCATACTGTTCTCCAAAGTGGCTGTACTAGTTTGCATTCCCACCAACAGTGCAAGAGGGTTCCCTTCTCTCCGCACCCTCTCCAGCATTTATTGCTTGTGGACTTTTGGATAGCAGCCATACTGATTGGCGTGAAATGGTATCTCATAGTGGTTTTGATTTGCATTTCTCTGATAATGAGTGATATTGAGCATCTTTTCATGTGTTTGTTAGCCATCTGTATGTCTTCTTTGGAGAAATGTCTATTGAGTTCTTTGGCCCATTTTTTGATTGGGTCATTTATTTTTCTGGAATTGAGCTGTAGAAGTTGCTTGTATATTTTTGAGATTAGTTGTTTGTCAGTTGCTTCATTTGCTATTATTTTCTCCCATTCTGAAGGCTGTCTTTTCACCTTGCTTATAGTTTCCTTTGTTGTGCAAAAGCTTTTTAAGTTTGATTAGGTCCCATTTGTTCATTTTTGATTTTATTTCCAATATTCTGGGAGGTGGGTCATAGAGGATCCTGCTGTGATGTAAGTCAGAGAGTGTTTTGCCTATGTTTTCCTCTAGGAGTTTTATGGTTTCTGGTCTTACATTTAGCTCTTTAATCCATTTTGAGTTTATTTTTGTGTATGGTGTTAGAAAGTGTTCTAGTTTCATTCATATGGAGGGGTCTTGTTTTTGTATCCATTCAGCCAGTCTCTGTCTTTTGGTTGGGGCATTCAACACATTTACATTTAAGGTAATTAATGATAAATATGATCCCGTTGCCATTTACTTTGTTGTTTTGGGTTTGAATTTATATATCCTTTTTGTGTTTCCTGTCTAGAGAATGTCCTTTAGTATTTGTTGGAGAGCTGGTTTGGTGGTGCTGAATTCTCTCAGCTTTTGCTTGTCTGTAAAGGTTTTGATTTCTCCTTCATATTTGAATGAGATCCTTGCTGGGTACAATAATCTGGGCTGTAGGTTCTTTTCTTTCATCACTTTAAGTATGTCTTGCCATTCCCTCCTGGCTTGGAGAGTTTCTATTGAAAGATCAGCTGTTATCCTTATGGGAATTCCCTTGTGTGTTATTTGTTGTTTTTCCCTTGCTGCTTTTAATATTTGTTCTTTGTGTTTGATCTTTGTTAATTTGATTAATATGTGTCTTGGGGTGTTTCGTCTTGGGTTTATCCTATTTGGGACTCTCTGGGTTTCTTGGACTTGAGTGATTATTTCCTTCCCCATTTTAGGGAAGTTTTCAACTATTATCTCCTCTAGTATCTTCTCATGGTCTTTCTTTTTGTCTTCTTCTTCTGGGACTCCTATGATTCTAATATTGTAACGTTTAATATTGTCCTGGAGGTCTCTGAGATTGTCCTCATTTCTTTTAATTCGTTTTTCTTTTTTCTCCTCTGATTCCTTTAATTCTGCCATTCTATCTTCTAATTCGCTAATTCTATCTTCTGCCTCTGTTATTCTACTATTTGTTGCCTCCAGAGTGTTTTGGATCTCATTTATTGCATTATTCATTATATGTTGATTCTTTTTTATTTCTTCTAGGTCCTTGTTAAATCTTTCTTGCATCTTCTCAATGCTTTTCTCCAGACTATTTATCCATGATTCCATTTTGCTTTCCAGATTTTGGATTAATTTCA